>WNGS01163813.1:3208876-3272770 GCA_020271785.1 Procambarus virginalis | reverse complement strand
TCCCATCCCAAATCCTTATTATCCTGACCCCTTCCAAGTGCTATATAGTCGTATGGCTTGGTGCTTTCCCCAGATAATCCTTTCCCTTCTCAAATCATCCCATTGTGTTCCTCTTTAACCTGTGAACAGTTTGTTTCATACTATATAATGTACAGCATTATATTATGAGAGCTGGCCGAAGTCGTGGATCCGGGGTAGGTAATGGTGCTTACACTTGGTGTGGTCAGTGACAGTAGCCGGCAGTCCAGCTGGCAGTTACTGAGGGACTTTGTTGATGATCGCCATTAAACAAGCAAGGATTTTAAATGGCTTTTAATATTGGGTGACCTTTTGCCACTCGCCCTATGCTGGTAACTGTATCTTACAGAGGCATTCTTGGTTTATATTTTTTGTTACTATTGATATTTGGAACTTGTTGTGATTCTTTCACTTGACCTGTTCTTGAGCATAACTTATCTAGCAGATGAAGTTGTTGCACATTTTTCAACTTTGTTTTTTTTTTTTTGAAGTAGGATGGAAGCCATATTATTGGTAACAGATTGTCTGAAGGTAGAAATCTCTACTCTTTATAGTATTGCTTAATCTTTAATCTCTACTCTTTATAGAGTGCTCTTTTCACAAAATGTGAATAGTAATTATCCAATATTGCTGCTAATATTGCGTATATCGTACTGCAATATAAACCTTCAATGGGTGAGAATTTATATCATCTAGTGACTTTAGCAACATCTGAAATTATGAATCTTGCTCAAGTTACCTTGCCTGGTTTAGTGCGTGTGATTGTTTATACGGGTAGGAAGATTGTGGCTGTCCTAGCATGTGCTGTTGTAGCCCTTAGTTGGACCTTAGATATCCATCAACTTAATCTTATCATGGAGCTGTTGGGGACGCCACCACAGGAGTATCTGGACCGCATCACTTCTGAATCGGTAAGTTTGTCCTCCACAGCTGCCTTTGCCATCAGCACTGCCCCCCATCTATTGTTGATGCTTTCTTGTCTAACCCCGTGGTTGTGCTTCGTTAGTTATAAAAGGGTGTATATATGGTAGCATGTAGGATTGGGCGGCACTCACTGTTGGTTTGCATGTGTATAGCACCCTGTGGTACAACATACACAATTATCGGGACTGAGAAAATATTCACATCAATAACAGTCTTTAATCATTGAAATGAGCCTATGTTTATTGATGAACCAACATTTACCAGTGGAGTCCCTCAAACTCGCATTCCAGAATGTGGTATATTCAAAATCTGGCATGATTTATATGTCTTGCCATGTTTTGACAACTCGCTGGTTTCTATGGTCTGCTGTTACTCATGCCACCGCTTCAGTAATGTTTACATATTTTTAGTTTGTGGTGGCTGCATTCTAATATTTCTTAATTTGTATGGTGCATCCCTAATATTTGCTTAGTTATTACTGTGTTTTTATCTTTAGTCTACATTGCTTTTGAAGACAACGAAGAATATTTGGTACAAAATATTTGATTGGTTTTAGCACTTAAAAATGTATGTGATGTATATAGTGTAATATATGTATTGCATAAATAACACACCGGAAGTCTATTTCATGGAAGTACTGCACTAAACCTTGTAAGGTTAATGATGTTTGATCTTCAATCCAACCCTCCTCCCCCTTCAATACAGTATTTGACTAAAATCCAGCAATATTCAAAATTTGGCAACTGGGTAGCTCCATGGTTGCCGAATTTGAGAGATTTCACTCTACTGTATTGGATCTTATTTTAAGATGAGAGCAGGAGTATATAATAGAATGACCAAAAGAAGTTTGAGGACAATGAAAAAGTGTGTATGTGTTTAAATCTTTAAAATACAGTATATTCTAAAATTGTAATATTTGCATATATTGCCCCTTGTGTGAAATAATACGTCTTTAGAGTATGAAAACAATTTTGATTGAAAAAAAGGCAAGATACCAATCTTGAATTGTAGTGTATTTAACAGTATAATATGAGCAGTACACCTACTACGAGTGGGTTACGTTTTGAAAATGTGTTCATAAAACATTTGTTCGGAACATGAAACGAGATTTCCTATAGGCGCAATGCCATAAATGGGGGCGAGTTCCCAGACCACCAAAACCCTAACAAAACCATTATTTTTGTGGGACATACAGTGTAAAAGAACAGCTTATTATTTACCCCTAAATGAAGTTATCCTGCTTATTGAAGTAAGTCAGATTTGAAGAGTGAAGATCTAATCGTATAAATAATTGAAAATTCATGCGTGTACTGTATTGCGAGTCGGCCACCTCCTTCCATCACCAACCCACCGACCCCCACCCCACCGACTCCACCCCACCCCACCTCACCCCACCCCACCCCACTGACCCCACTCCACTGACCCCACCCCAACCCACTGACCCCACTCCACTGACCCACCCCACGAACAGGGTAAACACCATTTGGTCTTGTTCAAATCATGCGAGTTTGTGGGTCACTGAGGACTTGAGAGCTGCCACACTTAACATTGTTGTCTTCTCAGAAACATCTTCCATAAAGACTCTCAATACCCACATCCACCCACTCCCAACACCCACCCACTCCCAATATACCCACTCACTCCAAACACGCCCACCCACTCACTTGACTCGCCCATCCACCCCACACAAAATACTAACAGGAATTGACCAAATTGACAAAGAAACCCATAGAAACCAAAGGCTTCACCAACACCTTCAGCAACTTCAAGAACTTCAAGAACAAGAGAGCTCAGATTCAAGCTAAGGAAACAAAGGTGTCAAAAAAATATTAGAAGGTTTTCTTTTGCAAACAGAATGGTAGACAGTTAGAACAAGTTAAGGTAGAAAGTGGTGGAGGCTAAAACCATCGGTAGTTTCAAAGCATTATATGACAGAGTATTGGAAAGAAGGGACACTGCAAGTGTAGCTCTCATCCTGTAACTACAATTGGGTCCACTTATCCACCCCAATACCCTTCCATCCCCACCTTTCTTTTCCCTCCCCTGACAATTCCCCCCCCCCCTCAACCACTTCCTGGTTGGCCTCTTACACATGGAATGATAATCAAGATCGACTTCCTGACAGACTCCACGCCTTACTGAGAATGGCTGCCTTCCTGCCTATGCCTGCTCTACAACAGCAGTGACAGGGAAGTAGGTGAAAGAATCGTCTAGTCAACAAGTCTACTGCTCACACTAATTGCATCAACACTTGTATGTGAAATTACCTTTTCTCGATTAGAATTTTGAGAGTAAAGAGGATTGGCTCTTTATGAGAGTGATCACAGTAGTGCGAGTGCAGTAGTGTAGGTCACAGTATGACACTCGAGGGTTGTGTGGAAGGGTTGTTTATATGCATGTAGTGGATTGAGACACAAAATGTGGACTTTGAAAACTGTTCTGATGGACAAGGTTCATGTAGTGGGTGATCATATAATTTGAACCTCCTGTATTATAATGTAAATATTTGTGTATCTAGTATATAACATGTTTATTATTTAGTTGAAATTAAAAATCGGATATGCCATATTTGTTAACAAAATTTGAAACATAGAATTCTGTTATGAATCATTGATGTGCGTGTTTGAAGTAGATTTTGATATCCTATAGTTAACCTCAGATGTATTAGAAACAAGGAGTGACTAAATGTATGCTACACTTTACATGTTGTTTGCTCAGCTACTACTTGGCTTACAAGCAGCTGCATCAAGCTAAGAAAGAGTGTAAATGAGTGTTAAAGTACAGTACAGTATTTGAATATGAAATATTTGCCTACTGTATGTCATAATTGACTAGTCAGTACTGAATGAAAACTCGAACTGAACCAGACAGTACCAGACATGGAATACAAGACATACCATCTCTAATTTTGAGAGTTACTGTTTATGCCAAATTGTTGAACATCATTATTAGAAAATATAGATTTAAATACTTAAGTTTGTGATTAGTTCACAATCGACTTGAGAATGGTCCAGGACGGACCGAAACGTCGTCGTCCCTTCACCTTCTAGTGTGTGGTCTGGTCAATTTAAGTTTAGACTTTCTAGAAAATATTTACTGTACCACTGACAAATTTATAGTATTGCATAAAGCTTTTATATGTAGGTAGATAGAAATATAGGTGTACATTGGACATCTTTGTTCTGGAATGGATACTGTACACAGATCCATATTGGGTATCTGTTTCATATTTCCAAAGAAATATATAATGAACTAATTTATGTGTACATTCATACAACCGTTGATATTTTCCAATTTGCTTATAATATTCTATTTTGTTAGGAATTACTAAAAATGCTATATCGGTGACTGTTAGAATAATTAAAGGTTGATTATGCCTTGGTACTAAGGTTGATTATGCCTTGGTACTAAGGTTGATTATGCCTTGGTACTAAGGTTGATTATGCCTTGGTACTAAGGTTGATTATGCCTTGTACCAAGGCTGATTATGCCTTTGTACTAAGGTTGATTATGCCTTTGTACTAAGGCTGATTATGCCTCGGTACTAAGGCTGATTGTGCCTCAGTACCATGGTTGATCATGCCTTTGGTACCAAGGTCAATCATGCCTTTGGTACCAAGGTTGATAATACTATCTACAGTACTCTGGAAAAAATGTACCACTCAAGCTGAACACACAGTATGTGCATATCCATCGCTTTCCTGTAGGAATATTAAAACATCATGTACTGTTACACATGGTACTCCCATAGAAACCAAAGCAAATTAGAATGCAGCATGCATACATTTGCAATTTATACATTTAAACATTGATGGATATACAATAGTTTATTATTTAGCATGAATAACATTAGAGTTTGTTGATATAAACATTTACATTATAGAGTAACACCTGTGTGTGAGGGTGGGAAAGAAATCAAGAAAATGAATGACTGAATTAAAAGAAATCCATTTGGAAGAATCGGCTTTGCATCTTTAAGATACTGTATGATGTCTTGATACTTTTTTAAATTATTATTGTTTCCATTACGGGCTTGTGAAGACACCAGTTGAGTTCAGTGCTGTCCTCCGATTTCACCACGTAATGTATTACGTGGTGATACCTGTATAATGTATTACCTGTTTATTTTTGTTTGTATCGTGAATAAGATTTTTATTGAAAGACTGATACATTCGTAGTGAATGTAAATAAACTGAATGCCATTAAATATGCGTGTCTCTCGGTGGCCAGAAAAAGTTTTACATTGTATTAATGTTACTCTAATCTATTAATCAAGAATAGATTTTTGTAAAAAAAAAAATGCAAAATTTATATTATTTTGTGCAGGCTTTTTGCAGGGTAATATGTAAACTAAACGATATTTATTGATTTTGCATGAACAATATTTTTTCCGTGTGTGTGCCCATATATGTACTCTCCTGAATGGCATCTTTATTTTGCCTTTTAATCCAACTTTGATATTGATCTATTTCATTGGCCTTAATATGCATGATATATCCACATTATTTCTCTAGCTAATACTGGCCATGTATTTTAGCCATCTTCACTCATTCTTGGACAGCTTTAATACGCATACATATTCAGACACAGAGATCACACTAACGTGATGCATCAAATGAACAAATGCAGTGTCTGGGATGCTCCCGGACGCAGGTTCGAATCCTCGTCACGGCCCTTGTGGATTTGTTCATACATATTCAGTCTTGTCTTTGGAACACTTTATTCCACATTTCCTAATGTTTATTTTGACAGTTTGTACATTCTGATGTCAATTCTTTTTTTTATTTTGATTTTCTTCCATATAAGTTGATTTTGTTTAAACTTTTAAAGTTCATGGAATTCAATCCCATAATGTTCTCTGTACTTTTATGCTTACCGTTTTCTTATTTATTGTTTTTATTATATAATCTTACTAACAAAACACATTACTGTAGAGAAGTATAATAAATTTACTTTGTCTAAAATTGAGCGAGGTGTAATTATTTTACAGAATTTATATTAGTAATATTCCTTGCCATGTTACTGACATCACTTATAAGATAATGAAAGTGGTGGGCCGTTATTTTTACTGGAATATATTTTGTCATAAGAATTATAAATACCTACCTGTATACATAGCCTTCCCGGCTTGGTGCCGCATTTCGATAATTACTTGCTTACTTACCTATCTGTAAATATGTTTTTTAATTTATAGGTTAAAGAGGAAATGGTTTTGCAATGAAAGCAAATTGTTAAATAGAATTGCTTTATGTGAGTGCCTGTGAGAATTTCTTGATTAATGTAGTCCTTCAAAAGCCACTTGCCTCCACATTTTCCCCATAGTGTTAGAGTTTGATATTGGTGATGGAGTAGTGTACATAACTTGTGATATATTCTTGTTATTCCTTGTTTCATAAGTAATTTGGCAGGATTTATGCCATGGTAAAATTTCACTATATATTGTTGGGTTACCTTAGCCCTTTTATCAGACATAGACCAGCTGAACAAGATAATGAAGCTGGTGGGAACGCCCAATAAGGACCTTATTGATAAACTCTCCAGTGAAGAGGTTAGTTCCTCTTAATACACAACACACCAGGGTATAATGGGCCCATTAACTTCTCAGATCACAAGCTTCATCTAATATTGCCTCCTTGATGACCAAACCACACATCAGAAAACAGAGAGACATTTCGGTCTGTCTTGGACCATTATCCGAGGTTTTGGTCCAGGGCAGACCGAAACATCGTCGTTTCTTTGTTTTTTAATGTGTGGTTTGGTCATGTCTTCAGCTACATTATTGTGACTCATCATCTGCTTATTGCCTCCTTCATTTTTCATAGTCTATTCATTTTTTGACCATTTGCTTACTAATATAAGGAAGTGATATTCTTTTTCTATCGAGACCATTTGTTATGCTTGCAAATGTACAGAATCATGCAAGTCTGTATGTGCATGTGTACACACACACATGCACACACAATGCATATGCTCATACATAACATACACATATGTAGAAAAAAAAAATTTGGAACTAACACACACAAATATTGTTTTAGGTAATTACACACACACACATCATTGTACATTGTCAAGAAGACCTGGACAAAATAAGTATATGGAGCACCACTTGGCAAATGGAATTTAATGTGCATAAATGTCATTTATGGATTGTGGAATAGGAGAACATAGACCCCACACAACCTATAAATTATGTGAGAAATCCTTAATGAATTCTGATATAGAAAGAGATCTAGGGGTGGTTCTTGATAGAAAACTATCACCTGAGGACCACATAAAGAACATTGTGCGAGGAGCCTATGATACGCTTTCTAACTTCAGAATTGCTTTTAAATACATGGATGGTGAAATACTAAAAAAATTGTTCACAACTTTTGTTAGACCAATGCTGAAATATGCAGCAGTTGTATGGTGCCTATGTCTTAAGAAGCACATCAACAAACTGAAAAAGATGCAAAGACATGCAGCTAAGTGGCTCCCAGAACTGAAGGACACGAGCTATGAGGAGAGCTTAGAGGCATTAAATATGCCCAAACTAGAAGATAGAAGAAAAAGAGATGATCACTACGTACAAAATAGTAACGGAAATCTATAAAATTGATGGGGAAGAATTCCTGAGACCTGGAACTTTAAGAACAAGAGGTTACAGATTTAAACTAACTAAACAAAGCTGCCAAAGAAATAATATAAGAAATTCACTTTTGCAAACAGAGTGGTAGACAGTTGGAAGAAGTAAGGTGAGAAGGTGGTGGAAGCCAAAACTGTCAGTAATTTCAAAGCATTGAATGACAGAGTGCTGGGAAGACGGGACACCACGAGCATAGCCCTCATCCTGTAACTACACTTTTAAGTAATTATACACTCACTCTTGCACATAAAACTCACGTAAATGCATATGCAACCACATGTAAATTACTGGTATAATACTTGTTTGACTAGCATGTCGTTTACTTTTTGCTTATATGCTGAAGCTTCTTTATAGGCTGGTAGAAGGGCTTGACCAATAGCAGCATTTACCACTAACTCTTAACTTCACCAAGTTTTCACCATACGAACTTCCTTTTCCTGCTTTGTCCTTCTGCTTTTTTGTAAGTGTTAGAATTTTATTCTGGTCTAGTTGACCAGCACTTTCAATATACATATTCAGTATATACTGTACTGTATGTATGTATGTAAGTTTATGCTGTATACTGTATATGTAAAGTATATAATTTCAATTTCAGTTAAGGGGATATCTACAGCTTTACTCATAGTCTTCTTTACAATTATTTTTTCTGATAGTGCTCCAAAGGTGACTTGTACAGTACTAGCTACCTTAATAGATCCACCCAATTAAATTGACATCAAACCCTTGTGAGTTGCTTTTAAGTCTACCATGGACCAGAGGCCATAACCTGGCTCCCCTCTGTAGAGGTGCCAGGAGCATGGTACTCTAGATCATCCTAACCTAGAAAATGACACCGGAAAGGTGGGCAAGCCAAAACAGACAATCAGCAAGGTAAACAAAGCATATGTTTTTTTTAAATGAATCCTAACTGAGCAAACCACTTGTCCATGAAGTTAGGTAATATTAATTACACATGTGCTCCCGCATGTGGCAGCACACAGACGATCCCTCAACTGACAGCCTCAGTCATTTTGCCTGCGTGATGCATTATAATGGTTGCACTCTTCATTCCCGCTATAGAATTCTAAATTGCAGTTTTCAGATGTGTTAGGCATCCTGGACACTGCATTTTGTATATTTGTCCTGTGTTTCAGTGTTTGCTATATAGGGCATGTGTTTTATGCTTAACTTATCGTTACCTGTTCACTTCAAACCACACATGACTAGAGTGATCATATCTAGGTGTTCACTGGTGTTGCCTCTGCCTAGCTAGGGTTATTTTCCTTGGTGGGTTCGGGTGGCTCTCTATGAAGCCATATTTCTGAGGAAAATGCATCATCTTTAGCAGTGCAAGGGTAATAGAGTAAAAAAAAAAAAAAAGAGGGTCTTTTATTCCTTAGTGAGGCTTTGAGGTTTGGGGCAGTTTGGTTTTGTTGACAAGGATCACACAGGGTGCTGGTATGATCATTGTATGGCACACTACTCGCACCCTTAGCAGCTGCCTATGCCCCTAGGCAGTTTTAAGTGTTTGTAATATTTGGCAAGTGGGGCTCCTGTGCCTGGCATTTCCTGCTTGGTCTGCCTTTCAGGACCTGGCAAGCCATTTGCAGTTTCAGAGGTTTTATTATGGACTGGCCCTCCAGTTCTGTCCTCACAGGCTGCGAGTTTGAAGGATGTGCTTCAGTCTTGATGTATTCTAATGGCCATTCTTACTGCCTCCCCGATGCCACCTACTGTACTCGCCTAATTAGGCGAGTACTGGGTGTTTGTAGGGGGGGGGGGAATACGTTACACTCTGCGACAGTTGGTTGTCTTTGGGTCTGTCTCTTAGCTGAGCCTCCCTCTTGGGACTTTACATATCAAGCCATTGCTTCCTTTTGGGCTAGGTTTTTCTGTACAGTATGTGTAGGTTGCAGCTTGATATTGATATACTACTCCAAGGTTGGCCACTTTATATTATTATGATCCAGACTGGGAGCAGTTGGTGGTTTCCACCAGCTCCATGTTTGTCCCCTCGCTCTCCCTTCCCTGAGTCTGACTGATGTTGTTCAGCAGTTCCAGGGGCCTTCTCTTTTGTTCCCAGCTCTGAAACATCTGAGGATTTTGGAGTCTGGTGATGGGATTTCTTTGGGTGTGGTTGGATAACCTCTGGGGACCACCCGTTCCACGTCAATGGTGGAAGGGGTTGACCCATTGCTTCCCACAGAGGATCCACTGCCTTCTGTTTCTCAGGGTATTGCATCTGCAGATCCTGGCCTGTGGGGAGACACTTTTTTCTGTCTGCTGTGTCTAGTATGAAACACAGCTCTACCCTAGTGCCTTCATTTCTTGGGGTGTCTTGAGTTAGGGGAATACCAAGTAGTGTCACTGGGTGCCCTTCACATTGGTCATTGGTTCCCTCTACAGAAGGGTATTCATTGAAAGTGGAGGGTCGATCATATCCCATGTCCACTTCTGGGTCCGGTTAGAGTCCCCTGGAGTCATTTTTTATATGCTAATTTTTTCAGAACTCCTATCTTCCACTCTTGATCAGATATATTTTGGTTCCTCCTTCAGAATCAATACCTTTATCTTTAATGTGTCTGTCTTTTGAATTCAGGTCAGCTGTTTTGTATTGATTGTGGTACGAGGTTCCCAATTCATCCTAGCTTATAGGCAACCCTCTCTTTTCCTTGGGGGGGATGGGGGCTAGCAGGTTTCTACTGTTCCTGAACTCTTGAGTGGTACCAGGGGATTTCAGGCATTCTTGGGCTTTTGCACCACTCCAGGCTTCCCTGTTTGTGCCATCTTTGCCCCTGGATCCTGTTAGCTGCATGTTCAATTGTCTATGCATTCTAGGCCTGATATTGCAGATGATCACAAGGCCTGTACCTTTGGCTACAATTTTGCATGTTTGGGCTGTTGTGGAGCTGTTCTCTGATTAGCTCCATTTACTGATTTACTTGTTTTAACAGTTATTAGTTGTATAAAATTGTTCGGGCTTTGTTGGGCCCTCGAGAACATTCTCTGTAGATATTTTACAGTTACAAACACTGCACAGTATAATAGTAAACGTTTTCTTCACTGTACAGGTATCTTAGAATTTTAGTTTTATATAACATAATTTTGTCTTGCTTTGTAAAATGATAATAGTATGTGTAGTCTTGCTTAGTATACCAGTTGTTGGCTATTCTATCTACATGTTGCTTTTCAAAATATAGTATATAAATGTAGGTGCCTGTTACACTTGCTTCAGATACTGCATGCTGGGTTGGTTTAGGTATAAGAATGTAGTGACCACTTGCTTGACCAAAAGGTAAGAGAGCTTTGGTCACTTGCTTGACCAAAATGGCAGTGACCACTCACATGACCAAGACATAAGCGAGCAGTGGCCACTTTACCAGGAGGTAAGCACGCTGTGAATCAAAAGATGAGTGTCTTCAGCAAGTAACGTATATAAAGGAAATTACTAGGCTTGATGAAATATTGAATGTTTTAGCAGCTTTTGTTATAAAATTGTTAAAAAAAATGAATACTGTTTTTATTTGTAGTCAGGTTTTTAGATGATATTGGTCAATAATTTTATCACTGATTGCATAGTGTTTTCATACACTAGATTGTATGATATAAAGTGCTTGCTAAATTGTCCGTCTCTTCTCTATCACTGCGTTTTGCCACATTTAGTCTCATTTGCTAATAATTAATCCATCATTGTGTCATTTGAATATTGTTGGTCTTATTTCTTGCCATTGGTGATTAACCTTCAACTTTGTGTACTATTTATAATGTAAACTTGTTTTTGTCTACAAGGTTTTTAGCTTTCATGAGAATACAGGTATCTGTGTTGTAAGTTTGTTTGACAGAATATGTTTATCATTCTGGGGGGAAAGTATGAAGAGGTAAATAGACATTTTCTTTGCATATGTCTTGTTGAGCACAGACCTTCTAGTGCAGATTGTGGTACTGTACGTGTTACTGTGCTATCTGGTTGGTTATCTGTGTAATTTTCATTTCTGGTAGTTAATCTAGCCTTCTCCTATCTCATTATTTCATTTGATTGTATTGTTTGTGTTTCAGTATATGAAATTTTTTCAGCATTTTCAAATTCAAAACTTCTTTATAAATGGATGTACATTTATAATTGACTAACACCCCAGAGGGTGCCAATTACACTTTGGTTAACATTTTAATGTATTAAAAATGTTACTTGCATATCTTGACATCTTCATCTTCTTTATCATATAAAGTTTNAAACTTCAAGAACAAGAGACCAGAGATTCCAGCTAAGAAAACAAATGTACCAAAAAATATATGAAAGTTCTCTTGTGATGCTTGTAGATGCTTGGAATAATTTAAGTGAGATGGTGGTGGATGCCAAAACCATCAGTAGTTTCAAAGCGTCATATGAAAAATATATACTGTATAGAAAGACAGGACTCCATGAGCATAGCTCTCATCCTGTAACTGACACCATGAGCGTAACTCTCATCCTGTAACTGACACCATGAGCATAGCTCTCATCCTGTAACTGACACCATGAGCATAACTCTCATCCTTGTAACTGACACCATGACATAACTCTCATCTGTGAACTGACACATGAGCATAAACTCTCATCCTGTAACTGACACCATGAGCATATAACTCTCATCCTGTAACTGACACCATGAGCGTAACTCTCATCCTGTAACTGACACCATGAGCATAACTCATTCTGTAACCGACACCATGAGCATAATTCTCATCCTGTAACTGACACCATGAGCGTAACTCTCATCCTGTAACTGACACCATGAGCGTAACTCGTCCTGTAACTGCACATAGTTAATTACACAAGCACACGTACAGTGAAGTGCGGGGACGAGAATGAAGTGACACGAACATTAGTATTGACACTTTCTGAAGTGTTGCTACACAACTGTGTACATTACTTGCCTTGAAACAGCTTGGTCCAACAGGCTGTTGTTCGGAGCAGCCCACAGGCCCACATATCCACCACAGCCTGGTTGGTCCAGCACTTCAAGAAAACTATCTAGATGAGGATTGTTTATACAGTGATTTACTTTTCTTCTATTTTTTTCAGATACTTAGTAACATCTTTAATGGGAGCTGACCTCAACAATATCGTCAAAACGCAGAAACTTACCGATGACCATGTTCAATTTCTTATATACCAAGTTCTTCGCGGCCTCAAGTACATTCATTCGGCAGGTATTATTCACAGGGTGAGTCTCTCCTGGTTACTGTTGTCTCATGAAAGTTTTCATCTTGATTATTATTATATGTAACTTGAGAGCTTTTGAGGAAATTGTTTTTATGGAGTTTATAAATGTGTGCTTGTGTCCTGGGTAGGCATTCCTCGTGATTTTTCAGCCACCAAACATGACTACAGACACCCGCCATCACCACCACATTGACTATAAACACCATAACCACTACACTGAACCCCATAATATACATATACAGTGTTATAACTTGCGACAATCTTCACAATATACACCAAACACCATCACATACACTTTACTGTAGGGCATACGTAAATCTGTGTATCTGTGTATTTACGTATGTAGGTTAGCTTAGCATTTTAAAAGCACCGAATCACTTTCTGTGGTTGATTGTTCAATAAACCCCTGAACTATATGTTTAACACATCTCTAACCCTGTCCATGGAGGACAGAAGAAAATGTATATATGCTGGTTAGCATTGTAAATGTGTGGCCATGTCTGTGGTAGAAAATAATAATAATAAAAAAAAAAATCCATCACATACACTAAAACTGCCCTACAAACAACTGACATGATGCACCCCACAAGCACTACCACAGCTGCTACAAACACATGCACCACTACAACACAAACACCACAGCCAGTATAACCACAACTGCTTCCTTAACCACGTCTATTACAATATACATCATGATCACAAAAAGTCAACCACTACCACAAAAGCCGAAACTTACACGACTGCCACCACCTCAATCTTGTGGTAACCACAATCACACTATCACTGCAGGCTAACTTGACAGCTGTATCATAACCACCACAATGTAATCATTACAACTGCAACAACCACCACAATCACAATACCCACAATCACAAACAACTGCTGCCACAGCTAATACTACAGCTACCACAGCCACCAAAGTCACCACAATCCCCATTAAAGTCGCTACTACAATCTTAACCATCACCAAATGTATCACAACCTGCCACAACTATAAATATGACTGCCACAACCACAATCATTGTTACAATCCTCTACAGCATTACCCACCACAATCACTGTCACCATCACCACTGCCAATACTGTACTGCCATCGTCGCTGTGAACCCAACACTAATTCAGCAGGTATTCACTATAATGCACTATAAGTGCAGATACTACACTATAATTCAAGCAGGTATTGATTGGAGAGTGGATGTGAAAAATACTGGCAGAACATGTTCAAAGGAAAACGATCACTGTATTGCTCTAAAAACAAATTGAAAATGTGAGCTCTTAGCATACAGTGCAACACTGTGCTCACCACAACACCCTATTATCATTGTCTCCCATGCAATTATTGCTCTACCTTCTTTGTATTCTGAGATACAGCTGCCCATTGATACCATTCTCAGTAAAATTCATGCACTCACAGTCAAAGTAATTGGGCACTGTTTCTTCCTTCCATCCTGTCTTGGTTTCTTGTCCTCATGTCCCTTCCAAAAGCTGTATAATCATTCTGGCTTACAATTTTATCCAGATAATTATCTTAACCTCATGCTTTTCCAAACATATCTACTTTTGTCTATTTTTCTTTTTAATTTGAGCTTAACCCAAAGACTTTCAATCAGATACATTTAGACATAGGAGAAGTTTCATATTCTGCCAGAAACATGAAAATTTCACTAATGACTATTCTTTTCAGGACTTGAAGCCAAGCAATATAGCTGTAAACGAGGATTGTGAATTGAAAATTTTAGACTTTGGTTTGGCAAGACCAACCGAGTCCGAGATGACGGGTTATGTAGCAACCAGGTGGTACCGTGCACCAGAGATAATGCTTAATTGGATGCACTACAATCAGACAGGTATATTGAATTAACTGGTCCATTATTTTGTTTGGAATGTTCGGATTTTATTGGATCGCCGCTTTGGTCTCAGACCATCGTGTGCTGCATTTTGTTCAATAATACAGTAGTTTATTTGTGCTGAATAAAAATGATTAACTGGTGTATATATATATATATATTCCAGAAGAATCATTCAGTTTTGTGTTAGCATGTGAGATATTGAATTAATGTTCGGCTTATCACACTGTTGCAAGGCTAGGCAATGTTTATTAGCAAGCACCCTTTATTACCAATAAATACCCTTTATTACCAATACAGGTAAAAGAGAGTCAAAAGTAATTGTAAAGTTAACTTCCTTGAAACATGCCTGTAGATAGTACAAGAAGCAAACTTTTAACTGTTTTCTACTTTTCAGTTGACATATGGTCGGTGGGATGCATCATGGCAGAGCTTCTAACAGGGAGAACGCTGTTCCCTGGTGCTGACCGTATCCTTTTCTTTTCTCTATTATTAATCCGTACTAAATTTTGGCTTGTTTACTGCCTTACATTTATTAAATATTATTCCACCCTAGGATTACTTTTTTAGGGTAAAGTCGGACTTCTCTGGACAGTTGTGGTTACCCGATGTCGGCGGCAAAAAAGACCTATAGCGAACACCTGCATAGAACAATGCCACGAACAATGCCAGGAACTCTTGTAATGTGCTCTAAAAACATTTTAAAGCATGACCTGTGTTAGAATAAGTATTGCATTATACAGTAATATTAATTTTTCCATGAATCGGTTAATGGGTCTCATAAAAATGATACTGTCCTTCATTTAATTGTTATGGTAAAAATAATTATATTTTATTTTATTCAGTATCTGTTTTTCAGGATGATGTACAATCCTTAAATTGTAGGATGATATGGTTAGACACCTAGAAAGGTGAATAATGGAAAATAAATAATGTTTGGACACTGGTACAAAATTGGCCCCACTGTTAGTGTCTGGGAACAAAATTCAAGGATCTCCAAATCAGTTGAAAGTTACGTGACACATGCAAAACACGGTAGTATCTGGCATATTGATATGAGGCCTTACCAATCTGTGATTCCCTAGGTGTCACTTTTCTTAACCCCTGCATTGCACACCTGTTTTTGGCAAAAACTTCATAGTTCAATTGTTAAGGACATATTTTTGTTGTTTTTATAAATGGTCAGGTAAAGTTAATGGCAAAATGTTTCCAAACTCAACTATTTTCATTTCAAAACACAGAGTGATGAAAATATTACAAAACATTAAATTATAGTCTTAAGTAAAAAAAAAATGCACAACTCTCAAAACGACATTTGTTGTTTGGCACAATGCAGTGGTTAAAGTGAGATACTTGTGTTCGTCTTTGAACATGAGTGTCTGACCACTTGATTCCAGATCCATGGGGAAGGGGAAAAATTTACCAAACAATATGACACACCTTGCTACAATGTACAATAATATCAGATCTTAATGCTCAATTTTCCCCGAGAAATCCATCGCCGAACATTGTGTTACCTGGTGCCAGTGTATAATAACCCTGGAAGCTAATTTCTGGATACCCAAGTGGCTGAATAGCTAGAACTAGGTATGTTATTCTAGGAGTGTTATCTATCACAATATTGTGGGCCCATAGTACCGGGACAGCGGGTCCCAGTAGTAGTCGTGTTCGTTCTCGATGCATAATTGAGAATTCCGGGTTTGAAGCCTGGGCGGGACAGAAATGGTTGGGTACATTTCCTTTCACCTAATGCTCTTGTTAACCTAACGGTATATAGATACTCATGAGTTAGTCATCTTGTGGGGGTTGCATCCTGGGTGGGGTCAGTACAGTGTATTTCGACCTTGGGAAGGGGGACCTTGATAAAAGCCTAATGTAAATGAATACTCTGGCTTCCTGTCCCCCAACACAATGAATTATTATTATTATTATTATATAAAGTGGTACAGGTATAATATAGATCATAATATAGTTGGTTATAGTAGTCAATCTCTTATGAATGAGGGATATATCTTGCCATTTGGATACCAGTACCGAAGTGTCAAGATTGTTCAACAATTTTTTTATTTTTTTTTTTAATATCTCCATGGGTATTGCATATGGAGATGATGATATCTCCCTTCCAGTTGACATTTTATAGAACAAAGTCTCCTCTCTTGATTCATACTATAACTTTTGCAATAAATACAATGTTTTGTCTCACATGAACATCAGTGACTTCTTTAAGTGTCTGGTAACTTGTGACTTTCTCTGACTTTAAACCCTGACTTTTTATCTTATTTTCTTATGCATATTATTTCCTAATTGTCATGATGTCTTTTTCTCTATACATTTGTATTGAGCAATTTGTACCAAGCTGCTTGCTCTTCTTTTAACATTGCTATATATTTTTCCTTTAGAGTGTACAAGTGATGGTATCGGAGACAAATTAGGAGCTACTGGCAAATAAAATAATATTTACAGAGAGCTAACATTATTGTATTGTGAATGATGCAAGCTGTGAATGACTGGAAACATGGGCACATGAATAGTAGAATGATTACCTGCTATGAAAGATCGGGTCCCTGTCATTTTGATGGAATGAAGTAATTTTTTTTTTTTATTTATCTATTTGCATGTTCTCAAGTGGTCAGCTGTGTTCTGATGTCATACAACTCGGTAGTATTTGATCAACATTATCCAACATTATGTTTGTAACTCAATCTTCTATGTATGTACTTTTACCTGAATAAACATTTTGAATTTGAATTTTGAATCAAAAGTTTGCTCTCAGTGTTTAAGTATCTTTTTCTGTAGTGAAAATAATATTGGTGGGTGAATTTATAATGAGGGAAAATGATTACATTTTAACAGAGATGTTTTCCAGAGATGCTGAAATAATATTGTCATCTGTAATAGTGTAATATCTCGTATACCCCTTGTCACGATGCTGACTTTCAGTGTTTATCTTTCTAGTTGTTAAATTTTAATTTGCTAATTTTAAATTTATGACGTGAAAAGACTTTTGTTAATTTGTCTTACTGTACATTTAAGATGAGGCATAGTGGTGACTACTAACTTATGCAGCCTTGCTCGCAAGGTAGATTTCTTTGCTTTGTCATCCTTGCATGTGCTGGGATGAAGGTTTACGGTCTGCATTGTCAGACTGAATACACAGTGGTGCAGTTGAAAGTGATATTGTACATCACGTTAACAGGAAGCTAAAGAATGCAGGTAGATAAGGTAACTGTGCATATTTGACTATCTGGTATTTGAAAATAATAGAGCTCTTACATGGGCCAGTAGAGAGTTTTCTATTAATTCATTTATATAATTATTGTTACTGCTAACTAATTTACAAATTATTCATTTTTCTGGTGTCCGATGCAGATGACATTGCTTGCTCATGAATTAATTTAGCAGGCAAAATTCAATATTTTACTGTACCAGTAATTTTAAGATTTCAAGAAGTGTACCAAGTTTCAAGAAGGGAGTGTTCGGAAGGGTAATACATCTGACTTTGTTCCACGCTTCACGTAGCAGTGTTCGGAAGGGTAGTACGTCGTGACTTTGCAGGGTGTAGCTTGTCATCAATACTGTACGTATAGCTTAGTGTGTGTTGAAATGAACAAGCAGCCTTAAATTAGTCAAAGGAAGTAGAGTCACATGTTACTAATTAATGCGACTCCATGACAAAATTAAAGTTTGAATAATTTGCTTGTATCACTACAAAGTTAGACTCCACAGGTTGAGGGCTGCATGCAACGTTCAGGTGGACCTTGGCAGTTAACCTGGCCAAGTTAACTGAAGAACCACTCCATGTACTGCCAGAGCTGTGTCACACTGTGTCTTAATATACTTGTTTATTTTCCATGTTTGTTATGCTTAGTTCATTTACATAAGAGAATAAATGTACTCAAAAGACAATTAAAAATTTGTCATAATTTTACATATGGAAATTGCATGAAAGCTTATCAGCTTAAACTTACCAGCCCTCTGATTATTCTGCACATTTGATGGTGCTACATAGCCTTCCCCGTTTGGTGCCTTCTTTTGATAATTACTTACTTAAACTTACCAGGCATTCTGCCCTTGTAATCCAAACTATGAACTATACTCCTAGAACCCTCTGGTTTATTTACTCCTTGACACTTCCCTTGTTAAAAAAGCAAATCTTGAACATTATCAGATGATGAATCAAATTTCTACATTATTCCACTCCAATTGTTCATCTATCTGATCGGATGTCAGCAATTTTTTAAGTTCATTTTGATTACTTATCACTTAATCAACACATTTTCTAGACTGTTTCATTAGTTTTACAATGCTCCATAATTTTTTTTCATAAACTCATAACTTATGTATTGTAAAAGTATTATTTCAATATGGAAGCGCTCTCTTATTAACAACTGCAGGATTTCAAACAAAGACTTCAGGCTCCATTACAAATACTGTATCTTCGTCGAGCTTTTTAACACTATTATCTACACTGGAAACTAAACCTAGACGGCATTTAATTATGTATCTTCTCTTTTCGGAGGCAAAGGGTCCACATAAATGGTGGTATCCCAGAGCACCTTCTTTAAATGGTAACATACCTGTATTTTCTTACATCGTGCAGCCTTCTAATTCTCTGTTGTATCCATTTGTTTAAGTAATAGTAAGGGAGTGCACTGCAATGATGGTAATTAATGTAGTTACATTGAGGTAAATACTCTTTTTAAGTTCTATATAGATTGTGCTTTAATACATTTGAAATCTTTGAAAAATTTTTAGGACATTGTTGGTCTGGACAATAACCCAGTCACAAATATGGATTGATTGATTTATCACATATAATACAATTATTCACTTCACAATTATATTCAAATGTAAAGGAAATCAAATGTTACCTTTGTTTAGAAGAGTGCATTTGACATCTAATTAGAGCAAAACGTGGGTAGAATGTCAATCACATAACACATCATGAACATACGATTTGCTTAGTTATGTAACATTGCAGGTAATGTTTTCGCTACTCATGTATGAGAAACTAGGTAGTAATAACCATTATATTTTTCTAACTAGTATAATGGCACTCTATTAGTTGGAGCCCATTGGTATGTTGTGATATTTTCTAGTAAACAGCAGTTGTAAATAGGTATTAATAGGGGAACATGTAAACTAATAATATGGAAACAAAAATGTTTATTCCAGTTGACTTGCGTCAAGATATGTGCCCAGTAACGCTTTGTTGTTCGGCCTCTCCATGTGTTCTCGACTGTAAATTTTGAGGGCTTTCCCATGCTGTTCATGGATCACTCAGTGATGCTAAAAAATTTTACAATCATTTAGTTTTCCAAGTTATTTGTTGGGTTATAATTATAAAAATTAAATATAAATGTTCACAGATGAATTGTTTAGAGAATTGATGCAAAAATCAAAGTGTATTTACAATAGATTATGCACAAAAGCTTTGACTATGTGAATGTTTATGAATATCAATTGATGACGTGTTTTAGCGTAACTGGAATACAAAAGTGATAATTATTATACTCAATGGGTTTACCATCTATGTTCTTCAGTGGTTATAAGCATTAGTTGCCATATAATGAAAGATGTAATGATGCAATATTTGGACTGAATATGACTATTTTGTACAACAGGCAGTTTTCACCATCTGTGAGTTTGGTATTCATGAAATTTACTTTCCACACGGTGGGTATTTACTATACAATTTAACAAAACACGAGTGCAAATTTACTGGGATTTTGGTGGGGTTTACATACTTTTTGGATTATATTCTTTTTCATGATGGCATCTTTTAAACTTGTTGCAATGCCTTCTTGATCCCAAGATGCTCCCCTTAAATAAATAAATAAAAGGTAACATTTTCTCTGATCTCTCCCTGATTGGAAAACTTACATATCTACTTTATATAGCATATTGTGTTTGCAACTAGGTGGATGTTTATTTTTTGTGGGAGGTACATGCAAATCAAACTTCAAGATTATAGGAAATAAGGATATGTTCCAGAGATCTCTAAAAGTTCACTTGTTTTGTACTCTTGACTCAACAAAACATATTTTATCAATAATATATAATATCCTTCCACTTTCCAGTCACAAATTCAGCACATAATGAAGTTTAGAACTTAGGATGTGCAGTCATAAATATAATGTGAGGATTAGCACAAATAATTTGGTTTCTCTCAAAAATCATCCCAACCAACCACTTGGACTGGACGGTAGAGCAACGGTCTCGCTTCATGCAGGTCTGCATTCAATCCCCGACCATTCAAGTAATTGGGCACCATTCCTTTCTCCCATCCCAAATCCTTATTATCCTGACCCCTTCCAAGTGCTATATAGTCGTAATGGCTTGGTGCTTTCCCCAGATAATCCTTTCCCCTTCTCAAAATCATCCCATTGTGTTCCTCTTTACCTGTGAACAGTTTGTTTCATACTATATAATGTACAGCATTATATAGTATAAGAGCTGGCCGAAGTCGGTGGATCCTGGGGTAGGTATGGTGCTTACACTTGGTGGTGGTCAGTGACAGTAGCCGGGCAGTCCAGCTGGCAGTTACTGAGGGACTTTGTTGATGATCGCCAGTTAAAACAAGCAAGGATTTTAAATGGCTTTAATATTTCTGGTGACCTTTTGCACTCGCCCTATGCTGGTAACTGTATCTTACAGAGGCATTCTTGGTTTATATTTTTTGTTACTATTGATATTTGGAACTTGTTGTGGTTCTTTCACTTGACCTGGTTCTTGAGCAGTAACTTATCTAGCAGATGAAGTTGTTTGCACATTTTTCAACTTTGTTTTTTTTTTGAAGTAGGAAATGGAAGCCATATTAATTGGTAACAGATTGTCTGAAGGTAGAAATCTCTACTCTTTATAGTAGTGCTTAATCTTTAAATCTCTACTCTTTATAGAGTGCTCTTTTCACAAAATGTGAATAGTAATTATGCCAATAATTGCTGCTAATATTGTGTATATAGTACTGCAATATAAACCTTCAAATGGGTGAGAATTTATATCATCTAGTGACTTTAGCAACATCTGAAATTATGAATCTTGCTCAAGTTACCTTGCCTGGTTGAGTGCGTGTGATTGTTTATACGGGTATGGAAGAGTTGTGGCTGTCCTAGCATGTGCTGTTGTAGCCCTTAGTTGAGACCTTAGATATCCAACAACTTAATCTTATCATGGAGCTGTTGGGGACGCCACCACAGGAGTATCTGGACCGCATCACTTCTGAATCGGTAAGTTTGTCCTCCACAGCTGCCTTTGCCATCAGCACTGCCCCCACATCTATTGTTGATGCTTTCTTGTCTAACCCCGTGGTTGTGCTTCTGTTAGTTATAAAAATGGGTGTATATATGGTAGCATGTAAGGATTGGGCGGCACTCACTGTTGGTTTGCATGTGTATAGCACCCTGTGGTACAACATACACAATTATCGGGACTGAGAAAATATTCACATCAATAACAGTCTTTAATCGTTGAAATGAGCCTATGTTTATTGATGAACCAACATTTACAGTGGAGTCTCTCAAACTCGGCATTCCAAAATGTGGTAGTATTCAAAATCTGGCATGATTTACATGTCTTGCCATGTATTTGACAACTCGCTGGTTTCTATGGTTCTGCTGTTACTCATGCCACCGCTTCAGTAATGTTTACATAGTTCTAGGTTGTGGTGGCTGCATTCCTAATACAGTATTTACTTAATTTGTGGTGGTTGCATCCCTAATATTTTCTTAGTTATTACTGTGTTTTTATCTTTAGTGTACATTGCTTTTGAAGACAACGAAGAATATTTGGTACAAAAATATTTGATTGGTTTTAGCACTTAAAAATGTATGTGATGTATATAGTGTAATATATGTATTGCATAAATAACACACCGGAAGTCTATTTCATGGAAGTACTGCACTAAACACTTGTAAGGTTAATGATGTTTGATCTTCAATCCAACCCTCCTCCCCCTTCAATACAGTATTTGACTAAAATCCAGCAATATTCAAAATTTGGCAACTGGGTAGCTCCATGGTTGCCGAATTTGAGAGATTTCACTCTACTGTATTGGGATCTTATTTTAAGATGAGAGCAGGAGTATATAATAGAATGACCAAAAGAAGTTTGAGGGACAATGAAAAAGTGTGTATGTGTTTAAATCTTTAAAATACAGTATACTGTATTCTAAAATTGTAATATTTTGCATATATTGCCCCTTGTGTGAAATAATACGTCTTTAGAGTATGAAAACAATTTGATTGAAAAAAAGGCAAGATACCAATCTTGAATTGTAGTGTATTTAACAGTATAATATGAGCAGTACACCTACTACGAGTGGGTTACGTTTTGAAAATGTGTTCATAAAACATTTGTTCGGAACATGAAACGAGATTTCCTATAGGCGCAATGCCATAAATGGGGGCGAGTTCCCAGACCACCAAAACCCTAACAAAACCATTATTTTTGTGGGACATACAGTGTAAAAGAACAGCTTATTATTTACCCCTAAATGAAGTTATCCTGCTTATTGAAGTAAGTCAGATTTGAAGAGTGAAGATCTAATCGTATAAATAATTGAAAATTCATGCGTGTACTGTATTGCGAGTCGGCCACCTCCCTTCCATCACCAACCCACCGACCCCCACCCCACCGACTCCACCCCACCCCACCTCACCCCACCCCACCCACTGACCCCACTCCACTGACCCCACCCCAACCCACTGACCCCACTCCACTGACCCCACCCCACGAACAGGGTAAACACCATTTGGTCTTGTTCAAATCATGCGAGTTTGTGGGTCACTGAGGACTTGAGAGCTGCCACACTTAACATTGTTGTCTTCTCAGAAACATCTTCCATAAAGACTCTCAATACCCACATCCACCCACTCCCAACACCCACCCACTCCCAATATACCCACTCACTCCAAACACGCCCACCCACTCACTTGACTCGCCCATCCACCCCACACAAAATACTAACAGGAATTGACCAAATTGACAAAGAAACCCATAGAAACCAAAGGCTTCACCAACACCTTCAGCAACTTCAAGAACTTCAAGAACAAGAGAGCTCAGATTCAAGCTAAGGAAACAAAGGTGTCAAAAAAATATTAGAAGGTTTTCTTTTGCAAACAGAATGGTAGACAGTTAGAACAAGTTAAGGTAGAAAGTGGTGGAGGCTAAAACCATCGGTAGTTTCAAAGCATTATATGACAGAGTATTGGAAAGAAGGGACACTGCAAGTGTAGCTCTCATCCTGTAACTACAATTGGGTCCACTTATCCACCCCAATACCCTTCCATCCCCACCTTTCTTTTCCCTCCCCTGACAATTCCCCCCCCCCCCCTCAACCACTTCCTGGTTGGCCTCTTACACATGGAATGATAATCAAGATCGACTTCCTGACAGACTCCACGCCTTACTGAGAATGGCTGCCTTCCTGCCTATGCCTGCTCTACAACAGCAGTGACAGGGAAGTAGGTGAAAGAATCGTCTAGTCAACAAGTCTACTGCTCACACTAATTGCGTCAACACTTGTATGTGAAATTACCCTTTTCTCTATTAGAATTTTGAGAGTAAAGAGGATTGGCTCTTTATGAGAGTGATCACAGTAGTGCCGAGTGCAGTAGTGTAGGTCACAGTATGACACTCGAGGGTTGTGTGGAAGGGTTGTTTTATATGCATGTAGTGGATTGAGACACAAAAATGTGGACTTTGAAAACTGTTCTGATGGACAAAGGTTCATGTAGTGGGTGATCATATAATTTGAACCTCCTGTATTATAATGTAAATATTTGTGTATCTAGTATATAACATGTTTATTATTTAGTTGAAATTAAAAATCGGATATGCCATATTTGTTAACAAAATTTGAAACATAGAAATCTGTTATGAATCATTGATGTGCGTGTTTGAAGTAGATTTTGATATCCTATAGTTAACCTCAGATGTATTAGAAACAAGGAGTGACTAAATGTATGCTACACTTTACATGTTGTTTGCTCAGCCACTACTAGGCTTACAAGCAGCTGCATCAAGCTAAGAAAGAGTGTAAATGAGTGTTAAAGTACAGTACAGTATTTGAATATGAAATATTTGCCTACTGTATGTCATAATTGACTAGTCAGTACTGAATGAAAACTCGAACTGAACCAGACAGTACCAGACATGGAATACAAGACATACCATCTCTAATTTTGAGAGTTACTGTTTATGCCAAATTGTTGAACATCATTATTAGAAAATATAGATTTAAATACTTAAGTTTGTGATTAGTTCACAATCGACTTGAGAATGGTCCAGGACGGACCGAAACGTCGTCGTCCCTTCACCTTCTAGTGTGTGGTCTGGTCAATTTAAGTTTAGACTTTCTAGAAAATATTTACTGTACCACTGACAAATTTATAGTATTGCATAAAGCTTTTATATGTAGGTAGATAGAAATATAGGTGTACATTGGACATCTTTGTTCTGGAATGGATACTGTACACAGATCGATATTGGGTATCTGTTTCATATTTCCAAAGAAATATATAATGAGCTAATTTATGTGTACATTCACACATCTGTTGATATTTTCCAATTTGCTTATAATATTCTATTTTGTTAGGAATTACTAAAAATGCTATATCGGTGACTGTTAGAATAATCGAAGGTTGATTATGCCTTGGTACTAAGGTTGATTATGCCTTTGTACCAAGGCTGATTATGCCTTTGTACTAAGGCTGATTATGCCTTGGTACTAAGGCTGATTGTGCCTCAGTACCATGGTCGATTATGCCTTTGGTACCAAGGTTGATCATGCCTTTGGTACCAAGGTCAATCATGCCTTTGGTACCAAGGTTGATAATACTATCTACAGTACTCTGGAAAAAATGTACCACTCAAGCTGAACATACAGTATGTGCATATCCATTGCTTTCCTGTAGGAATATTAAAACATCATGTACTGTTACACATGGTACTCCCATAGAAACCAAAGCAAATTAGAATGCAGCATGCATACATTTGCAATTTATACATTTAAACATTGATGGATATACAATAGTTTATTATTTAGCATGAATAACATTAGAGTTTGTTGATATAAACATTTACATTATAGAGTAACACCTGTGTGTGAGGGTGGGAAAGAAATCAAGAAAATGAATGATTGAATTAAAAGAAATCCATTTGGAAGAATCGGCTTTGCATCTTTAAGATACTGTATGATGTCTTGATACTTTTTTAAATTATTATTGTTTCCATTACGGGCTTGTGAAGACACCAGTTGAGTTCAGTGCTGTCCTCCGATTTCACCACGTAATGTATTACGTGGTGATACCTGTATAATGTATTACCTGTTTATTTTTGTTTGTATCGTGAATAAGATTTTTATTGAAAGACTGATACATTCGTAGTGAATGTAAATAAACTGAATGCCATTAAATATGCGTGTCTCTCGGTGGCCAGAAAAAGTTTTACATTGTATTAATGTTACTCTAATCTATTAATCAAGAATAGATTTTTGTAAAAAAAAAAATGCAAAATTTATATTATTTTGTGCAGGCTTTTTGCAGGGTAATATGTAAACTAAACGATATTTATTGATTTTGCATGAACAATATTTTTTCCGTGTGTGTGTGCCCATATATGTACTCTCCTGAATGGCATCTTTATTTTGCCTTTTAATCCAACTTTGATATTGATCTATTTCATTGGCCTTAATATGCATGATATATCCACATTATTTCTCTAGCTAATACTGGCCATGTATTTTAGCCATCTTCACTCATTCTTGGACAGCTTTAATAGGCATACATATTCAGACACAGAGATCACACTAACGTGATGCATCAAATGAACAAATGCAGTGTCTGGGATGCTTCCGGACGCAGGTTCGAATCCTCGTCACGGCCCTTGTGGATTTGTTCATACATATTCAGTCTTGTCTTTGGAACACTTTATTCCACATTTCCTAATGTTTATTTTGACAGTTTGTACATTCTGATGTCAATTCTTTTTTTATTTTGATTTTCTTCCATATAAGTTGATTTTGTTTAAACTTTTAAAGTTCATGGAATTCAATCCCATAATGTTCTCTGTACTTTTATGCTTACCGTTTTCTTATTTATTGTTTTTATTATATAATCTTACTAACAAAACACATTACTGTAGAGAAGTATAATAAATTTACTTTGTCTAAAATTGAGCGAGGTGTAATTATTTTACAGAATTTATATTAGTAATATTCCTTGCCATGTTACTGACATCACTTATAAGATAATGAAAGTGGTGGGCCGTTATTTTTACTGGAATATATTTTGTCATAAGAATTATAAATACCTACCTGTATACATAGCCTTCCCGGCTTGGTGCCGCATTTCGATAATTACTTGCTTACTTACCTATCTGTAAATATGTTTTTTAATTTATAGGTTAAAGAGGAAATGGTTTTGCAATGAAAGCAAATTGTTAAATAGAATTGCTTTATGTGAGTGCCTGTGAGAATTTCTTGATTAATGTAGTCCTTCAAAAGCCACTTGCCTCCACATTTTCCCCATAGTGTTAGAGTTTGATATTGGTGATGGAGTAGTGTACATAACTTGTGATATATTCTTGTTATTCCTTGTTTCATAAGTAATTTGGCAGGATTTATGCCATGGTAAAATTTCACTATATATTGTTGGGTTACCTTAGCCCTTTTATCAGACATAGACCAGCTGAACAAGATAATGAAGCTGGTGGGAACGCCCAATAAGGACCTTATTGATAAACTCTCCAGTGAAGAGGTTAGTTCCTCTTAATACACAACACACCAGGGTATAATGGGCCCATTAACTTCTCAGATCACAAGCTTCATCTAATATTGCCTCCTTGATGACCAAACCACACATCAGAAAACGGAGAGACGACAACATTTCTGTCTGTCTTGGACCATTATCCGAGGTTTTGGTCCAGGGCAGACCGAAACATCGTCGTTTCTTTGTTTTTTAATGTGTGGTTTGGTCATGTCTTCAGCTACATTATTGTGACTCATCATCTGCTTATTGCCTCCTTCATTTTTCATAGTCTATTCATTTTTTGACCATTTGCTTACTAATATAAGGAAGTGATATTCTTTTTCTATCGAGACCATTTGTTATGCTTGCAAATGTACAGAATCATGCAAGTCTGTATGTGCATGTGTACACACACACATGCACACACAATGCATATGCTCATACATAACATACACATATGTAGAAAAAAAAAATTTGGAACTAACACACACAAATATTGTTTTAGGTAATTACACACACACACACACACATCATTGTACATTGTCAAGAAGACCTGGACAAAATAAGTATATGGAGCACCACTTGGCAAATGGAATTTAATGTGCATAAATGTCATTTATGGATTGTGGAATAGGAGAACATAGACCCCACACAACCTATAAATTATGTGAGAAATCCTTAAAGAATTCTGATATAGAAAGAGATCTAGGGGTGGTTCTTGATAGAAAACTATCACCTGAGGACCACATAAAGAACATTGTGCGAGGAGCCTATGATACGCTTTCTAACTTCAGAATTGCTTTTAAATACATGGATGGTGAAATACTAAAAAAATTGTTCACAACTTTTGTTAGACCAATGCTGAAATATGCAGCAGTTGTATGGTGCCTATCTTAAGAAGCACATCAACAAACTGAAAAAGATGCAAAGACATGCAGCTAAGTGGCTCCCAGAACTGAAGGACACGAGCTATGAGGAGAGCTTAGAGGCATTAAATATGCCCAAACTAGAAGATAGAAGAAAAAGAGATGATCACTACGTACAAAATAGTAACGGAAATCTATAAAATTGATGGGGAAGAATTCCTGAGACCTGGAACTTTAAGAACAAGAGGTTACAGATTTAAACTAACTAAACAAGCTGCCAAAGAAATAATATAAGAAATTCACTTTTGCAAACAGAGTGGTAGACAGTTGGAAGAAGTAAGGTGAGAAGGTGGTGGAAGCCAAAACTGTCAGTAATTTCAAAGCATTGAATGACAGAGTGCTGGGAAGACGGGACACCACGAGCATAGCCCTCATCCTGTAACTACACTTTTAAGTAATTATACACTCACTCTTGCACATAAAACTCACGTAAATGCATATGCAACCACATGTAAATTACTGGTATAATACTTGTTTGACTAGCATGTCGTTTACTTTTTGCTTATATGCTGAAGCTTCTTTATAGGCTGGTAGAAGGGCTTGACCAATAGCAGCATTTACCACTAACTCTTAACTTCACCAAGTTTTCACCGTAAGAACTTCCTTTTCCTGCTTTGTCCTCTGCTTTTTTGTAAGTGTTAGAATTTTATTCTGGTCTAGTTGACCAGCACTTTCAATATACATATTCAGTATATACTGTACTGTATGTATGTATGTAAGTTTATGCTGTATACTGTATATGTAAAGTATATAATTTCAATTTCAGTTAAAGGGATATCTACAGCTTTACTCATAGTCTTCTTTACAATTTTTTTTCTGATAGTGCTCCAAAGGTGACTTGTACAGTACTAGCTACCTTAATAGATCCACCCAATTAAATTGACATCAAACCCTTGTGAGTTGCTTTTAAGTCTACCATGGACCAGAGGCCATAACCTGGCTCCCCTCTGTAGAGGTGCCAGGAGCATGGTACTCTAGATCATCCTAACCTAGAAAATGACACCGGAAAGGTGGGCAAGCCAAAACAGACAATCAGCAAGGTAAACAAAGCATATGTTTTTTTTTAAATGAATCCTAACTGAGCAAACCACTTGTCCATGAAGTTATGTAATATTAATTACACATGTGCTCCCGCATGTGGCAGCACACAGACGATCCCTCAACTAGACAGCCTCAGTCATTTTGCCTGCGTGATGCATTATAATGGTTGCACTCTTCATTCCCGCTGTAGAATTCTAAATTGCAGTTTTCAGATGTGTTAGGCATCCTGGACACTGCATTTTGTATATTTGTCCTGTGTTTCAGTGTTTGCTATATAGGGCATGTGTTTTATGCTTAACTTATCGTTACCTGTTCACTTCAAACCACACGTGACTAGAGTGATCATATCTAGGTGTTCACTGGTGTTGCCTCTGCCTAGCTAGGGTTATTTTCCTTGGTGGGTTCGGGTGGCTCTCTATGAAGCCATATTTCTGAGGAAAATGCATCACCTTTAGCAGTGCAAGGGTAATAGAGTAAAAAAAAAAAAAGAGGGTCTTTTATTCCTTAGTGAGGCTTTGAGGTTTGGGGCAGTTTGGTTTTGTTGACAAGGATCACACAGGGTGCTGGTATGCTCATTGTATGGCACACTACTCGCTCCCTTAGCAGCTGCCTATGCCCCTAGGCAGTTTTAAGTGTTTGTAATATTTGGCAAGTGGGGCTCCTGTGCCTGGCATTTCCTGTTTGGTCTGCCTTTCAGGACCTGGCAAGCCATTTGCAGTTTCAGAGGTTTTATTATGGACTGGCCCTCCAGTTCTGTCCTCACAGGCTGCGAGTTTGAAGGATGTGCTTCAGTCTTGATTGTATTCTGATGGCCATTCTTACTGCCTCCCCGATGCCACCTACTGTACTCTCCTAATTAGGCGAGTACTGTGGGTGTAGGGGGGAGGGGGATGCGTTACTCTCTGCGACAGTTGGTTGTCTTTGGGTCTGTCTCTTAGCTGAGCCTCCCTCTTGGGACTTTACGTATCAAGCCATTGCTTCCTTTTGGGCTAGGTTTTTCTGTACAGTATGTGTAGGTTGCAGCTTGATATTGATATATACTTCAAGGTTGGCCACTTTATATTATTATGATCCAGACTGGGAGCAGTTGGTGGTTTCCACCAGCTCCAAGTTTGTCCCCTCGCTCTCCCTTTCCTGAGTCTGGCTGAAGTTGTTCAGCAGTTCCAGGGGCCTTCTCTTTTGTTCCCAGCTCTAAACATTGAGGATTTTGGAGTCTGGTGATGGGATTTCTTTGGGTGTGGTTGGAAACCTCTGGGGACCACCCGTTCCACGTCAATGGTGGAAGGGGTTGACCCATTGCTTCCCACAGAGGATCCACTGCCTTCTGTTTCTCAGTGTATTGCATCTGCAGATCCTGGCCTGTGGGGAGACACTTTTTTCTGTCTGCTGTGTCTGGTATGCAACAAGGCTCTACCCGGGTGCCTTCATTTCTTGGGGTGTCTTGAGTTAGGGGAATACCAAGGAGTGTCACTGGGTGCCCTTCACATTGATTGGTCATTGGTTCCCTCTACAGAAGGGTATTCATTGAAAGTGGAGGGTCGATTATATCCCATGTCTACTTCTGGGTCCGGTTAGAGTCCCCTGGAGTCATTTTTATAGGCTAATTTTTCAGAACTCCTGTCTTCCACTCTTGATCAGATATATTTGGTTCCTCCTTCAGAATCAATACCTTTATCTTTAATGTGCATGTCTTTTGAATTCAGGCCAGCTGCTTTGTATTGATTGTGGTATGAGGTTCCCAATTCATCCTAGCTTATAGGCAACCCTCTCTTTTCCTTGATGGGGGGGGGGGCTAGCAGGTTTCTATTGTTCCTACATTCTTGAGTGGTACCAGGGGATTTTAGGCATTCTTGGGCTTTTGCACCACTCCAGGCTTGCCTGTTTGTGCCATCTTTGCCCCTGGATCCTGTTAGCTGCATGTTCAATTGTCTATGCATTCTAGGCCTGATATTGCAGAAGATCACAAGGCCTGTACACTTGGCTGCAATTTTGGATGTTTGGGCTGTTGTGGAGCTGTTCTCTGATTAGCTCCATGGTGGCTAATCAGCCTATTTTCTGTTTAAGCTAATTACTGATTTATTCGTTTAACAGTTATTAGCTGTATAAAATTGTTCGGGCTTTGTGGGGCCCTTGAGAACATTCTCTGTAGATATTTTACAGTTACAAACACTGCACAGTATAATAGTAAACGTTTTCCTCACTGTACAGGTATCTTAGAATTTTAGTTTTATATAACATAATTTCGTCTTGCTTTGTAAAATGATAATAGTACGTGTAGTCTTGCTTAGTGTACCAGTTGTTGGCTATTCTATCTACGTGTTGCTTTTCAAAATATAGTATATAAATGTAGGTGCCTGTTACACTTGCTTCAGATACTGCATGCTGGGTTGGTTTAGGTATAAGAATGTAGTGACCACTTGCTTGACCAAAAGGTAAGAGAGCTTTGGTCACTTGCTTGACCAAAATGGCAGTGACCACTCACATGACCAAGACATAAGCGAGCAGTGGCCACTTTACCAGGAGGTAAGCACGCTGTGAATCAAAAGATGAGTGTCTTCAGCAAGTAACGTATATAAAGGAAATTACTAGGCTTGATGAAATATTGAATGTTTTAGCAGCTTTTGTTATAAAATTGTTAAAAAAAATGAATACTGTTTTTATTTGTAGTCAGGTTTTTAGATGATATTGGTCAATAATTTTATCACTGATTGCATAGTGTTTTCATACACTAGATTGTATGATATAAAGTGCTTGCTAAATTGTCCGTCTCTTCTCTATCACTGCGTTTTGCCACATTTAGTCTCATTTGCTAATAATTAATCCATCATTGTGTCATTTGAATATTGTTGGTCTTATTTCTTGCCATTGGTGATTAACCTTCAACTTTGTGTACTATTTATAATGTAAACTTGTTTTTGTCTACAAGGTTTTTAGCTTTCATGAGAATACAGGTATCTGTGTTGTAAGTTTGTTTGACAGAATATGTTTATCATTCTGGGGGGAAAGTATGAAGAGGTAAATAGACATTTTCTTTGCATATGTCTTGTTGAGCACAGACCTTCTAGTGCAGATTGTGGTACTGTACGTGTTACTGTGCTATCTGGTTGGTTATCTGTGTAATTTTCATTTCTGGTAGTTAATCTAGCCTTCTCCTATCTCTATTATTTCATTTGATTGTATTGTTTGTGTTTTCAGTATATGAAATTTTTTCAGCATTTTCAAATTCAAAAACTTCTTTCATAAATGGATGTACATTTATAATTGACTAACACCCCAGAGGGTGCCAATTACACTTTGGTTAACATTTTAATGTATTAAAAATGTTACTTGCATATCTTGACATCTTCATCTTCTTTATCATATAAAGTTTTGTAAGTATGAAATAAAGGGCTGCATGGAGAATATTACTGCATTCACAGGTTGCCAAGGACATGGTTAATGGAATATAATATGTACAGAGTATTGGCTGGAAAGCTCTTGGTGTTGGTCGAGTTATCACATAATGAAGCAGTTGCTAACTTGTTTACAGATTAACGGGAAAAGTTAAACGAAAGAGGGTTACCTATGCTTTGCATACTAGTACTAATGTCTAAAAGTCATACAGATTATAGAATTGTAAATTTAAAGTTGGGAGAAGTGAGGATTGGTAGTTTATGTACAGTATAAAGTGGAATAGGCAACTAAGACTTTAATAAGACATACAGTACACAGTATTATTATTCTTGACAGTCCTCCTCCTCTCACAGTAGTGCTCATGTAGATGATCACACCCATCTCATCTAATGGTTTTAACATTTGGTATCTGTGTAGTTATTAAAACAAAGTTAATGAATAAAAATTTACTTACAGTAGTACTCTATGTAAACAAATTACTACAATCTTAGTTTAATTTGTGTAATAGACACTAATATGGTGTTTTAGGTACTGTCTTGGTTAGGCTTACATTAGATCTCCCTAATTGGCTTTTCATTGGCTTAAACTCTGATGCTCTGCTCTTTCTAACACATGTTGTAGCAGCCTTAACCTGGCTTCTCAGACATTGACCAATTAACGCGCATCCTTGTCATCGCTGGAACGCCTGATGAAGAAACTCTCTCTAAAATCACCAGTGATGAGGTAATTAGCTGCTATCAAAGTAGCCCTCCTCCTTCTTAAGTAATACTTTTTGTAACTTGTACAGAAGAATTAATCAGAAATATCCAGCAGTAATAATAAGGTGGAGAGAGCATGAAAATTAGGTAAAAACTTGATTCGGCTCAGCGAATAATAGTAGTTGCTCATTAGTAGAATAACATTTAATTGGTAGATGTCTGTAGGCATTTGGTCTGCCTGTCTGTTGCTCTGAAGCATTGAAGAATATAATGTTAAAATGTTTTAATGTTATTATTCTACAGTACAGTATATAAAATATCTGAAGGTCAGTAATTGTCATGAGGATTTTTATTTAATTGTGTAACATAGATTTGGAAAATTCAGTTAATATGCACATGCATAGCAAGTCTTTCTTAAAATCATACAAACATTTGATTGCTTTTCTGTTGTTTTTTACATTTTCGAACACATACCCTATTCTTTTGTCTGGGCCAGCTATGAGTCTGTGCACAATGTTGAATGTTGACTTATACGTTAGTCTGTCATTTGATATGCTTTTTTTCTGATTGTGCACTCATTTCCCGTTACACTATAGCTTGATATTCCAATTCTGATGTGTATGCTAGTTGATGATTTTATACTGTACAGTATATGTTCACCTTTTGCTGCTATCAATTGGAGTAGAAAATAATAAGTGGAATCAAGTTTTTCCAGGTTTATTAATTTACTAAAGACTTGGTGTTATCCTCTGTTAATTATTAAATTTACTAAATGGGAAATCATATTGAGGCTTCATATAACAATCATATTGGGTTTGAAAATCCTGTGATTTTGAAGATTCTTTGAGATCTTGCTTAAGAAATGCATCCATCCTCAAGATCTCAAGATATCCTGTATGTTGTGGAATAAAGTACAGTCTTCCTGCATGTTGTGTAATACAGTAGTCTTTCTGTATGTTATGAAATTGTCTTTCTGTATATTGTGTATGACTGGGTTAGGATATTTTTATGTACTAAAGAATAATTTGTTCTTTATAGCAAGTAAATTTTCATATTTTGTTACCCTTTAGAGTTTTTTGTTTTGTTTTTCATAGTACAGTAACTAGAATACTCCTTCCCAAGCCTTGTGAAGATATTAAGATGATTGTTTCCTTAGCTGATGACATATCTCCTTCATCCAATCCTTAGTTGTAGTTGCCTTTCTAGTTATTAATCCTTGTTGCTCCCATTTTCACTACATCCATGGCTGTAGTAACTTTTGTCATTTGTCTCCTTCAGGTATAATCTTTTATCTCATTAATTGCATCATTATTTCTTTTCTCTTCCTGAACATTGCTGCTTTGATACATTATTCACATGAGCACATATCCTGCTGAGTGTTAAACATTATCGGGCTTTAACTGAGAGGGGCGGGAAGTATCATCTGTTGTCTTATGATGATCTTGTGTGACTCCATGTGCTAATTTAATCACAATGTTTATAGGAAAAATGATTAATGTCTTGGCTTAATGCATTTAATGTTTATCTTTTCTCATGCCTGCTTGATATGCTTAAACTGTGTAAATATAAGGACTAAGGTGGATCTTAGGTACAGCATAATCCTTTAGTGCTTTACCCCACTTAAGGTACTCACTATTTTGTCATCATTAATGTGCTTTCTATAATACAGTACTTAATTATCAGTGCTTATCTGTCATTGACTACAGGAGAGCGCGATCTAGCTCTTTATGCCCCACCTCCTAGCCATTTATACCCGGCATGCAACAATGACCTCTCTCAACATGAATGTTTTCATCATATTTTTTCTTAAACATGTGAATGGAATTGACTTCAACAACCTTTTCCTTCAATGCATTCCACTTGCTGACCACTCGTACAGGAATCAAGATTTTCCTTGCATCTTTGTGACTCGGTTGCATGTCCAGTGTCCACTAATGCCCCCTTGTCCTACCTCCTTTTAATATAAATAGGCTTCCTCTGTCCACTTTGTCTATTCCCCTCAGAATCTTGTATGTAGTGATCACATCTCTGTTTCTTCTCTCGTCTAAGGTTATGAGGGTGAGTTCCCACAATCTGTTCTCATACTGAGTGCTCTCAATTCTGGTACTAATCTAGCTGTAAACTTCTGAGCTTTCTCACACTTCTTTTTGTGCTACACATAGTGTGTGTTACATGCTGGTGGGGAATATGAATTTGGCAAGTGAAGGAATCATTAGTAGGAGCTCTCTTTATTACTACAGTAAAGTACTTTGATTATACTTGTATAGGTGATCAACACCAGCCTGTTGTCTTTAAAATTTCCTTTTCATTATCCTAAAGTTTTAAATCCTCGTATTGGGTACGTTTATCATGAATAAGTGAATCACTAGCTTAACTCTGCTTAACTGCTTATGGAATGTGAAATTTTCATAACGGCCGTTTTTCTCTTAATTACTATATTGGATATTGTATTGCAATAAATTGCAGTATTCACTGTTAGCAGTGTACCAGCCTATTGCTAATGTACAGAAGGTAATATTTGTTTGTGTAGTATTTTAACCCTTTCGCTGCATTTAGTGCTCTGGTCACCCAAAGGAAACTAAGAGTTCAGTATAAAAAGTAGTTTTGCAGCAGGTGCATAGAAAAGGTTTACATGTAGAGTAATGTTTGACCAGGTTCTTTGGCCTTCAAAACTGCTACCTAGACCTGGTACATGCTACCTTATGAGGGTAGAAATGGCCTAGGCCACTGTTCTTTTGTGATGTACAGTATTTCATTACCTCAATAAATTGACTTGAAATTGAATGCTTCAATATGTCAGTGATAAAACCGAATGTAACCACAAGCAGTAGCGCCAAATCTGCCCAGAATGTCGCTCTGAAGTGCACTCATGTGCACACACTGTTACAGGCAGTACTTTGATTTTGTTTACATCGTGTTGCACACAGAAAATCAGACTAACGTAATATATATCAATGAGAAATCCACTGAATTTTCTACAGTAGAGTATGAGGCTGGCAATGCCTTGGTGGCAGGTTTGAGTTGCCTCACCGCCCCAGTGGATTTCCTTACAATGTGTGGTTGTTTTGTACACTGATATGTAAAAGTGATATACTGTACTGTATATATAATATATAATTAAAGTTGGAGTCAATCTACAACCTCATTTTTTTTCTTTAAGTTCGTGTGTGCAAGTTTTTTCTTTAGCTTGACTCATTTACAATTAATAGCATTATAAAAATCGTGGTAAATATGAAAACGATATTCTCTATTCTTATTAGAATTAACACAGATCAATGTAGAGGAAATCAAAGCAGTAATTTTGGCCATTATTTTACAACTAAAATGCATCAAATTCCTTGGTGAGTATGCTTATTGCTGTATTTATAATATTCTGTATAAATATATTGGGAACACTTATGGCCTTGTATTGAGTTATTTGGACCATGTTCTCTATTTGAAACTGAACTTAATCATTGCTTAATGGCACAGCAAAAAAATGAGCCTTACTAGAAATGTAATATAAATGACAGAAAAATATTTGTACCTATATTTTGGCTCTTTGGAAACAAAAAGGAAATGAGATGCTACAGTGAAAAGGTTGAGAGTCTACATTTACTTAAAGGGAAGTTTTATAATATTAATCTTAACAAATATCCTTTGACTAACAGTTCATATCTGCTTAATATTTGGTGCAGTGAAGTCTAAATACAGTGTATTACCAAAGTACAGTACTGACAAACACTAATTAAGGATAACCATTTTAACCTGTACAAGTATTGTGTTTTGCTATTTAATCATTGACTTAAAAGGTTTACCGTGGACCAGTATAAAAAGTATATAGAATTTTGCTTGTACAGTAATTTGGTTTATCTATTTTGTACTTATTTTGCACTTAATATTAATTTAATGAATGAATTTTACTTTTCTCAAAATTTGTTTGGAATATTCATGCTTTTACATTTCTAACATGAACATCAACACTGCATCTATGGTACTACATATCCCTAATCACATATGACATTTTCAGGCACGAAACTACATTCGTTCACTGCCTCAAATGAGGAAGAAGGACTTCCGGCAAGTTTTTAGGGGAGCCAATCCTCTTGGTTAGTGTCTTGGATATACGTTTTGATTTTACACTGGTATATATTAGGCTTTTATAACATAATAAGAATAGACAAAACAATATATTTTTTTGGCTCGGGTGAGATGGCTCCAGTTTATACCTAATCACACCCATTCATGTGTACAGTATGACTAACCTACACTTGAAATGTAATACAAATATTTTATTATTTTCTTGATTTTATAGCTGCATAAATAATATAATGGCTTTAATTTGCCATATGCATACTGGTCATTATTACAGAACGTTGTCTTTCCAGCTGTGGACTTGCTAGAGAAAATGCTTGAGCTGGACAGTGAGCGGCGGGTAACAGCAGTACAGGCACTTTCACATCCATATCTAGCTCAGTATGCAGACCCAACGGATGAACCCGATAGTGAACCTTATGATCAGAGCTTTGAGGACATGGAATTACCAACAGAGAAGTGGAAAGGTAGGTGTTTTATTCGTCCAGATCATGTAACAGTCTAGTGACCATAGGATATTCATCACTGAGCAAGCAATGGAGAGTATTACCTCTATTTTTGTCACATTTGATTAGATTTCAATGGAATTTTTATACTGTATAGGTATATGGTACATATTAAACAATTTACACAGTAGGGGATGCTAAATCTAATTGAGTACCATATTTAACAAAGCAAGATTATTCTTAATGGTGAAAATTTTCTGTTTAGATTATTCATACATGAAACAAATATAGTAGAACCTTGGTACTTAAACTTAATTGATTCCAGAAGGTCGTTCGAGTGCTGACCTGTTCGAGTACCGAATCATTTTTCCCATAAGGAATAATGTAAATTGGATTAATCCTTTCCAGACCCCAAAAAATACATATAAACACAATAAATATTGGATATTAATTATATTCTTAGCATAAGTCACACATATTCCTAACACTTAATATAAGTCACACATGTTCACTAACCTAAGAAGGTTAGTGAAAAGAGCCAAACAAAAAGAAAGTTAGAATCACGATAGAGATGAAAAATAACCATGTAGTTACTACGAGAATGGTGTCCGCATGTCTGGTCTTGCTATTGAGTTTGGTATGCTTGTATTCTTGTAATAAAAGCATCCAGTGAGTCTCAAGAGGGAAATAGACAGAAAATACAAAACCCCAGAAGCACAATTCTGTTTTCTGGACTGTTCTCTAAGAGAAGTTCCGGACCAGCCGGGCTGTGGTGGGTATGTGGCCCTGCGGGCCGCTCCAAGCAACAGCCTGGTGGACCAAGCTCTCACAAGTCGAGCCTGGCCTCGGGCCGGGCTTGGGGAGTAGAAGAACTCCCAGAACCCCATCAAGCAGGTACAATTACCAAATGTGTTCATGAAGGGGGATTGCCCTGCCTGGCAAACAATAACATCTCTTCCTCACCACCTTCCACATATGCCATTAATTCATCAAAGGACAGATAAAGTGGAATAAATTTGCATTTATTTAATCTATTTTGTTTGAGTATCTTCTGTGGTCTGGAACAGTTAATCCAATTTACATTATTCCTTATGGGAAAAATTATTCGGTGCTCAAACAGGTCAGCACTTGAACACCCTTTTGGAACCAATTAAGTTTGAATACTGAGATTCCACTGTACTTACATATTTTTTAGTAGATTTGTGTACCTCGTGAGGAAAAGCCGTGTGGGGGATCATTAGGTAGGACAACTCACGGTCATACAATTTTGCTGACTCGTCATGTAGGGTAGAGGGTTGCAGTGTTCAAGTTTATTTCTTCCCACAGAATTGGTGTATAAGGAGGTGACCAACTTCACACCAAAGCCTACAGTAATTGCTGAGGAAGCAGAGAAAGCCCAATCTGCAGCCAAATGAGGGATGTAAACTAGTGGGAGCTACGTCGGGCTTTTTAATATACAAGGAATGTTTATTACATTCTGCTTAAGATTTACTCTACCAATAAATGTTAGAAGTTACCATTAGGTAATTTCACAGGATCATTCTCAGGAGAGTATGGATTTTAAACATTTTCTTGAGGGTATAAAAACCACTGACTAAGATTCTCTAATATATTTCTTGTATTTTATTAATATTAATAGATAGAAAAAGTGACAAACACAGGACTTCTTAATTCAGGAACTAGCATTGCTCATTTGTTACCATGAACCTCCAAGATGTAGTTGTGTGTTTAATGGAGAGTGCAGTTTGAGAGGAAACATGATCAAATGGAGCTCAAAGACAGAAGCAGACTCTTAAGATGACTCTTGTCTGAGAGGACTATATCATCTCTATCAGAGGTAGACAATACTATCTGTTTATGAAGTGGAAATTGGGCCAAGTCAAGGCAGACAGAGCGAGAAGCGTGCCAAGGGTTTGTCATGAACAGAAAATTAACACATACTGTACTGTAATTTATGCCTATAGCAAGTTTGAGAAACATGACATTTCCACTTGCCAATTTGTTTGGCAAACTACAAATTTTATACATTTTTTTCCAAATTTTGCTTTTTTGTTTGATAATTTAAGTATACCATTCTTAAGTTTTGCTGATCTGTGTGATAGAAACATTGTTATGCTGTGGACATGGGATACATACTTGCATTCATAAATCTTTGCATCTATGTTTACAAATGTCAGTTGCTACAAAATGTTTTGTACAGGCTTGCTGTGATGAATACGTTGCTTTGTTTTATTTTTGACAAAATTACAGATTATTGAGGATGCTTGGTATACAGTTGTGTTGCTGTGCATGATGTGCTAGGAGTAAATGGTAACAAGTGCATTTTGAAAAATATTGGTATCTTTCTCATTGTGGTTGATACTCGGTGCCCACATGGCTCTGGAGTCTTTTTAATACTTTGTATTTTGTGGTGGTGAAAATTCAACAGCGGCTATATTCAGCCACATTGGAGTTACTTCAAACAAACTTGCAGACACTGCCTCTAAGGAAGCCATTTGTATTTGCAACATTTCCCAGAATAGGATTCCTTAATTGGATTTCTACCCAGTCATGCATTCTGTACTCCATGACCATTGGCAGGATTGTTAAGTTTGAATTACAGGTAACAAACTGTGTGCTCATAAAAATGATTTATCTCCTTGGCCTTCTTCCTACCACCATAATAGGTGATGGGGAAATGGCTCTGGATAAGTTGTATATCATTCACACTCGCTTAATTTGTAGGCACTTAATGGAACAATAGTCTGCCTTCTTTTGTCTGAACTCTATTATCCCATTCGTCGTGCACTTTGTACAATGTCTCAGTTTTCATGATTGTTCGCTTTGCTTTCCTGTGTCCCTTCAGGGTAACTAATCCTTCAATAGAATCTTTGGTGAATCCGACACCTTCGATGTCTTTTTGCCTTGTATCCTTTTGTTCTCGTATTTGCATTCTGAGTGATATTTAGCATCCTTTGAATATTTTGCGACACAGATGGTGCTCCGTAGTCTTCCCAGCTAAGTGCCTTCTTTTGATACTTATTTACCTGAAAGATACTGGTTTTCCTTTGTTAGGACAAGAAGCCTTTATTCAGGCTTATTGAGATCCTCCTTCCTTGGCCAACTACTCACCTTCTCCAAAATACCACCCAGAAAATGAACAAATCCACAAGGGCAGTGATGAGGGTTTGAACAATAGAACCCTTATCACATCCCTTGTGGATTTGTTCATTTGATGCATCACACTATTGTGATTTCTGTGTGTAACCCAGAAAAGTTGTCTAACTCCCAGGTACCTATTTACTGATAGATAAACATGCATTAGGGGAAAAGGGAACATGCCCAGCTATCTGTGCTGCCTGGTATTTGAACCCAAGACTCATGGTTATGAGGTCACTATGTAGAAGACTGCTGCAGTGGCGTACTAATGTGTGTGTTTTATAGGAAGACAATTTTTTCTTCTTATTTTACAAAAAAAAAAGAAGCCATTTTGGAAAGAGGTTTGAGTTTTTAAGTTGTGTATTTTTAAGCATAAAAGTATACGTGATGTATGGTAATGTGCAAGTAATGAAAGTGCAGAAAAGAGAGTATAATTGATCATGTCCTTGCAGAGAAGCATGCTAAAGAATGAAATCCAGGGCCAAAGAATGAGATTTTCCTGATCACACGATAGTGTTGCTTAAGATAAGTTTTAATTGTAAATGGTGGATGGTGCAATACCGATTCAAAATGTGAGCACGAAAACGAAAATTGATGGAGACCTATGTGTAAAAGCCCTTAATCAGATGAATCTCGATATCATGTGGAAGGTACACAAAGAATGTTTAGTTACAAAATCTTTGCTGGTGTGAGGTGTTGCACAAACTGGTATAAAAATTAGAGGAATATCTTTGTGGAACAATATGGTGACAAGGAAAATTGATTCTGTGGATTCAAATAAATGGATAAAGAGAGGCAAGATAAGAGTTCATTTAAATTAGAATAAAATTTCATGAAAACTATAGAAAATAGGAAGCCATTTTGGAAAGAGGTTTGAGTTTTTAGCAAAAACATTGATGGAAAAATAGAGATACTGTATATGGAAGAATGTCGAGTAGTAAAGAAATTAAAAGGTGGATATTTGCTTCCCACCTCATGAAAGTGGGAAATAGTTTAGTAATGATATGCACTGTACAGTATTGTCATTTTAAAATTCTTCATGCTTAATTCCTCTTATGTCCTCAGATCTGTTTTGTTTGATTTTGTAAGTTTTTCCCTTTGATAAGCAGTTAGTTTCATATATCTTAGATCTGATAAAGCTCTTTCATGGAAAATGCCATCTTAAAGTCTGCTTCTAGTTTAGAGGAAACAGTGCAAGTTTTATAGCTGTGTTTAATATTAGTACAGTACTTATAATTTCCAATGAATTTTAATTCCATACAACACAACACCTCGGCTTAAGATGATCATGATGACTTTATATTTCAGTTGAGGGAAAGGTGACGTCAAACACAAAAATTGTAAAAACTCGCATTTTAAATGAGTAAATAATTCGTGTAATAATGATTATTTTCTTTACTTTCCCTGTTGTATTTTTTTTTTGTCTGGGGTAAATTACAGTACATTTTACTGAACTAGCTGTATTTTGGGGGTTGTGCTTTAGCTCCTGGGCTGTGGCTCAAACATACATCGAGATACAGCTTATATATCAATTACTAATCACTGCCTTCTCTCGTGTCTTCTATGTTAATGTGTATCTATATTTTCTTAAGAACTGTGCTATACAATATTAGAGGAGGTTTACAAAGATTCTAGGTGCAGGCTCTCTTACCTGGTTTTGCAGGTAGTTGATTATAATAGGTGCCTAAAGTTCCTATACAAATTTATCTTAGTATGCAAGGGAGGCATCTTGGTAAAGAAGGCACGTAATTGTTACAACTATGTACAGTATATTATTAAAAGTCCAAATCAAGTGTTCGGTATATTATAGTGCTAATGTACACAAGTGTTTTCTTTAAGATGATATACTCATGTTACATTATTAATGCATTAAATGAATTAAACTCCAGGAAACCATGAATGTGTGTTCTTGAGTGCGACTAATATACTGATGTGAAAATGATGAGTTTATTGGAGATATTACTGGCCAATGTTTATGGTAAGTTAGGGTCAGGTACAGTACTCATAAGTCTTGTACACTCGGCTACTGAACATGTAAATAAATAATGAATGACACAAAATTTATATGTATAAATATGCATATCCTCTTTTCTTTGTCTTAAGAGCTTCACACTAGTGTAATCATTTGATTAAATGTTTACATTTTTTTAAAGGTTTTACAAAGACCTAAAATTATTTTTGCCTTTACATGTGATGCATAAACTAATTCATTTGATACATTGCACACTCGGCAAACTCAAGATTATCTGGACCATTTGGGACTGGACTCTGCTACATTCTGAGCTCTGGATAATATACAACTTTTTATTTTTAACTAAACAAAAACATTATGGAGCATGTATACAATACTTTGTGTAATTTTGAATACTAGAATGTTGTTAAAAAAAATTGTGTGCACACACACACACAAAGTCTGAGAAAATCCTTGACATGTGTAAATATGAATTGCAAACTTCAGGTTACTATATGCGAGAAAAATTTCCAGAGACCCCTCAAACTCCTCATTTTACCACTCGGTAAAGCACTTATTTTAACATTGTAGTGCATTCTTGATTCAGTGAACTATATGGAACAAACTTCATTGCATCTGTAGATTTGTTGCAATTGGAGATGCCTTCAGGAGGCATGCTGTGCAGCCAACTGCAGCCCCTAATTTGTTGGTCTGCCACCTAGTGGTGGACAAGTATCTAGCAGCTGGAACTGGATAATGATGTGTACATAGTTTGTTAGGTTTGTCAATATTTTCAGTGCAGTTGTTTGTTTTGGGGCACGGCCTTTCTAGTGGCGTCATTTTCTTGGCCGTTTATGATTGCTGTCTTATTCATACCATCCCAGTTTCAAGAGTAATTTTTCCCACCTCCTTGTACATACTTGATGGTCTGGTGATTATTTCAGTTCAAGCAAGAAGTGTGCACTTTTTATGAGAAATTGATGTTTTAAGATTTCTTTAAGGAGGGGGGGGGGGGTAGCATAGCTACTGTTTTCCAATATGGCAGTTGCAACCGTTCCACAAGAGTATTTTAATGTGTTATTAGATAATTAAAAAACTATTTTCTTGTTCAACATACCAATTTATAATTCCTCATATTTAACCATATTAATAAAATGCTAAATAAGAAGCCTACTATCCTCAACTTAAACTACGTTCAAACTAAAGCTAAAGTAATTTTGAATGAAGCTTGGAAAATGTACATACATCATTAAAGAATTAGGATCTAGCACATAAAACTAACATTTGCTGAACTCTTAACAAATGCAATATTTAAATATTTCAGGAAAACTGTACATGAATGATTTTGTAAGACTAAGAAATACTTGCCACATTGGCATAACCTATTAACTTGCAAACAAAACACATTTCATTAATAATATAAAAAGCACCAACTAGAACCTGTGAAGCCATAAACATAACAACTATTATTATGGCAGCAGAAAAAGATAAATTCATTCCATTTTCCACCACTTTAGAGAACCAGCCTAGATCATCATATGGCACAGCAAAATCATCAGTGTCGAATATAGCATGAGTTGTATCGTTCACACCATTTAATTGACTTGTCTGAATGTGTGAATATAAACCATTTCCAATTTCGGTTTCAGTGTCAAATTCTTGAATTTCATTTTTTGATGAATCAAATATTTTACTTTCATTTTTTGATGGAAAGGTATTGGTCCTTTTATCATCTAAGGTAGTTATCATTTGTTGTCGTGCAGACACAGCCAAAAGTCGATGCACCACACCCTTTATTGCAAGAATTATACCATCTTCGAAGTTGTGAGTTCGCTTTGTGATAACACGACCAGTTATTATACTAATCTCTTCTTTTTCTTCATTAATTGTGACATCATTTTTAGCATGTTGAGAACTGTGGTCACACAGCCAATGAGATCCTTCCTGTGAGAACAAAGTATTTATATGAATGTTGACATCATTAAAGAATTTATATTATGACCAATTCATCCAATTATCAACATGAACACAACCCCATTGATTTCTTTTATGAGGTGGAAAAGCATCACAAGAAAGGGGACAAATACAAGGAAAGGTTATTGATATTAACAAATAACACTTGCCAATTCTTCACATTTTTTTAGCATCATATAAACACCACACCCATTAATCATCCACACCACCACACTCCATTAATCATCCACAGCAGCACCTAGCTGCTTCATGAGATTGGGTGTACAGTGCTCCTAATGAATTGTTATTTACAATACAAATACATTCTTTATAAACCATTGTCACCCAATCTTGTGCTTACCATATCCTATTCATTATTCATTTAATTTCTGAAATTAATTCTCAAATTATTCACACAATTCAGTCACTCGCCATGTCCACCCATTATCTTTCCAGCCTTCCTCTTCTCCTACTTTCAAAGTCAATAAAATACATACATCACCAGTCTATCATCATCCATTTCTTAGTGCCTTTTCTCGTTGTATACTGTATATATACACTCAAACAACTTCATTACACATATTATTAAACCTGTCATTCATTTTATCATTAACTCTCACATATGCACAATGTGTTTCCCAGCATTTATCAGAAATCGGCCAATTCCATATGAACTCACCTTAGTTGTATGATGAGACTCCTTGGCATCCTTGTCTCCACTGTTAAACAATTATTTTATAGGATTAGTTCTGAACTTCAAAATTGCCAATACAGTATTTCAACTCACCTCTTGCAAATCTTTGCCATTTGCAGTAGTATTTCCCACCAATATCTTGTTTTCCTGATGCCTCAAAATATCAGTCATGGTGTCTAAGAAACTTTTAAGTTCTGTAGTGGTCATGTTCTGGTACCTAGTGATGGGTGAATTTTCCTGGTCTGGGTCTTCCTTGCATTTCATGCAGCAGTAGATATCCAGGTGACCGCAGGTTACATTCAGAATCTTTGCAAAGAATTTTTTATAGGTATATTCACACAACTCTGAACATAGTTTTACTTTATATCCATGCACATAATTATTCAGATTAAGATTTAGTGAAGTTTATTCAGTAGCCAAAGATGGAATCCAAAGCCTCAGGACTAATAATGATACAAATCGGATAGGAGAGGGCTGATCTCAAAGCGACTTAAAATACTGAACAAATTGAAAGATATTAACCCAGATCATTTCTTAAAGAAGGCCAATGTAATGCACACAAGGGTTACAAGAGATGCTTTTTTACTCATTATATAATAAACCCATGGAATAGTTACACACTGAAGCCATAAATGCCAAGGCAATAGTATCATTTAAAATTTAGCTGGAAAATATCCTCAGGATTAATGGCAGAAGGGGGTGTCCATTAACAACCATTCTTGACCCAGTTGAGGTCCAAGAGATGGTGTCCCTAAGGTAAACCTAATTATTTTTGCCATCAGGCTACTTTTTAATCTTCAGTTTTAAGTCAATACAATGATACAGTACATAATTAAGATATTGCATAGGACCTCGGAAAAAAACAATAGGTATTCATTTGTACAATGGCCAGCAGACAAATAGGGATTTCGATTTCACTGAAACGATCACCAGAAATCCCTACGTCACAAAAAATAAACTATATATAAAATTGTAAATTTATAAAAAACATTAATTTACAAATCTCACTTACCTTGTAGAATGGCACTTTTGGAATCTCTATCTGGCACACATCTCCTGGTTTAATACAGCAGCAGGAATAAGGCTTTATGATATCATAAAATATTACCAGCTGATTCAACGACATTTTGTCCATCCTGTAAGGTTAAGTAGTTTTGATTTACTTTAAAGTTGCACTGGCATATAATGAATTCTTTAAATTACCTATTCCACCATGTCTGTGATAGGCAAAATAAAGTTGCCCAAATTCAATCACTCAATCATTAACTATGGCACATCTGTCCTCAAGGTAATCAACTTTACATGGACCTGCAAAAGCCTTTTTTTTTATCCTTAAATTGTGTAGGCCTACCAGTATTAAATACAATTTTCTAAGTGGTTCATGTATGTTCGAAAATGCTGAAGATGATTAGTGGCTTTATAAAGAGCATAAATGCCTACCATGTACAAAATCTGGTCCTGTTATTTTTGATAAAAAAAAATATATATATTATTACAGTACTATGTTATTAAAAATTATCTACAGTCTAAAAATATACATTATTACAGTACTGTATTATTAAAAAATGTTGACTAAATGATAAATTACCGAGTATTATACAAATCAGGATAATCTGTTCACATCTTAATAATAATATTAAATATTTAATATTGGATGTCAAAGTTAAGGCCCCCATAGGAAGGGAAGGGAACTATCAGGGGGAAAGCACCAAGTCATTACGACTATATAGCACTGGAAAGGGGCCAGGATAACGATTTGGGATAGGATGGGGGGAAGGAATGGTGCCCAACCACTTGGACGGTCGCATTAGGAACACTGAAATAATGGCAACGGAATATCAAAATTGAACGGCTGTAAATATTAGTAAAGTTGCATTTATTTATTGGGACAGTAGCAATGAATGTATTTTATCTTCAAAATGTGCCCATTTTTGTTTTGACAATACTGTACACAGAGATGCCAATGGTGGAAGCAAGGAATTAATAATTAAATTTGAAATGACCACCGTAATTAAGACTATATGAGGTCACGATCAAACACATTTATCTGTTTGGTGCCTTCTTTTGATAATTACTTACAACATTTGTCTCGTAAAAGTGGTAAAGAAAGCTTTGAACGTTGCTTAGTGAAAGAAACTCTTCTGTTAAAAAGTTAAACAACTTTTCATTAATCTGATGAGAAATTTGGAGCAGGTGTATTCAGTATCATGGGAGAAAAACGTTGATTGATATCGAATCATCGATAGATACTGCGATAGCAGGCGGCTTAACATCTGCGAGGCACTACACATCAAGAAGGCAACACCAGCAATCAACAGCCAATTAATGCACAACTATATTCTACCCACTTCAAGACTCCGTACCAAAATAGAAGCATCAAGAAGAAATATGGGCCAATAGGCCCTTTGCAGTTACTTCCATTCTTCCCTTTCATCTATACTCATTGAACCGTGTTCTGTCTTGTGTTGAAAGTTTGTTCACCTCATCCAAAACTGTTGTAACATATCACCTCACCCAAATGCGAGTATATAAGACAAAAGCTGTTTAAATATTAGCATAGAAAAACTGTTTAGTGTTTGTAGGTTATAGTTGTGTATAGTTGTTATTAAAATTCATTTTAATTTCTAGTCTGACGCGACACTTGAACGCGTTTCGTAATAACTTATTACATTTTCAAAGACTTTAGTTTACACACACAACTATAACCTGCAAACACTGAACAGTTCTACTATGCTATGATTTGTTGTTGTTGTTAAAGATTTAGCTACTCAGGACGAAGTGCCCATGTAGCACGAGCTATGGTGAGCCCGTATTTGAGTTTTGTTATACATGATAACCTTTTTCCTGTGAAATTTGGGTCTAAGTTTAAAATGGAGGAGGGGATTTCTCTTTCATTTTATACCCGCATTTTGGGTGAGGTGATATGTTACAACAGTTTTGGATGAGGTGAACAATACTTTCAACACAAGACAGAACACGAAACAATGGGTATTAATTGGGTAAAGTAAAGGTAAGAATGGAAGTAACTGCAGAGGGCCTATTGGCCCATATTTCTTGATGCTTCTATACTGGTGCAGAGTCTTGACGTGGGTAGAATTAGTTGTGCATTAATTGGCTGTTGATTGCTGGTGTTGACTTCTTGATGTGTAGTGCCTCGCAGATATCAAGCCGCCTGCTATCGCTGTATCTATCGATGATTTCCGTGTTTTTTGTTAAAGACTTCTCTGGTGATGGTCTGTTTGTGGGAAGAGATTATTTGTTCCTTAATGGAGCCCTGTTGCTTATGCATCGTTAAACGCCTGGAAAGAGATGTTGTTGTCTTGCCTATATATTGAGTTCTTTGAGGCTTACAGTCCCCAAGAGGGCATTTGAAGGCATAGACGACATTGGTCTCTTTTTAAAGCGTTCTGCTTTGTGTCTGTTATGATCGTGTGTTACTTAAATCTTCATTGATTTAAGTACCAGTTAACTACGGTATGAATTTCAGACTCGGGAAGCTACTAACCTTTCAAGAATAGAAGCAGCAGCATTTTCCAAAAACAACTCAACTATTTCCTGAGTGATGTTGATTTCACTTAAAACGACGTCCGACGAATAACAAATATTATTACTTTCACAGCGATGTTCCAAATAATTTATTGTACAGTATGTAACTTAAGTCTCCGGCTTGAGGGAAGGATACTCAGGAGGCCACACGTGCACGTCCCACCTCTCCCACCGTCAGTGCCCGACTGACCGCGAGGACCATACGACAGTACTGTTGCGACTGAGGTCAACCCGACCCCTTTTCTTCCTTTTAAATTCAAATTTTTAGCTTAATAATAGCTTTTTAAGCTTAATAAAAAGAACTTAATAATTTGGCGTGCTATTTAGCTCAACCGTCACACAAAGACAACTTGATTTTTAGAATATGTGGAATTTTTTACTTTATAATAAGTTAATTGGGCGCTAATCAAATAGCACTTTTTTAGGGGGTCAAGAAAGCATCCCATCTACATATTCTCTTATCGTTAAACATTACTATCTACCAGCTGCATATGGCTTGATAATCTCGACGACACTTTAATCTCATTACGTGGTTGTATCTGAAGCCAGAAATGGATATATATGCATATTTAATTAAAAGATTAGTCATTTTAATAAATCTCCTTACTCACAGAGCTTCAAAACTCGTTAAAGAAATTGCTCGTCCAAGCTGTCTCCGAGAAATGATGGAACATCATCAGTTGTGAGTCTTATATTCTTCTGTAAAATGTTTTCCATTTATAAACAAGGAAGTTGGCCACTAAATTAAAGAGCATTTGCCTTTTGTTTATGAGGAAAGGATGCTGCATTTAAAGAGGCGCGACTCGAAAAGAGAACGTGAGCGAGCTCTGAGTAGTAATATTAATTATTTGCATTAATTTTAAAACACCCTTCTTTAGAAAACGTAGTTTTTAGTCTTGGATATTGACACCCGACGTATCACAGTATGTTAATTTCGTTTAACCATTTTGTGAAATTCGTAATAAAACATGTATAAACATTATATAATAATTGATAATAACGTTAAACAATTTACTTTTCCTATTAATACAACTACATACGAAATTACGTATTCATTATTCATTCTACCAAGGAGAAATTCTCAACCGATTTGATGTTATTATATATAATACATGTCCAATTTTGCGTTTCATCCATTGTCGTATATCTAACAATTTCTCCAAAGGAAAATCAGACCCGGAAATAATGTTTAACGTCTTTGTTGTGGACATGAGGCGTGCCTGGGTTCGGAGGGGAAACTCTTTCAACTTCTCAAATTCTGTGATATCATGTAAGTTTTAATGAGACGCAAATTTGCCTAAAATAAATAGACTCCAAGAACTGCACTGAGCAGTTTTTTATTGCTGCCGGCAGCGGCTGCTAGTTTATTGTGCACCCCATTCTCATCCAGTGAGCGGTAGCGCAGAAAAGATTTACAGAGGGCGCAAAAGGTCCTAATACAACTATTCTACACACATTGGAAATATAATAGTTATTACCATACCTTACCTTGCGGTGATTTCAGGGGTCTGGGTCCCCGCGGCCCGGTCTCTGCCACACAGGCTTGTCATAAGAACCCAACTGGCTCATAAATATGCAGCCAAATAAAAAATATATATTTCCTGTCTTACTGGAGCTGTAGTAGTGACTCTAGACTAGATCTGTACCGGTAGATTTTAAATACTTCCGGTTACAGTTCTGTGAGCGGGCAACTTACCCTTGCTGTGGGCGGAATGAACATCGTGCCAATATTGGAGCAAATAATGTACTTTTGTTGGAAGCTGGAGCGTACTGCCAGCGTCTATATCAACCACGTGTTTTTTAGGGACAACCAACCTATACCGACCATCACCATATGACCTCTCCTAATGTAGGCAAGGGTCATGAATTTCTCCCTCGGCGCACCTAGATACACGACACACATCACCATCGTCATTATACCGACGTCCCATTGTTGCGTCAGTCAGCTGTGTGGGTCACCACGTAATGATAGGTACCAGCCACGTTTCAGATTGTAATTTTCTCGTCAAAGTCTTTTTTTCTATTCATGGGTCACGGGAAAGGCGTATATTTGCGGACGTCAAGGTAGAGGAGTAACGGAGTGTTGTGGGGCTGGCCTAGAGTGGGCTAGCAGCTTCTTGTCCCTCCCGGAAAACTGAATATTTCTAATACACGAGGTTGTTTATGAATAATATATTTCATAGTTTTTAATATGCTAGGCTTACCTAACCACCGACTATTAAGTTGGATCAAAATTGTTATCGAAATTGCAAAGAAATAGGTTAATAACTTATTACACGGGATATATTGAGTTACTCTGGCCTATTCTTACCACAATAAAATCTCTAAATAATTCTTTAGTATATCACCTACACTTCCATTTCGATTTGTTTGGGATTACGCTTAAGGTCCATCAGCTATACGATGGTTATCAAGGCCGTGGCTCACTGACCAACTAGCAACCACTGAATACTTTATTACTGAACACACTCCAAGAATAAAATAAAGTCAGTGGCTATACATCTGCAAATGAAGTACACATTTCAGTGTATATGTCATCTTCAAACACCACTATTAGGTCCCTCAGCGCGATTCTCTCTCCCAGACAGTATTTAAACCACTGGACAGTTATGTAAGGCCTCCACAGAAGTTTCCAAGCCTGGTTACCTTGAGGTTGCCTTGAGGTGCTTCCGGCGCTTAGCGTCCCCGCGGCCCGGTCGTCGACCAGGCCTCCAGGTTGCTGAACTGGTCAACCAGGCTGTTGGACGCGGCTGCTCGCAGACTGACGTACGAGTCACAGCCTGGTTGATCAGGCCTGCCGTATACTTTGTTCCTGAATATAATTTAGGGCTAAATTAAACTATCTATATACCAAATACACCGAAATTACTTACCGAAAAGTGGGGTAAATCTCTCAGTATTCACAGAGTTGTTCAGTTATTCAGTTCAGAATATTTAGTTCAGTTTAGTTAATTTATTATGAGGTGGAAGGTGTTACAGAGGCACAGAATGGGCTAATATGTGAACTCATTTTGTTGACATTACATCAGCTGATATGCAACGTGCGTGGTTGGTCACGTGTCCCGCTGAGCCGGCAACGTGATTGGTTAAGCGAGGCGTGGTTGGTCACGTGTCCCGCTGAGCCGGCAACGTGATTGGTTAAGCGAGGCGTGGTTGGTCACGTGTCCCGCTGAGCCGGCAATGTGATTGGTTAAGCGAGAAGATAAACAATGTTGCCGTCACTCTGGTCAAACGAAAAGTAGTAGTGACACGTCGAGAAGCAGCTGAACCAGAATCAAACCTCAACTAACTCCTCGAGAATTCTTAAGAACCCTTGTACACAGCTACGTAGGGAGAAATATTCGACGCTTTGTGAATCTAGGTACGTAAGTAGTTTGCGTAAATGCTCGTTGAATCCTTGCCTAGTGGTAGCCATACTGCTACTAGACCAACTTAATAGATTACACAGATTACCTTCGTAATGCTACAAGGAAAGTCATTTTAGCTCAGGTTTGGGTAACATTAGCTCACCATGGCTGAGACGGGAGTGTGTGTACTTGGGGAGTGCATGTATGCGGGTTCGAGTTCATTTAATAGCCTCAGTATTCTCTCTCAGGTACGTCAGGTTCGTGTGGTTCCATTGTAATTGTTTAGGGATGAGTTTTAAAAATCCTCTACCGTAAATAATTTGTTTAAAACTAGTATATACAAATCCCCCCATCTTGCAATAATATATATATATATGACAAAATTAACACACTGCCTATACTTGTATACATTCCGAATCTTGAAAAGGTAAATAATTACTTGAGAATTTTATAATAGTATATTTGACATAATTATATACAACACGCATGAACTGTAAATTAGTCACTAATTACGTAGAAATTTTTATGTTCTTCATATACAAAATCATATTGACCTATTGGTCTTATTATAATAATAATTACAAAAATAAGGAATCTATATGTAGTAAGAATTATGGCATCATTACACTGAACTCTCGGGGTAAACACATTTATAATGCAAAGTAATACACAATATTTATAATGCAAAGTAATACACAATATTTATAATGTAAAGTAATACACAATATTTATAATGTAAAGTAATACACAATATTTATAATGCAAAGTAATACACAATATTTCCATTTTTAATATTTAAAAAAATTCTTAAGACAGATATGTAAAGTTCTATTAATTGCACATTATAATTTATACCTAATCTCTGGAAATTGGAAACATTAATAAATAAATCAGGTAATTATATACTGTATATGGTAATTCTTGGGTGGCAGTTCGTCTCCTTCACATGTTTCCCGCAACTCTACTAATTCCGCTGGCCGCCCACACAAATGAAAGGTCGTTTGTATGGGACTGAATGTGCTTACAAACTGTTGTTGTTTTAGATTTAGCTACCCAGAACGAAATGTCTATGTAGCGTCACCCTTCTGCCAATAACCCGTAAGTACAAAGAATTGGATCATTAGTGCAATTTTATCTCCTTTGCTTCGGAGATCATTGGTACCTTCGGTAAAAGTGCCAAGAGTTTTCTCAAGGATCTAGGCTGATCGAAGTTGATCAGCCTAGACCAGGTACCAAAAGGTACCAGTTGACTGGTACCTTTTCTAACACGTTAGTGTGACAATGCAGAGGGAAAATGCACAAAACATTCTTGGTTCTTAAAAGGCATCAGAGCTCTACAACCCGTGACTGTTAACTTTGTACCTTTTATATAACCAATTTCAGATATATAGTAAATAACGATGGTAGTAGAACATAATATACAAGAGCATTCGTACGAGCCTCATAAGGCCACCCCTGGGTGCCGTATATTCACTTGTATAAGGTGAAGGCTAGTACAACCGGTGTACTTCAGTCATATAACTACTGGTATAGTCACACAATGAAATGTTGAGAAGAAAATATGCCAAGAAGCAGATGCCGATTGTGACTATTAATACTGTACTAATGTACGATATAAATAAAGCTACGGACTAAAGAGAAATCATCCTTATAAGTAACGCTTATCATGCTTAAAATGCATTGCCTTATAGCTAGGGTTATAAGGTTTAGCTTGTACATCTATAGAGAAAAATCACTATTACAGAAGTTACGAATACTAGATGACCTTAGTTACGGAGTAAAGATTATTAATGTGCATAGAGAGGATTTATTAACACGCTGATGCATGAGCAGTACATCTAAAATTCACAGTAGTGACAATGTCAGGACAAATGCAGTTCACTGGTATGATGCATTATATTCTAAATGAAAGAAAACAAATGTATTGTGTTCAAATTTAAAACTAAAGTGAGCAGACTGAACACACACAAAGATACTTATTGGAGACCGTGACTAATATAAATAATATAACTATAAGAGTGATTCTATAAAATTTGATAATTCTAATACAGTAGTACATTAGTTTGCACTCAAAATAATATATCTATAGTTATAAATGAAGAACCAATTTCGTTTAGTCCAAACCAAGATAACATTTGGTATATTAACTTGAAACAAGTATACAGTAGATGAATGAGAACAGAGCGCAGGAATGACCAGCAGGACATTATGACAACTTCGAAATAAACATTTTTTTTACTACATTAAGCTGACCACATAGATTTGTAACGCGTATAGGCACATTAATGCTGTAGGTAGGTAGGTATAAGATTAGTAACATTGAGCCGGGTTGCCGAGGTACAGTGATCATAGTTGTACAATATACGGTAAAGTTAAAGCACTTAGGATTTCCTTAAAAGTGGAGTCTGTACAATGTGAGAAACTTACTTTGAATATTTCTCGATCACTAATAGTGATCGGACTATCACTAACAGTTGAATTACTAGTAATGTTTTTAGTAGAGATGATGAAGGTAATATACACACATGAGGAAAATTTAAACGGGTTCAGATACACATTTAGACGACAACATCAACAGATACCATAACTACTGGGCCAGGAACATGATAAAAGAGAGTGGTTATGTTCTAGGCTTTTTAAGACGCATTTCTCAACATATACCACACGTTTCAGATGATTTTGAATCATCAGTTAATGCAGCGAATACAAAAACAAAGTCAGGGCGAGGAGAAATTTGCACTAATAGCCTAGTCTCAGATCTCTAGCCTAGTCTAAGATCTCTAGCCTAATCTAAGATCTCTAGCCTAATCTAAGACCACTAGCCTAGCATAAGACCACTAGCCTAGCCTAAGGAACGAGGACCAGAGATTACCGAATGCCCTCACTGATGCTAAAGATATGAAAGGGAAGACCGCTAATTACAATACACCAAAAGGGGAGATAATTAATTATGCATACAATGAACTGAAGGGGAGATATCAAATGGCAAATATCTAATTAGACCTACATCGAACGAAATGAAATATTAGAACCTTAAGCGGAAAATGTATATTTAGCACCAATATTTTTTTCATTCCACGCCTAGAACCTAGAACCCTAAATAGAAGAATAACACTATTACGTTTATTAAAACTTAATATAGTGAGAAGGCAAGTAGTCATACACACTTATATACATAATTTATTCACATGCACGCTTGGAAAACAGATGTATTGTGTATGATTAAATAGGCAATTTATGTACATATGAATGTTGATGCGGTTGAGCTGGTTCTATGTACCGCTGCCATTGTATCGCGGTTGTATGTACCGGCTTTTATGCACCGCCAGAGTGGCTTTTATGCACCGTTGATATTCCAATAGAGGCTCGCTATTGAAGATTGTGGCAGATTTAGTTTTGTTCATATATTATGCACAACATACCCATCCTTTGAGCGGTAGTAAACGCTCAATACCAATTATTTGAGCGGTAGTGGATACCATAGCCATCATGTGAGCGGTAGTGGGCTCTATACCCATCATGCGAGGGTGGTTTACCACATGCCAATTCTGTGAGCAGCAGTGGACCCCCTTACGCTGTTGTTCAGATTCAGCCACTCGGAACAACAAGTTCCAAGTAGCACGGGCTATGGTGAGCCTGTTGTATCTTACCTGGCACAGGGGGGGATGCGCGCCCCTTACGCATGCTTTGAGTGGTAGAGGACCCCATCCATACCCATCACATGAGCGGTATTGGATCTCATATCCATCACGTAAGCGGTAGCGGACACACACCCATCATGCGACCGGTAGTGGGAATTTTACAGAAGCACATAATGGGTTCAGGAACTGAGCCTCAAAACTGCGCAACTGATGTATTTGTCGACTGTGATTCTGGAGTCTAGAGAATAATATACACGTTACAAAAACGACATAATGGTTCATTTATAATGAAGCTCTGCGTATCACATTAGATTGTCATCCACCATCGGTAAGTTCCAGCCTTAGGAAAGTTGTATATGTCTTACAAAGCTGTGTCTTATAAAGTTGTGTATGTCTTACAAAGTTGTGTATGAGTTACAAAGTATTGTATGTCTTACAAAATTGTGTATACATAAAAAGTTTACAACTTGTAGTCTTTGTATAACTCTAACATAACGAGACTGTATATACCATCTTGCAAGATTGCAAGTATACAATCATACCTTCTGAGGTTGTAACTATACCATCTTATTTGGTAACATTGTAATTATACCATCTTTCTGTTAAATCTTTAAGTTTTTAGCATGTACTTATTTATTTGCCCATAGATTTACATATTAGCCTCCACTACATCACTAATTAGTGCTGGCATACCTCTGAACTTTTTCCAGCTTCGTCTTGTGCTTGACAAGGTAGGTGTGTGTGTGTGTGCGTGTGTGAGAGAGAGAGAGAGAGAGTAAAAGAGGGTAAATCATCTTCTGTTACAGGACCTAAGATTGTACTTCACACGAGATCAATTATTACAAGGGGTTCATAACCTACCTAACGACATCGTTAAGTCCGGTTAATCAACTACCTAATACTGCATCGGTAAAATGTCAATACGCAGTGAGGACTGGATATAAGTCCCATCGTACACAAAAACTATTCGCCAGCGGATTTTTAAAACGTACCTAATCTTACCCAACCTACCCTAACTTAACCCAAACCAATCTAATCTAACTCAAACATATATATATATGATACTCGGATTTCACCATCAGAAAACAAGGTTAGTTGAAACGCCTGTGTACGATTGACAATACTCCTGAAGACTGACGCATACGCACATTGAACAAATTATTGTGGCTCTTTATACAAGTGTTGAGAGCGCTTGGGAAAGTATCACAGACAAGTACATTATATGCGAAATTACATCTAAACTTAGTTGAGACATTCAGAATGAGGAATATGTGTAAGGTAAAGAACGATGGTAGAAAAACAAAACAGGTCTATTATTGTAAATAAGCCTGCTTTGTTCTTTCCAAGTTCTCTTCTTTTAGCAGCTAAAAAAATACGTACATATAAAAGGACAGACACACACACACACACCCACATACACACACACAATATACTATATATATATATATATATATATATATATATTACATTTCGATAATAACCTTTCACAGGAAGACTATTAAGATGAGGAACAAACCATATCTTCAATATAAATATTCCAAGACCGTACAAATCAACAAACATATACTCAACTTCTTACGATACTCGTTCATCTTCTTCAAGCATGGTGCCCTTCTTTACATTTATTAAACAGTATGTGAGCTCCGAAGGACTACGAGAGTGTATAAACTTGTGAATTTTCGGAGTTCGTAAACAGTTTAATGGCTGTAACAAAGTCGCAATGATTAAAAGATGTATAGGTTTCGTATGTGGTTGCATAAATGTTCGATGATATTAACTGCTCCTTCAAGTCTATAAAAGTCCTTCTATCGAGTTTTGCTGTTCCTGTTTCTTCTGACTCCTCTATGCCTCGTAGTGGACCCTACCTCTCACTTTCTTTCCCCTTTTATTTTTCTTATGTGATTGCAACCATTGCTAATTCACAACTGCAACTATACATTCTTCATTTCTAATTTCTTACATTTCAGTTTCCTTCGTGTCACTTCTATAGCTGCTTATAGCGAGCACAAGGAGCTGGCACCGATGAAGAGAACCATTTAGATTAGGCTAAACTGGCATGTAGATGGCGCTATATATTTCCTACTGCATATATGCTGTTTAATAGGCAAAACGACATCTACAGATTAAGTCTACTCTCATCTTTCTCTTTCTTTATATACCATTTCTCTTTCGATAGATCAGCTGTATTTTTTCTGTTTCCATTCTTTTTTCTGTCTATTCACTTGGTTTTATTTATTTATTTAAAATTTTTTGCTTCCGTGCTTTCACTCACAAAATATTATTTTAAATTTCTTCTATTGTATTCTTTCATATTTCTTTTATCGTATATTACTGCATATGTCACCGATTAAATATTTTTTTTGAATATTGTTTCTTTTATTTTTGATCGTCGTATATTTATATATATATCTTTTTTTAACAACATTTCCTCCGCGTTTTTTATTGTATTATTATTTTTCTTTGGTAAAATTCGTACCCATTTTCGCTTATTGTACTCGTCCCTCATTTTCTTTCATTGTATTTCTTTGTAATGGATTTTAATCCATTTCCCCCTCCGCCAATGAATTGTTTCAGCATTTTCACTACGTCATGTTTCGTTGTTCCTGCGTCCTTGCTCCTTGTTGCCGTTGATACGTGCTGTCATAGACACAATCTGTAATGTAATGAGCTCCGTCACCAACAGTTAGGTGAGGCTACGACGTGGCAGATTACTCTACATACATTCACTAACATCACTTCATTCCTCCACCTAACACATATAATGTGTAAATCGTTTAGACTTGGTAAATGTTGACTGATATATTGACGTGGATTTGGATGTGATTGGGTAGGTGGGAGAGATGGGGTGTTTAGGTAGGTGGGAGAGATGGGGTGTTTAGGTAGGTGGGAGAGATGGGGTGTTTAGGTAGGTGGGAGAGATAGGGTGTTTGGGTAGGTGGGAGAGTGAACAGGTGTCTGATGTGTAAGTAACTAACATCAATAGAACAAAGTAGGATGTGATATATAGCATAATAAAAATTTAGCCAACTCGGAGACAAATTTTTGGGGAAGTCGCCTAACTAAATGTCAAAATTACTGTAGATTATGTTATAACAAAATTAATGCAAAGATAGTTTCCATAGAGGTTATATTACCGATATCCAACGGGAGCACAGTGTTATGAACATACACAAGTGTTGTAGGCTTCAAGTCAATATGATGAGGCTTTACAAGGAGATCACGCTGATAGTAATCATTATAATCTCGGCTATCGCTCTTATTAGTATTATTATAGTAATTATGCTTTAGCATTATATTTTGATTAGGTCATTGGTTAGTTTGGTTAGTTTCGAGCAAGACAAGATAAATTCAATCCAGTCAATCAGTGTGAGTCCACTTGAAATGTTTAGAGTAAAATGTTGCACTATTAATCATTCTTTTACAAGATGTTTGAGTTGCCATCCTGTTGTCAAAACCAGTTACATAATTTAGAGTATTTTGGAATGTTAAATGCGTCGACACTGCTTCGTTCGCACGTAGGGAACATCTTGTCCCATGGAACAACCTGTTGTTGTCGTTGTTAAAGATTCGCTACCTGGAACAAAGTTCCAAGTAGCACGGGCTATGGTGAGCCCGTAGGGGAGCTGGAACAACTTCTCGTTCAGTGGTTTATTCATCAAGGAAAGGGTTGTAGAATAGATGGGGCGTATGCATTTCTTGAACTTTATAATCAGCTGTTGTAGCTAGCTATCCTATAACTCCTAATTATAGTATTGTACAACAAAAATAAAATCGGTAAATTAAAGATTATTCTGAACTAGCGGTGACGATATGTGCGCGAGGCTTGTTAACAAGATCGAGAATTACTTAACCACTACGAGCTGCCTATCTGGTCTTCACATATCATGATAATTAGTTCCCATTAAATGATAGCGGTTAATTACATAAATGATAGCGGTTAATTACTGATGGCAACCCTGGTTTGGTCTGGTGGTGCTTACCTATTAGTGACTACGGTGAGATGAGAGGCTTCAGAGTTACAACTAGCGTTCCAAAAGGGTCAGTTCTGTGGGCGATCCTATATCCAGAAGGGGTAGATTCCTTCGTCTTAATATTCGGTGATGAGGCAAAAATGATGAGGAGGGGTAATACAACTAGGTGAGTACATGTCTAAATAACTACTGAACCAAATGTAAACAATCATCTGATCATCCTAGGCCTAATTATCTTCTAAACCTCTTTAATGCAAAAGTTTTAGTGATGAAAAATTCCACCATAATGTTTAGACATTTTAGGTCAGAAGCGACGCGTTTTGGTATTAGTGTGGAGTGACTAGTGTGGTACAATGCTGGGTGACTAGTGTGGTACTAATGCTGGGTGACTAGTGTGGTACTAATGCTGGGTGACTAGTGTGGTCTAGTGTGGGTAGGTGGGAGTTACCTACGTATCCTCCCCCAGCGTGGACTCGTCGAGAGAGTCGTGTGGGGGCTGCTGGGAGAAGAGGGCGGGAGAAGTGAAGAGCGTGTAGAGAACGAGGGCGGTGAGCCGGCCAGCAGGAGCGCCAGCAGCATCAGCAGGCGGTTCGTGAAGCCCTGGAACTCGTCCTCCTGCTCGGCAGCTCTCTGCGCCACAGACGCCCGCGACTCCTGCCAAGCAACAACGACATCAGCGAGCGTCAACGTGTAGGGTGAGGGTCGCTTGGTGGGGTTTCGTAGGGGTAGAAAGATTACATTATTTGCCCGAGGTGTATAATAAGCATGAAATGGGAAGGAGATGCTAACTGTGCTGCACATGACTTGACTACTTTAAAGGGCATTGCTTTAGGGAGACACAAAGACAGTCAACTATTTTCCAGTACGGATAAACAGTTGGCGTGTCGGCAGAGTCCTTCCAGTGGATCACACAACAAGCAGAAGACAGTAATATTAAGAGACAGACGTTGGAATGGAGGGATTTGACAGAGTCCCCCCAGGAATACGTCCGGGCACTCATTCTCTTTTAGATATTTGGGTGTACAAGTAGATTCAAATTCAAGTAAGTTTATTGAGACAAGGCAAAAACACACCTCCCCCACATGGTGTCACCAGGCTCCACACCCCCCCACATGTGTCACCAGGGCCCCACACCTCCCCCACATGTGTCACCAGGGCCCCCACCTCCCCCACATGCGTCACAAGGGCACCACACCTCCCCCACAAGTATCACCAGAGCCACTTCACCATTCAACAACGGCTGAACACGCAGGGCAAATGGGTTTCATTCTTCACCAAAATGACGCGACAATAAGCGGTTCCCTTTAACAAGTGCGAAAATACTCTCACTAATCCCTAGAGACTAAGTGTTCGCCTGTGTTGACGTCACACGTTAAAGCTCTCGACGGTTTTATCTCACAAATATTTTGATATATTTCTAGAAATATTTAAACTGATGATAAACTCTACGGACGTTTGATTCCACATTTCATTTCCACTAACTTCGTGGAGAGGGATGCGGGACGGTTCGTTTCCTCTTCAACCAGGGGCAATGGAGCCGTCCCCGTCTACTCAGAGACTCTCCACAAATCCCCAGTCACCATGCCAAGTTTGGTGAGGGTCGGCCCAAGAGTTTGGCGTCTAAACTTGGACAGGCAGACTTTATCTTTTATTGATTGATTGGGGTCTCTGGAATGGCCTGGTTCCCTGTCTGGCGGTCTGTCCCTCCCTCCTTCCCTTTCATTCTCCATCTCTCTCTCCATCCCTTCCATTCTACCTCTATGCCTCCTTCTCTCCTTCCCTCCCTTCAATTCTCCCATCCATCTTCACAGTTTTTCTCCTCTCTCCCATTCTCTCTTCTTCCTCCTTCCCTATTATTCTCTCTCCCTCCGGTTCTCTTAGCTCTCCTTCCCATTCTCTTTCCTTCCAATTTTCTTTTCCTAACATTGTCCTTTCCATTATCTGTCCTTCCTCCCTCCAATTCTTTCTCCTCCCTTCCATTCTCTCCCCTTCCTTCCCATACTCCCATTCCCTTTCTCCCAGTGGGCAAACCCTGATCAAGTAACGTTCAATTAACGATGAATCAACGCTATCGACGTTGATTCAACACCAATAGCAACTAAACAAAAATCTATTGTTAACACTCTATGGACAATCAGACCCACATTTCAAACGTCATAGTTGCTGAGTGTTGCAATAGGAGCCAATCCTACATAAAGATAAGCATGGAGGTTGACCTCAACCTCCCTATGACACTCGCCGTACATTTAGAATTCACTATGGGCAGTTGCATGAGGCTAACTGCAACCATTTGGCCTCCAACCTCGAACAAACATATATTCTGTTATATGGATATAGATAGATTAATCTACTGTTGTTCTATGTCTCACGACCTAATGGTTTGAGTTTTTAGATTTCTTATACAACATTACGTAGAACTCTATTGGTTAGTATATTATTCCTTAAGAATGACTTTCAATTATCTAATAAATCCATTGCAAAATGTTATCAGGAGACATTACTTTGCTAATATATAGTAGGAGAGCATCACTCTAGTAACCTGGGGCCAGATTCACGAAAGCACTTACGCTAACACTTACGAAGGTGTACATCTTTCCTCAATCTTTGACGGCTTTGGTTACATTTATTAATCCGTTTACAAGCATGAAAACGTCCCATTCAACTGTTGTTATTGTTATAAACAGCCTCCTGGTGCTTCGGAACTCATTAACTGTTTAATAATTGGAAACAAAGCCGCCAAAGATTGACAAAAGATGTACAGGTTCGTAAGTGTTTGCGTAAGTGCTTTCGTGAATCTGGCCCCTGGCCAGGATGTTGTCAATGATGCTCTCATAAGTGCCTAAGTGATGTTCAACTGAGACTGCAAACCAGTTAGGTATACTAATGAACTATTCTTTTATTAATAGCACCCTGATTGGGTTGTTAGAGTGTAATTTTCAGGCCTGGATTCGAATCCCTGACGATCCACATGAATTAAATGATATTACCACATTCTGGATTGTATCTGATATATTAAATCATGCACTAGGACGCAGGCCAGAACCCGCGGTGCGCATGCGTCTTACCCTACGTATGGTAGGTATGTTGTGGTCTTCGTCGGGAAGGTGACCACCTCTGCAGGAAGGGTGGTCACATGGGGCCGGGTTCTTGAGCTGCTCCAGCAGCTGTGCCCAGCGGTCCTGTGGCTTGGCTGGACGAGCCTTAGCTGCGGCAGCCTTCACTGCGGCCTCCCGCCATGCCAACCCCGGCGCCGCACCAGCCGCATCGCGCACCCCCTGCACGGACACCAACATTACATACAGAAATGGATACAACAACACACACAGTAACTTATAACAACTGGTGGCAGCACATACACTCATATCTATACTAAAGAATGTCTATCTGTCCAAAGTTAGAGCCAAAAACTTGGGTAAGCCTCATTAAACTTTCCAGAATTTATGGTGAGTTTATCGAGTGTCATAAAGGATGGTGAGGGGGGTCAGCGCCATTTTCCCTTTTCAGGAAGTGTCTGTATGTGAAATGTTCTGCCAGAGTCTCCAGATCTTGGCGTCTGTATAACAGATAGATTTGTATTTTAGGAGCAACCATTTGATTACATGATAGAGATAGTCTGTAGGGAAAATGGGCGGATGAGGGGAACGGAGGGTGTGTTTGGGGGTGGGTGAGATAGGGATGATGTGTGGATGAGAGATGAGACGGATGTTGCCACATTTCCCACCCACCA
>WNGS01163813.1:3178432-3197987 GCA_020271785.1 Procambarus virginalis | reverse complement strand
CACCATTTAATTGACTTGTCTGAATGTGTGAATATAAACCATTTCCAATTTCGGTTTCAGTGTCAAATTCTTGAATTTCATTTTTTGATGAATCAAATATTTTACTTTCATTTTTTGATGGAAAGGTATTGGTCCTTTTATCATCTAAGGTAGTTATCATTTGTTGTCGTGCAGACACAGCCAAAAGTCGATGCACCACACCCTTTATTGCAAGAATTATACCATCTTCGAAGTTGTGAGTTCGCTTTGTGATAACACGACCAGTTATTATACTAATCTCTTCTTTTTCTTCATTAATTGTGACATCATTTTTAGCATGTTGAGAACTGTGGTCACACAGCCAATGAGATCCTTCCTGTGAGAACAAAGTATTTATATGAATGTTGACATCATTAAAGAATTTATATTATGACCAATTCATCCAATTATCAACATGAACACAACCCCATTGATTTCTTTTATGAGGTGGAAAAGCATCACAAGAAAGGGGACAAATACAAGGAAAGGTTATTGATATTAACAAATAACACTTGCCAATTCTTCACATTTTTTTAGCATCATATAAACACCACACCCATTAATCATCCACACCACCACACTCCATTAATCATCCACAGCAGCACCTAGCTGCTTCATGAGATTGGGTGTACAGTGCTCCTAATGAATTGTTATTTACAATACAAATACATTCTTTATAAACCATTGTCACCCAATCTTGTGCTTACCATATCCTATTCATTATTCATTTAATTTCTGAAATTAATTCTCAAATTATTCACACAATTCAGTCACTCGCCATGTCCACCCATTATCTTTCCAGCCTTCCTCTTCTCCTACTTTCAAAGTCAATAAAATACATACATCACCAGTCTATCATCATCCATTTCTTAGTGCCATTTCTCGTTGTATACTGTATATATACACTCAAACAACTTCATTACACATATTATTAAACCTGTCATTCATTTTATCATTAACTCTCACATATGCACAATGTGTTTCCCAGCATTTATCAGAAATCAGCCAATTCCATATGAACTCACCTTAGTTGTATGATGAGACTCCTTGCCATCCTTGTCTCCACTGTTAAACAATTATTTTATAGGATTAGTTCTGAACTTCAAAATTGCCAATACAGTATTTCAACTCACCTCTTGCAAATCTTTGCCATTTGCAGTAGTATTTCCCACCAATATCTTGTTTTCCTGATGCCTCAAAATATCAGTCATGGTGTCTAAGAAACTTTTAAGTTCTGTAGTGGTCATGTTCTGGTACCTAGTGATGGGTGAATTTTCCTGGTCTGGGTCTTCCTTGCATTTCATGCAGCAGTAGATATCCAGGTGACCGCAGGTTACATTTAGAATCTTTGCAAAGAATTTTTTATAGGTATATTCACACAACTCTGAACATAGTTTTACTTTATATCCATGCACATAATTATTCAGATTAAGATTTAGTAAAGTTTATTCAGTAGCCAAAGATGGAATCCAAAGCCTCAGGACTAATAATGATACAAATCGGATAGGAGAGGGCTGATCTCAAAGCGACTTAAAATACTGAACAAATTGAAAGATATTAACCCAGATCATTTCTTAAAGAAAGCCAATGTAATGCACACAAGGGTTACAAGAGATGCTTTTTTACTCATTATATAATAAACCCATGGAATGGTTACACACTGAAGCCATAAATGCCAAGGCAATAGTATCATTTAAAATTTAGCTGGAAAATATCCTCAGGATTAATGGCAGAAGGGGTGTCCATTAACAACCCTTCTTGACCCAGTTGAGGTCCAAGAGATGGTGTCCCTAAGGTAAACCTAATTATTTTTGCCATCAGGCTACTTTTTAATCTTCAGTTTTAAGTCAATACAATGATACAGTACATAATTAAGATATTGCATAGGACCTCGGAGAAAAAACCATAGGTATTCATTTGTACAATGGCCAGCAGACAAATAGGATTTCGATTTCACTGAAACGATCACCAGAAATCCCTACGTCACAAAAAATAAACTATATATAAAATTGTAAATTTATAAAAAAAAACATTAATTTACAAATCTCACTTACCTTGTAGAATGGCACTTTTGGAATCTCTATCTGGCACACATCTCCTGGTTTAATACAGCAGCAGGAATAAGGTTTTATGATATCATAAAATATTACCAGCTGATTCAACGACATTTTGTCCATCCTGTAAGGTTAAGTAGTTTTGATTTACTTTAAAGTTGCACTGGCATATAATGAATTCTTTAAATTACCTATTCCACCATGTCTGTGATAGGCAAAATAAAGTTGCCCAAATTCAATCACTCAATCATTAACTATGGCACATCTGTCCTCAAGGTAATCAACTTTACATGGACCTGCAAAAGCCTTTTTTTTTATCCTTAAATTGTGTAGGCCTACCAGTATTAAATACAATTTTCTAAGTGGTTCATGTATGTTCGAAAATGCTGAAGATGATTAGTGGCTTTATAAAGAGCATAAATGCCTACCATGTACAAAATCTGGTCCTGTTATTTTTGATAAAAAAAAATATATATATTATTACAGTACTGTGTTATTAAAAATTATCTACAGTCTAAAAATATACATTATTACAGTACTGTATTATTAAAAAATGTTGACTAAATGATAAATTACCGAGTATTATACAAATCAGGATAATCTGTTCACATCTTAATAATAATATTAAATATTTAATATTGGATGTCAAAGTTAAGGCCCCCATAGGAAGGGAAGGGAACTATCAGGGGGAAAGCACCAAGTCATTTCGACTATATAGCACTGGAAAGGGGCCAGGATAACGATTTGGGATAGGATGGGGGGAAGGAATGGTGCCCAACCACTTGGACGGTCGGGGATTGAACGCCGATCTGCATGACGCGAGACCGTCGCTCTACTGTCCAGCCCAAGTGGTTGGGCATTGGAAAAAATATTTAAAATGGAATCTATCCAATATGGATAGAACCTATAGTTACTATGGGTGGAATGATAGTACTTATGGCTACTATGGATGTAATGCACGAAACCTGGAGCTGTAAAAATGCATGTTTGTGCTTTATTTACAAAACGTGATTATTGTTGATAATAAGTCACCAACGATTCGTATGTAAAGTTACATTTAACACTTTACCTCTCAATTACAAGCATTGGTTCATTCCAACCATAAACTAAAATATAGAATTGTTTACTATATTATAATATTTTTTGTAAATATAGGTACCGTAGCTGCTGCAAACTGTGTGATACATAAATTTGGAATCCAGTCTTACCGTGTGAAATGTATCATGCAGTGGCCTTGCTGCTGGTGGTAATGGTTGAGTCTGCCTTAGTGACGCTCTGGTGCTCCAGTCAACTGTGTCTGCATTTANTGTTGCCTTGCTTTTCTTCCTCTAAGATTTCCTTCTCCTCGCCTCTCTCTTGCCTATTTATTGCCATTGCTTCCTTCCTCTCATCTTACGGACTATTCATGCCCGTGCCACCTCTTGGGTGGCTTAATCTTTATCAATCACCATCTTCTCATCACAATCGACTTGATAATGATTAAGGACGGACCGAAACGTCGTCGTCCCTTCACCTTCTAGTGTGTGGTCTGGTCAACATCGTCGTCCCTTCACCTTCTAGTGTGTGGTCTGGTCAACATCGTCGTCCCTTCACCTTCTAGTGTGTGGTCTGGTCAACATCGTCGTCCCTTCACCTTCTAGTGTGTGGTGTGGTCAACATCGTCGTCCCTTCACCTTCTAGTGTGTGGTCTGGTCAACATCGTCGTCCCTTCACCTTCTAGTGTGTGGTCTGATCAACATCGTCGTCCCTTCACCTTCTAGTGTGTGGTCTGATCGTCGTCCCTTCACCTTCTAGTGTGTGGTCTGGTCAACATCGTCGTCCCTTCACCTTCTAGTGTGTGGTCTGGTCAACATCGTCGTCCCTTCACCTTCTAGTGTGTGGTCTGGTCAACATCGTCGTCCCTTCACCTTCTAGTGTGTGGTCTGGTCAACATCGTCGTCCCTTCACCTTCTAGTGTGTGGTCTGGTCAACAATTCTGCGCTAAAAATTATAGCGGCACAAAATTCGTGTTTTTCTGGGGGGGAGAAGCCTTAATAATAAGTAAGGCTGGTTTGGGTAGAGGGTGGGGGATTGGTGGGCTTAGGGGTGGTCAGTTGACTTGGGGAATGGAGTGCAGATTCTGATGGGTTGGGCAGTGGAAAGGGTAGGATGGCTCACTGGGATGAGAGGGCCTTGAATGGGAAAGGAAGGGGGGGTGGGTGGGTACGGAAGGGAGCGTGCTTGAGGGGTAGGGAGTAGAATAAATTATGTTGCTATTTTGCATATCTCTGAGGGTGTTGGGTTGGTAGTTGCTGGTTCCCCACTCCACACACTCCTTGTGCTTCTTCCTCCGCCTCTGTTGCTGCAGAAAGGGAGCATTTTGGGATAAATGGAGGAGGGGAGAAGCAAACGCCTGCTCATGCCATCTTTGATCCTTCCCTCTCTCCCTCTCGTCACAACAAACCCCCCCCCTCTTTCCTGTCCCACTTCCCCACTCGAACGTGTCTGATGGTGTCGAGCGAGGGTTTTCCTCGTGCTTCAGTACCAGAGCACGCTGTCTTGCTGAACACTATACTTGCTTGTTTCCATTGTGGTGATGCCTGACTGAATGGTTGATTGTTTTAGCGTTTCTTTGCGGGGTCTCAGTTGCTTTGATTGTTTTCCTACCTGATCTAGTTCTCAGGTCTGCGTGTCTGCTTTTGTTAGTTTGTTATGACTGTTTAATACTCCCCCCAGCCTGTTATGTGTTTTTGTTGATCGATCTTATCTGTCCGTCCGTCCTGCCTGCCTGCCTGCCTGCCTGCCTGCCTGCCTGCCTGCCTGCCTGCCTGCCTGCCTGCCTGCCTGCCTGCCTGCCTGCCTGTCTGCCTGCCTGCCTGCCTGCCTGCCAGCCTGCCAGCCTGCCAACGCACTGATATATGGGCATCAGAGCTCCTCGGCAACTCTGTATCCTCCCAGCAGCAATTATAAGAAATATGCCCGGAACAAAAGTGGAATTCTTGAAGAAAAAGAAAGTTTTGTACAAGAAGTGCCGGACTAACCGAGTTGTAATGGATGTGTCTGCCTGCGGTACACCCCAAGCAACAAACAGCCTGTTGAACCAAGCTCTCGATCAAGCCTGGCCCGGCTTCGGGAGTAGAACATATCAGAACCCCATCCAGGTACTATCCAGGGACATAAACACTGTTTAAACTCGCTTCTGCAATTGACAGCCCATCTTCCTAAAATGGAAGTACTTGTGGTAACTATGCGGTCGAAAGTACCCTTATATAGTGATGAATCACCACAATAGTTAACACCTGTATTATTGAAAATGGACAAACCAAAAGCTTTGTTAACAGCCCCGCCTCTAAGTAAATATTAGACCTAACCTACCTCACCTTGCAGTCGTAGGCCTACGCATAATATAGTACATATGTGCTAAATTAGATGTAGGAGTATTTAAGCTAGATTTTTAGTGTTTTTTCCGGATTAAAATTAATAATGTAACAAGTGGTTTACTGGTTGTTGTTGTTGTTGTTAAAGATTCGCTACCTGGAACAAGAAGTTCCAAGTAGCACGGGCTATGGTGAGCCCGTAAGGCACTTAGGTTTACTGGTGATCCATGATCACTACGCATGGTACTGTACACTAAATAGTTAATATGGTCACTATCATTTCAGGAGGATGGGTGTCATCTTTTTTCCCACAGTGCTATGCCCAAGAGACACAAGCGTAGATACACGACCATGTGTACAACACAATAAAATATATCTCCTTCACACAAACACGAGTGTAAACTCTCTATACACTTGGCCCATGCCGGCAACACACACACAGCCACCAAAGACATATAAATATATCCATCACGCTTTTACTTAACCACCACTACCACCCATACGACAACAAACAAGTATTTTGTTTGGGTTCATTGAAATCTAAAATATTAATAACATTATTGGACACGTAATGTATATAGGCTTATTGATTTGCAGACTTCTCAGTATTGTGTCTTACTAATTCTAGAATTAGTAACCAGACCACCAAGCAGCTGTGTCGTAGCAGATGCTGTGATGCGCCAAGCCTGGTGCAGCAGACTGGAACAGTGGGTGGTGGCGGTGTTACCGAGAGCGAGGCAAGCAGGCACGTGTAGGGTGATATTTTGGTGGTGGTTGTGGCGTCTGGTGGAGACTGACGGCCAGCGTGGCGCCACTCACCCCACTCCCTCACTCAAGTACTGTTTACTATTTGGGTCTGCAGAATCCAACTATTAGCTCTTGGACTGGTTGATACCTTTACCATTGTTAGCCTTTACCTGGTTGATACCTGGTTGATGGGGTTCTGGGAGTTCTTCTACTCTCCAAGCCCGGCCCGAGGCCAAGCTTGACTTGTGAGAGTTTGGTCTACTAGGCTGTTGCTTGGAGCGGCTTTCTAACTAATCTATTTTTCCTCTTATATTTTTCTCTAAAACACACACACAACCCAGGAAGCGACCCATAGCAGCTAATTCCCAGGTACCTATTTACTGCTAGGTGAACAGGGGGGGGGGGATTAGGGCGAATGAAACTTTATCCATTGTTTTCATCTCCGCCGGAATCGAACCCTGGCCATTAGGACGACGACCCCCGGTGCAATTCACTCAGCCCCTTTGTTGTCATCTATCAGCCACACCTTAATTCTCTATTCCACCTCCTCCCTTCATATACCCATCTTCATATACTCACCCCCCTTCACTATATCCACCCCCTTCACTATATCCACCCCCACTTCCTTGTACCTTACATTTCGTTTACTTTAAGATGATTCCGAGGATTAAGGTCCCCGCGGCTCGGTCTCTGACCAGGCGTCCTGATTGATGGTGGTGTGGTCAGTCAGGCTCTTCGACGCGGCTGCTCATACTCTCACGTTTAACTCAGCCTGGTTGATGGTGTTTCCTCTGAAGTTGTTTATCAAGTTTCTTTTGAGTGCTGCGAGAGGTCTTGTGTTCTCTCTTATGTGTACAGGGAGAGCGTTTAAAAGTATTGGTCTGTTAATTAATGGTGATTGAGTTCTCTCTCAGCGTACCTGTTGCATCTCTACTTTTCAACGGGCTATTTTGCACAACCTTCCATGCCTCCTGGTCTCATGTGGTGCCATTTCTGTTGACAGATTTAGAACCAGTCATCGTAGTATTTTTCAATTGTAAAGTATTATGTATCTCTCCCGCTTGCGCTCTAGGAATACAGATTTAGATTTGTAAGCGATCTCAATAATTAAGATGGCGTGGATGCTAGCACTAAATGATCTTTACACATGCAGGCGATGAGTCACAATAACGTGGCTGAAGTATGTTGACCAGACCACACACTAGAAGGTGAAGGGACGACGTTTCGGTCCGTCCATTCTCACAATCGACTTGAGAATGGTCCAGGACGGACCGAAACGTCGTCGTCCTTTCACCTTCTAGTGTGTGGTCTGGTCAACATCTTTGCACATTCTCGAGGTCTGCAGTTTCACCAGCCTTGAATGGGGCTGTTAGTATGCAACAATATTCCACTTTAGAGAGCACTAGTCATCCCATACATCATCGTTGGTATGACGTGAAAGGTTCTTGTTATCCAACCTGTCCTTTTTCCTTGCAGTTGGGACAACTACTTATTGTTCTTTGAAAGTAAGGTCTTTCGACTTGATTATATCCAAATCACTGTGTTGCATTTTCGTTCAATAGTGTGGTTTGACTGCGGTCTATGTGGTTCACGTTTGGCATTTCCGTTTTTTCCAAGAGCAGTAGCTGGAACTTATCCTCATTTAACATGTTTTTTCCGTGGCCGTCAGATTGGAGGTTGCTGCGTCCTTTATATTGTCTATTCTCATGAAAATCCTAGCGCTATCTGCAAATGATACAGAATACCTCCAAACTGATGTAAAAAGGGAGTGGAAATAGCAAGACTTTTCAGCACTCCCTCTGAACATAAGGGCTTTAAATAGCCGACCTCACGATGATCAGGAGAGAACTTGATAAAACCTCCAAAGGATACCTGATGAACCGGGCTGTGATTTATACGTCAGACTACCAGCAGCGCGTCTAACAGCCTGGGTTGACTGGTCAGAGACCCGGCCATGGGGACGTTGATCCCCAGAATCAGCAACAGGTACATAGCAGGAACAGGCAGAAACTACCTCGGCGATGTGTGAATCTAGCCTCGTGATTCATAACGTAAATTCGGTCACACCGGACATTCTTTACCGGAGTGTAACTCTGCGAACATTGCTTTAACACTACGCCATATTGTTAATAATCGCAGCTGTGTGCGTGCTCTTAGTTGCTGACTGTTATATAGGTGGATCTGAATGTTTGTACTGAGGCTTTGGAATCTCCTCAGTTTCCTAAGGCCGCTTTGGCTTTGTTTAGTCGGTCCCTACATGAATTTGTATCCCCTGTTCTATTTATCATGAGTCCCAGTATTCTGCGTACTTCCGCATATGGATCGGATGGTTGTCAAGGATGATGGGGTCCGGGTTTCTTTTCGCAATGTGTATTATCGAAACTTTTGTTTGTTAGTGCTAATTTTCCATTGTTTCTCAAAGTTGAGTTCAATTGCTGCCTTGGCTGATAACGGTTTTGATGGTCCCGGTTGGCATATATTTGGGTGACAGATTGATTGATGAAGATTAAGCACCCAAAAGGTGACACGGCATGAATAACCCGTAAGTGGTGGCCCTTTTGAGCCATTACCAGTATCAAGAACTGTACTGGAGATCTGTGGAGGTGCGACTGCACCCTGCGTGACGGGAGATGTCTCCCGTCGATTTGGGTGACATCGTCAGCGTATGTGATGTATTCTCCATGTGGGGTTGGGTAGGTAAGCTGCATATATATGTGAATAAGAGTAGGGTAGAGGCAGCTTCCTTGTGGTACTCCACTTTTCAGTTCTATTACGTCACCCAAGTAGCTGCCGATATTAAGCCTAGCAGTTCTGTTGTCTATGAAGCTGCAGAGAGTAGCTTTAGCTTTGATGTCCAAAGGGCTTGGAAAGATGGGGGAGTAGCAGTAATCTCTCAGAAGTCCTAGCTCAGATATCTTATATTTTAGGCCTGTGTGCCACACTTTCTATGGAGTTCTGTGCCACAAACGCATCGCTATGCGTACTAGTGGCTTTAGGTATTGTATGTACTAGCTCTATCAATAATCAATCAGAATGTTTGTAACTCTGCATCTATGTATGTACTTTTCCTAAATAAATTATTATTATTATTATATTATTATTAGTTAGGTGTGGGCTGGCTAGGGGAGGGGGCGGGGGTTCCCAGCTGAGTTAGGGGGAGTTCTGCTGAGTGGGGGAGGGGGTGGGGGGGTGCCAACGGAGTGAGGAGGGGGGGGGGCGGAATGGAGGGGAAGCCTGCGAAGTGAAGGTGGGGGTGGGGGGGGAGAAGAAGGTGGTCCCTTCTGAATCAAGAGCATCAGGGTAAACCGTAATTTATTTACGCACTTTGGTTTCCTGGTATTGATTCTTCTATTTGTGTCTGCAGGTTGCCCCGGGGTGGGGGGGGGGGGTTGTAGACAGGTGTAGGCTGGCGCTCAGTGTGCATTCACCTATTTGTGCTTGCAGGATCGAGCACTAGCTCTTGGACCCTGCCTTTCTAGCCTCCAGATGTTTAATGCAATGACTCCTGGCCTATTTCCCTGTCAATCTACTTTTACATTTATGAATGGAGTTTGTTTCTACAACATTTAGTTGATGCCATTTTTCCAACTACTCTTAAGCTACAAATAAAATTTCCTAACATCTCTATGAATCATTTGAGTCTCAAGCTTCAGCCATGCCCTCTTGTATTGGTGTTCATTGTGAACTTTTCCTCATTTTCCACTGTACCACCTAGTGTGTTTGCAGGGGTTGAGCTCTGGCTCTTTGGTCCCGCCTCTCAACCGTCAATCAACTGGTGTACAGATTCTTGAGCCTACTGGGCTCTGTGAAATCTTCATTTGAAACTGTGTATGGAGTCTGCCTCCACCACATCACTACTTATACATTCCATTTGTTAACTACTCTGACACTGAAAAAATTCTTTCTAATATCTCTGCGGCTCATTTGGGTACTAGCTTTCCACCTGTGTCCCCTTGTTCATGTTCCACCCGTGCTAAAGAGTTTGTCTTTGTCCACCCTGTCAATTTCCCTGAGAATTTTGTAGGAGGTTATGTCTCTCCTTACTCTTCTGTTTTCCAGGGATGTGAGATTCAGCTCCTTAGCCTTTCCGCATAGCTCATACCTCTCAGTTCTGGGACTAGTCTGGTGGCATACCTCTGAATCTTCCCTAACTTTGTGTTTTGTTTAACTACGTATGTACTCCAGGCTGAAGCTGCATACTCCAGGATTGGTCTTACATAAGTGGAATACAAGGTCCTGAACGATTCCTTACAAAAGTTACTAAAGGCAGTACTGTATTGTCAAGTCCCCAAAGTATTTGATAACCTCTCTATCATGTCTCCCCACTACTCCTTTCTAGCGTCATCAGGTTTAGTTCTTTCAGTCCCTCATAACTCGTCACAACTCTGGAACGAGTGTCGTTGGAAATTTCTGACCCTTTTCGAGTTTCCTTATGCGTTTAAGATTGGGGGGGTCAGCTCTCGATGGAGCGGCATACTCTAACACTGGTCTCACATAGGCGATGTAGAGCGATCGTAATACCTCCGTATTTAGTTATTGATGTTATAACTTTTGCTAGTGTTGAGTATATGCTGACGTTATCCTATTTATATAAGCTTCGGTTATTTTGTCTAGTTGTTATATGGGGGTAGTTCTCTTCATTGTGTGCTGCCATATGGTATCCTGTCACCTATTCTCATTTCCATCACCTTACTCTTGCTGGTGAAAAATAGACAAAAAGGTAACATTTTGTCTCTTTCCACTTTGTCAATCCCTTCGAGTGTTTTGTGTGTTCCTATCATATTCCCCCTATCCCTTCTTTTTTCTAGTGTCGTCAGGTTTAGTTCCTTCAGACGCTCTTCATATCCCATCCCTCATAACTCTGGGACGAGCCTCGTCACAAACTTCAGAACCTTTTCCAGTTTCCTTTTGTTTCTCCATGATGGGGGTGGCATACTCCAAGACTAGTCTCACATAGGCAGTGTAAAGCGCCCTAAATGCCTCTTTGCTTAGGTTTCAGAATGATGTTACAACTTTCGCCAGTGTAGAGTACACTGCTGTTGTTATTCTATTTGTGTGCGCTTCAGGAGTTAGATTAGGTGTTACGTCCACTCACAGGTCTCTTTCTCGAATCATCACAGGTAGATAGTTTCCCCTTCATTGTGTACTGTCCCTTTGGTCTCCTATCACCAAGTATGTGTGTGTGTGTTTTCCTTGGAGGTGTGACAGTGACTACACATCTCATTAGATAAGTCACATGTGGGCAGAAATAGTGTGGCCTGCAAGATGATGCACGTTGAGTGACAAGTGTTGAGCTTGCCCACCACGGTAGTCAGATGCCTGCACCTGGTGCTTGTGTTTGGCAGTGTCTCATGACGCAACTCCTAATACCACGTCGCATTTTGATGCATACCTTACCTAAGGCTTAGTCATAATACCTAAGTAATACTCGTGGCTTACTAGAAAATGGAAGCGCTTGCACATCACATACAAAATAGTGACAAATCGATACACTTGAGGAGGAGGAATTTTTGAAACTTGAAACTTCAAGAACAAGAGACCAGAGATTCCAGCTAAGAAAACAAACGTACCAAAAAATATATGAAAGTTCTCTTCTGATGCTTGTAGATGCTTGGAATAATTTAAGTGAGATGGTGGTGGATGCCAAAACCATCAGTAGTTTCAAAGCGTCATATGAAAAAATATATACTGTATAGGAAAGACAGGACTCCATGAGCATAACTCTCATTCTGTAGCTGACTCCATGAGCATAACTCTCATCCTGTAACTGACACCATGAGCATAACTCTCATCCTGTAACTGACACCATGAGCATAACTCATCCTGTAACTGACACCATGAGCATAGCTCTCATTCTGTAACTGACGCCATGAGTATAGCTCTCATCCTGTAACTGACACCATGAGCATAACTCTCATCCTGTAACTGACGCCATGAGCGTAACTCGTCCTGTAACTGACGCCATGAGCGTAACTCGTCCTGTAACTGACACCATGAGCATAACTCATCCTGTAACTGACACCATGAGCATAACTCTTATCCTGTAACTGACACCATGAGCATAACTCTCATCCTGTAACTGCACATAGATAATTACACAAGCACACGTACAGTGAAGTGCGGGGACGAGAATGAAGTGACATGAACATTAGTATTGACACTTTCTGAAGTGTTGCTACACGAACTGTGTACATTACTTGCCTTGAAACAGCTTGGTCCAACAGGCTGTTGTTTGGAGCAGCCCACAGGCCCACATATCCACCACAGCCTGGTTGGTCCAGCACTTCAAGAAAACTATCTAGATGAGGATTGTTTATACAGTGATTTACTTTTCTTCTATTTTTTTCAGATACTTAGTAACATCTTTAATGGGAGCTGACCTCAACAATATCGTCAAAACGCAGAAACTTACCGATGACCATGTTCAATTTCTTATATACCAAGTTCTTCGCGGCCTCAAGTACATTCATTCGGCAGGTATTATTCACAGGGTGAGTCTCTCCTGGTTACTGTTGTCTCATGAAAGTTTTCATCTTGATTATTATTATATGTAACTTGAGAGCTTTTGAGGAAATTGTTTTTATTGGGTTTGTATAAATGTGTGCTTATGTCCTGGGTAGGCATTCCTTGTGATTTTTCAGCCACCCAACATGACTACAGACACCCGCCATCACCACCACAGTGACTATAAACACCATAACCACTACACCGAACCCTATAATATACATATACAGTGTTATAACTTGCAACAATCTTCATAATATACACCATACACCATCACATACACTAAAACTATCCTACAAACAACTGACACGATGCACCCCACAAGCACTACCACAGCTGCTACAAACACATGCACCACTACAACACAAACACCACAGCCAGTATAAGCACCACTACAACACAAACACCACAGCCAGTATAAGCACCACTACAACACAAACACCACAGCCAGTATAACCACAACTGCTTCCTTAACCACGTCTATTACAATATACATCATGATCACAAAAAGTCAACCACTACCACAAAAGCCGAAACTTACACGACTGCCACCACCTCAATCTTGTGGTAACCACAATCACACTATCACTGCAGGCTAACTTGACAGCTGTATCATAACCACCACAATGTAATCATTACAACTGCAACAACCACCACAACCACAATACCCACAATCACAAACAACTGCTGCCACAGCTAATACTACAGCTACCACAGCCACCAAAGTCACCACAATCCCCATTAAAGTCGCTACTACAATCTTAACCATCACCAAATGTATCACAACCTGCCACAACTATAAATATGACTGCCACAACCACAATCATTGTTACAATCCTCTACAGCATTACCCACCACAATCACTGTCACCATCACCACTGCCAATACTGTACTGCCATCGTCGCTGTGAACCCAACACTAATTCAGCAGGTATTCACTATAATGCACTATAAGTGCAGATACTACACTATAATTCAAGCAGGTATTGATTGGAGAGTGGATGTGAAAAATACTGGCAGAACATGTTCAAAGGAAAACGATCACTGTATTGCTCTAAAAACAAATTGAAAATGTGAGCTCTTAGCATACAGTGCAACACTGTGCTCACCACAACACCCTATTATCATTGTCTCCCATGCAATTATTGCTCTACCTTCTTTGTATTCTGAGATACAGCTGCCCATTGATACCATTCTCAGTAAAATTCATGCACTCACAGTCAAAGTAATTGGGCACTGTTTCTTCCTTCCATCCTGTCTTGGTTTCTTGTCCTCATGTCCCTTCCAAAAGCTGTATAATCATTCTGGCTTACAATTTTATCCAGATAATTATCTTAACCTCATGCTTTTCCAAACATATCTACTTTTGTCTATTTTTCTTTTAATTTGAGCTTAACCCAAAGACTTTCAATCAGATACATTTAGACATAGGAGAAGTTTCATATTCTGCCAGAAACATGAAAATTTCACTAATGACTATTCTTTTCAGGACTTGAAGCCAAGCAATATAGCTGTAAACGAGGATTGTGAATTGAAAATTTTAGACTTTGGTTTGGCAAGACCAACCGAGTCCGAGATGACGGGTTATGTAGCAACCAGGTGGTACCGTGCACCAGAGATAATGCTTAATTGGATGCACTACAATCAGACAGGTATATTGAATTAACTGGTCCATTATTTTGTTTGGAATGTTCGGATTTTATTGGATCGCCGCTTTGGTCTCAGACCATCGTGTGCTGCATTTTGTTCAATAATACAGTAGTTTATTTGTGCTGAATAAAAATGATTAACTGGTGTATATATATATATATATTCCAGAAGAATCATTCAGTTTTGTGTTAGCATGTGAGATATTGAATTAATGTTCGGCTTATCACACTGTTGCAAGGCTAGGCAATGTTTATTAGCAAGCACCCTTTATTACCAATAAATACCCTTTATTACCAATACAGGTAAAAGAGAGTCAAAAGTAATTGTAAAGTTAACTTCCTTGAAACATGCCTGTAGATAGTACAAGAAGCAAACTTTTAACTGTTTTCTACTTTTCAGTTGACATATGGTCGGTGGGATGCATCATGGCAGAGCTTCTAACAGGGAGAACGCTGTTCCCTGGTGCTGACCGTATCCTTTTCTTTTCTCTATTATTAATCCGTACTAAATTTTGGCTTGTTTACTGCCTTACATTTATTAAATATTATTCCACCCTAGGATTACTTTTTTAGGGTAAAGTCGGACTTCTCTGGACAGTTGTGGTTACCCGATGTCGGCGGCAAAAAAGACCTATAGCGAACACCTGCATAGAACAATGCCACGAACAATGCCAGGAACTCTTGTAATGTGCTCTAAAAACATTTTAAAGCATGACCTGTGTTAGAATAAGTATTGCATTATACAGTAATATTAATTTTTCCATGAATCGGTTAATGGGTCTCATAAAAATGATACTGTCCTTCATTTAATTGTTATGGTAAAAATAATTATATTTTATTTTATTCAGTATCTGTTTTTCAGGATGATGTACAATCCTTAAATTGTAGGATGATATGGTTAGACACCTAGAAAGGTGAATAATGGAAAATAAATAATGTTTGGACACTGGTACAAAATTGGCCCCACTGTTAGTGTCTGGGAACAAAATTCAAGGATCTCCAAATCAGTTGAAAGTTACGTGACACATGCAAAACACGGTAGTATCTGGCATATTGATATGAGGCCTTACCAATCTGTGATTCCCTAGGTGTCACTTTTCTTAACCCCTGCATTGCACACCTGTTTTGGCAAAAACTTCATAGTTCAATTGTTAAGGACATATTTTTGTTGTTTTTATAAATGGTCAGGTAAAGTTAATGGCAAAATGTTTCCAAACTCAACTATTTTCATTTCAAAACACAGAGTGATGAAAATATTACAAAACATTAAATTATAGTCTTAAGTAAAAAAAAATGCACAACTCTCAAAACGACATTTGTTGTTTGGCACAATGCAGTGGTTAAAGTGAGATACTTGTGTTCGTCTTTGAACATGAGTGTCTGACCACTTGATTCCAGATCCATGGGGAAGGGGAAAAATTTACCAAACAATATGACACACCTTGCTACAATGTACAATAATATCAGATCTTAATGCTCAATTTTCCCGAGAAATCCATCGCCGAACATTGTGTTACCTGGTGCCAGTGTATAATAACCCTGGAAGCTAATTTCTGGATACCCAAGTGGCTGAATAGCTAGAAGAGGTATGTTATTCTAGGAGTGTTATCTATCACAATATTGTGGGCCCATAGTACCGGGACAGCGGGTCCCAGTAGTAGTCGTGTTCGTTCTCGATGCATAATTGAGAATTCCGGGTTTGAAGCCTGGGCGGGACAGAAATGGTTGGGTACATTTCCTTTCACCTAATGCCTTGTTAACCTAACGGTATATAGATACTCATGAGTTAGTCATCTTGTGGGGGTTGCATCCTGGGTGGGGTCAGTACAGTGTATTTCGACCTTGGGAAGGGGGACCTTGATAAAAGCCTAATGTAAATGAATACTCTGGCTTCCTGTCCCCAACACAATGAATTATTATTATTATTATTATTATTATTATATAAAGTGGTACAGGTATAATATAGATCATAATATAGTTGGTTATAGTAGTCAATCTCTTATGAATGAGGGATATATCTTGCCATTTGGATACCAGTACCGAAGTGTCAAGATTGTTCAACAATTTTTTTATTTTTTTTTTAATATCTCCATGGGTATTGCATATGGAGATGATGATATCTCCCTTCCAGTTGACATTTTATAGAACAAAGTCTCCTCTCTTGATTCATACTATAACTTTTGCAATAAATACAATGTTTTGTCTCACATGAACATCAGTGACTTCTTTAAGTGTCTGGTAACTTGTGACTTTCTCTGACTTTAAACCCTGACTTTTTCTCTTATTTTCTTATGCATATTATTTCCTAATTGTCATGATGTCTTTTTCTCTATACATTTGTATTGAGCAATTTGTACCAAGCTGCTTGCTCTTCTTTTAACATTGCTATATATTTTTCCTTTAGAGTGTACAAGTGATGGTATCGGAGACAAATTAGGAGCTACTGGCAAATAAAATAATATTACAGAGAGCTAACATTATTGTATTGTGAATGATGCAAGCTGTGAATGACTGGAAACATGGGCACATGAATAGTAGAATGATTACCTGCTATGAAAGATCAGGTCCCTGTCATTTTGATGGAATGAAGTAATTTTTTTTTTTGTATTTATCTATTTGCATCTGTTGCGGTGGTGGTTTGGTGGTGTTACCGCTGATGGACCACCCAACCCACAACTCGACAATACTCATATTTCACTAGGAGATCACACTAGGCACTTCTGGCTCTTGGAGAGGGGCTCAACGTCACACGTTTAGGGGATGCGGCTCCAACACGCAGCCTTGTTGTCACGTGCACACACCCACTCGAGCCGCTGTGACTCCCCACTCTCTCCTCATGAAATATGACCTCCTCAATCCCCTTTGTCTTACTAGACTTCTGTCTTACCCTGTCCACAGCAGTGGTTCCTGTTTCTTGCTCTCTCTCTCCTTCTTTACTATTTCCTGGGAAGCCTCACTGGGACAAGTGCAAACACCAGCAAATTTGGATACATTTACTGGACGAAGTACATATACAATACACGCAAACATATAATAATGATGAATCCTATACTCTGTACTATTATAATCAGGTTGCACTCCAACACCATCAGAACTCTATCCTCAGCTTGCTAAGTGGTATCCTATCTCTGATATTACCTAATGTTATCAACCTCCTCAAGTAGATTAAGTCTTACCATATAATGTTACACTACCATCAAGAAAATGTATACATATATATATACCTATAAACACATATAAGGCAAATCAGCATTTGAATGCAATAACATACATATATATATATCAGTATAAATGATCCGTGCCACACAACGAATCAATCGACCATTCTATCAGTCTTAGAACACATATATATCTGTAGGTACTCCTGCCTACGTCTGTAACTCAAAACTTCAATATACACTTCTTGGCACATAAATGGCAAACGATCACTCACCTCTCACTGCGTCGTTCACGCTAATGACAAACACTCTCACCTCCATACAAGTGATCAGTTAGAACTATTTCACTACCCTGACAACTTCAGGTTCCTCAGGGCTTAAACACCAGGATCCTCTGCAGCTCCTCAGGCTGCTACCATGAAGATTCCTTGGACAACTATGGTGCTTCCTACTCCTATTGGATCATCCACAGCTCTCCTGGCTGCTGCACCATAAATTTCCTCGAATAACTGTGGCACTTCACCACCTCTGCAGAAGCACGTGACACTCCTCCTCACTGCTTCTTCATAGCTCGGGGTCCTCTCCTCCCCTGCCTTGGAGTCTCATCAACCACTCCCTCTGTGCTGGCTTCCAAGTCCTCAGCAACTTCTTCCCCAAAGGACAAACCTGCAACCCATTTGCACTCCAATAAATTGTTTCCCTTTTTAACACATAACAAAATTAATCACATAATATCTTTGCCTCCACTCCTATCTGTCCTCTACATTTAATGAGAGTGGACTCCCCCGTGGGCGAGTCCATGCGCCACCTCGCTGGGCGAGCCTCACTCACGCTGGGAGGGGCCTCCTCCCTCAGGAGCCGGGCTCCTTCAGTTGCCCGCCAGCGCTCAGAGAAGACGGACGTCGCTCCGCGCTCCTCCCACTTCACTCTCTTATTTTAGGCTCTCTGCCTACCAAAACATGTTTAACTTGAAAATAAACATTGCTACTGTCGCTGGGCACACGACCAACTACAAGCAAACATTATGAACTGGCTTAAATCGGGCTTACCACAGATTATCTGGTCGAGGGCGCTTCTCCCTCTGACAACGTCTGACCAGGGCGCTTGTCACAGCCCACAAAACTGTCACTGGGCGGCTTAATACTCTCTCCTCGCCGTCCAGGACTTGAGACCACAAAGTCTTCAGCTCGATCAACAGCTGGAACGTCTGCACCTTCTCTTCTCTTGGAGATAATATCACTAGGGGTTCCCTCCTGGCGGGAGCTCGTCAAAGCGCGGCTCCTCCCCTGCGATGTCTGGCCTCAAGTGAGGTCATCGCCCTCCACAAGCGAGCCTCACGCCTCCAGTAACTTGTCCACATCTTCCAACAAGTCATTTATCTGTTTTCTAGTTCATTGCCCATATTCTCAAACTTTTATATAAATTCAACACACCATCTTACATCTGTGTTATCGCCTCTATAATTCCTGGACCTTCCAGTTAGGTCAGGCTTGCTGAATAACTCTCAAAGGGTGAGACTCGTTTCTCCTGCAGGCTGAGATCATAACAATGCTCTCAAGTGGTCAGCTGTGTTCTGATGTCATACAACTCGTAGTATCTGATCAACATTATCCAACATTTGTTTGTAACTCAATCTTCTATGTATGTACTTTTACCTGAATAAACATTTTGAATTTGAATTTTGAATCAAAAGTTTGCTCTCAGTGTTTAAGTATCTTTTTCTGTAGTGAAAATAATATTGGTGGGTGAATTTATAATGAGGGAAAATGATTACATTTTAACAGAGATGTTTCCAGAGATGCTGAAAAATATTGTCATCTGTAATAGTGTAATATCTCGTATACCCCTTGTCACGATGCTGACTTTCAGTGTTTATCTTTCTAGTTGTTAAATTTTAATTTGCTAATTTTAAATTTATGACATGAAAATACTTTTGTTAATTTGTCTTACTGTACATTTAAGATGAGGCATAGTGGTGAATACTAACTTATGCAGCCTTGCTCGCAAGGTAGATTTCTTTGCTTTGTCATCCTTGCATGTGCTGTGATGAAGGTCTACGGTCTGCATTGT
>WNGS01163813.1:3160176-3177081 GCA_020271785.1 Procambarus virginalis | reverse complement strand
TATTTCTACCCCCTCTACCTCAAGTCCCTCAAGGGGCGCACAAATTCAGTGAGTACAAATATACAAATCACAATACAAGAATCCATTTAACATTGCAGATTAATATAGTAAGCACAGCATATAAGTGTTAGACTCTTGGGGCAAAATTCTTGTAGATCCTAAGTATTCCGTCTATCATAACATTATCACATATCAAAACAATTTGATGTGGGTACACTAATTATTTATACTCAAAATAAGTTGTGAGTATAAGAAAGAAAGAGAGAGAGAGAGAGAGAGAGAGGAGAGAAGAGAGGAGATGAGAGAGGAGAGAGAGGAGAGAGAGAGAGGAGAGAGAGAGAGAGAGAGGAGAGAGAGAGAGAGAGAGAGAGAAGGAGAGAGAGAAGGAGAGAGATGGAAGGAGGGCAGCCTGGGGGAGGGAGGAAGTAAGGAGGAGGGCAGGGAGGCGGGGAAGGTTAGAGGGAGAGGAAGGAGGGCAGGGAGGCAGGGGAAGGTAGAGGGAGAGGAGGGAGGCAGGAGAAGGTAGAGGGAGTAAGGAAGGAGGGCAGGGAGGCAGGGGAAGGTAGAGGGAAAGGAAGGAGGGCAGGAAGGCAGGGGAAAGTAGAGGGAGAGGAGGGAGGCAGGGGAAGGTAGAGGGAGAGGAAGGAGGGCAGAGGAAGGTAGAGGGAGGCAGGGGATGGTAGAGGGGAGGAGGGAGGGCAGGGGAAGGTAGTGGGAGAGGAGGGAAGCAGGGGAAGGTAGAGGGAGGCAGGGGAAGGTAGAGGGAGGCAGGGGAAGGTAGAGGGGAGAGGAGGAGGGAGGCGGGGAAGGTAGAGGGAGAGGAGGAGGGAGGCAGGGGAAGGTAGAGGGAGAGGAGGAGGGAGGCAGGGGAAAGTAGAGGGAGAGGAGGAGGGAGGCAGGGGAAGGTAGAGGGAGAGGAAGGAGGACAGGGGAGGTAGAGGGAGAGGAGGGAGGGAGGCAGGGGAAGGTAGAGGGAGAGGAGGGAGGGAGGCAGGGGAAGGTAGAAGGAGAGGAGGGAAGGAGGGCAGGGGAAGGTAGAGGGAGAGGAGGGAGGGAGGCAGGGGAAGGTAGAGGGAGAGGAGGAGGGAGGCAGGGGAAGGTAGAGGGAGAGGAGGGAGGGAGGCAGGGGAAGGTAGAGGGAGGGCAGCAGCAGCAGCAGCCCCGGCGGCAGGTGTGGTAGTGGTGGTGTGAGAGGAGCGAGGGGCCGCCACAGTAGTACTGGCCTCAGTGTCGCGGCTGCTGCATGCCACACCTCCTGGACCACCGTGTACAAATGCGCCTCCTTAACCCTCAGTGAGCGGCCTTGTAAGACGCCAGGGAGGAGCCCAAGGACTCCAATACCCACTTCGCCATGCCCAAGGCGGACTTCCACACGGTGGAGCTGAACAAGACGGAGTGGGAGGTGCCCAGGAGGTACTCCATGCTCTCCCCCGTCGGCTCCGGGGCCTACGGACAAGTTGGTAAGTTTTAAAGCAACTTTATCCTCCTCCTCCTTCTTGGGTAATGGGAGGGAAGTTAAAGACATTCCCAAGAGAGAGGGCAAGATCCTCACACACACACACACATATACGTCTTTTAAACTGGAATTTTTAGGCAGAAAATATACTCAGTGGAAATGATTGTTTTTTTATACTGTATAATTCATTTATATGTGATAAATAAATACATTCATACATAGATATGTAGATATATTATAATAACACTAGTAATAGTATTCCTTAAATAAAATATATATATTTATAATTTATTTATAAGTTCAAAAGTTGTACAGTATATTAAATAATACCACTAATATTTTAGTAGTTTTTTTTATTATTACATAGGCCTACAGTTCCTATATTTTATGCAGATAAGTTACATAGTAAACAATACATTTGCCAATGGCATTTAAACCCACCCAACCGAACTCCAGCTAATTTATTTATTTATATAATATATATATATATATATATATATATATATATAGGGGGGACCACCTCTGGTGCAATTATAGGGACCCACAGCCTCAGAGAAGGGAACACAGAGCATTCAGGGAAAAACTTGCTTGATAAACATATATAATATATACAATATATATAATATATACAACATATATAATATATACAATATATATAATATATACAATATATATAATATATACACTATATATAATATACAATATATATAATATATACACACAAGAAGGTACACTGGGTTGTGAAAGTACATAATATCAGTGATCTTACATTCTTGCAAAGTCACTAATACGTGACATTTCGGGCAGTCCAAACCATCCTAACCTAACGTAGTCCAAACCATCCTAATCTAACCTAATCCAGACCATCCTAATGTAACCTAATCCAGACCATCCTAACCTATCCCAACTAATACTAACACAGCCTAACTTAAGCTAATTCATTCCAACCTAAAGAAATACTGTATGTGGTTTCGACAGAAAACGAACTTTATCAAAATGTACATACAGTACTATATACGATTTGACCATGCCCTGCTACTGTTCAAAAATATATCCATGGGAGTGGACTGAGTCAGAGAAAGCACAATACTGTACTGTACTTTCCCTAGAGTGACTGGGGATTCGTTTGAATAATGAGCTCTGATATATGCCTAAGGAATGTGGAGATGATATACAGTATATAGTTGACCAAACCACATACGAGAAATTGAAGAGTTCACCCTAAAAATTACACCCTATATTACACCTTACGCTCTGTACCTTTTGCATTGCTCTTTTCTTCCTCTAAGATTTCCGTCTCCTCACACACCTCTTGCCTTACTTAATGCCCTTGCCTCCCTCGTCTCATCACAATCGACTTCATAATGGTCCAGGACATACCGAAACATCGTCGTCTCTTCAATTTCTAGTGTGTGGTCTGGTCAGCATTTTTCAGCCACGTTATCGTGATTTTTCATCTGCATACAGTATATAGCCCTGTACAGTATGGTGCCTTTATATTTAAATGCAGGATCATGAGATGTGCAATGTGGATACAGGTCCATTGGGGTGTTGTATTATATGGTTAGATGTAGGGTGCTACACATTTTGGTTACAGGAAAATGGGAGTGCTGTACTATTTGGATACAGAATTAGCAAATAAACCATGCTGTTTATTTAGTTTTAAGTTATGTTAGCTTTTGTCCCTGACTATGGGAGACTAAAGTAATTTCTCATAGTTGTTTGGCTTCCCATACCATAGTACTGCACTACTGCTATACATTATTATATAGTAATTATGATGCCTAAATTGGAACAACAGTACTAGGTTACCTGCCTATATCTTATGATATATCCACTAGTTTTACATGCTATGTATTTATGGTGCCCTCTTAACTTCCAAAGGCAATAAATGCATTTTCCATGTGCTGGAGCCTATATATATATATATATATATATATATATATATATATATATATATATATATATATATATATATATATATATATATATATATATATATATGTATATATATATATATATATATATATATATATATATATATATATATATATATATATATATATATATATAGTTAGTTCAGTTCAGTTCAGTTCTTTAGAGCGGTCATAATTCTAGGTTTAAGACTTACCAAAACAGTGTTTTAGCTGCTTTGCAAGATTGTATCTGTACTGTATTTTTCACCTGAACAAATTTCTGCTACATGGGGTTCTCCCTTGTCCCACATTTGATTGACTATTGTATCTTAGGTTTGCCAGGTGGTTTGAGCATCTCTTGGCATGTCCTAACTCTTCCCAAATTCATGGTTTGGCAGGGTTTTTGCATGGGGCACCTCCCATTCTACTTTCAGACTTATTTATTTATTTATTTATTTATTTATTTATTTATTTATTTATTTATTTATTTATTTATTTTTTATTTATTTATGCATATACAAGAAGGTACATTGGGAATGTGTGGATACATAAAATGGTAATTACAGTCTTGTAAAGACTTTGCCATTTGGCCTTTCCCTATCCTCTTTTGTATGTCTGGTTGTTCCATCCCTCGGTTAGGGCTCGTCAGTATATTTACCCTGTGATAATGGTTTACCTTATTTCCCTATTGGGTGCCTAATTTTCTTTAGGCACTCATTTGTTTTGATGCACCTATGCTTTCTGGTGTTTTTTTTCTAGTCTAGTGGTTATCTGCCCTCAATCAGTCCAGTAATGCCTCATTGTTTGCAGGGGTTGGCATTCAATTCCCAATGTTTTAGATGTTGTTTTAGATTCAGCTACTCAAAACAAAAAGTTCCAAGCAGCATGGGCTATGGGGAGCCTGTCGTACTTACCTACCCCAGAAGTTGTGCCCAATTCCCAATGGTCCAAGTGGTTCAACACTGTTCCTTCACTGCATCGTCATATTCCATCTCCATATCCTCATAGTCCTTTCAACTGCTATAAAGTCATACTGGCTAAGTGCTTTTCCCCTCATAATTACTTAACCTGACCTCCTTGCTTGCTTTTGCCTAATTAGATTAGGCCAGATTCTGGCTCTGGCATCTGATAAATGGTGTCAAACATCTGGTGGTACCAAAGTTAAGCTTGTGGAGCTATTTGCAGTCCACCAGAAGAGGGCATTCATTACATTCAAAGCTTCATTTTGGTATAATTTCATTGCTCTTTATTATTCTGGGCACTTGTGTGCATTTAAATATCATATGTACAGTATATATATTTAGAGTATTTCCTTATGCTATTAGTATTTTACTTCCTCTTGTTCTGTGTTCTAAAATTATAGAAATTGGATGCATTTTAAAGAAAGAAAAGTATGAAGCACAGTGCTGTATTTAGACATTACTGGATCAATAATATACAGTTTAATATGTTGTATATTTTGCACCTAAAACAATAGACCATATTTTTCCAGATTACGAAATGAAATGAAAATAAAAAATGAAAACCACTAGATCCTTTTATCATAATGCTCAGATATTTGTCTGTAATGAGGGGCAGTTAAATCTATACTCTACTGAATGGCTTCTTAGTACTGTACAAAAAGCTGGCAAAGTAGTACAGTACTATATATAATGGACTACACTCGGAGCATGTGGTCATAAGTAGGCCAAATTCAAATATTGTAATGCAAAGTCTAAATACAATTTTTTTTTATATACTGTATATCGAGGGTCCCGGTAGAACAATCGAGTCCGTTCTCGACTCACAATCGAGAATTCCAGGTTTGAGTTTCAGGTGGGACAGAAATGGTTGCATGCATTTCCTATTGCCTAATGCCCCTGTCCACCTATCGCCAACCACTTGGGCTGGACAGTAGAGCGACGGTCTTGCTTCATGCAGGTCACCATTCGGTCCCCGATCATCCAAGTGGTTGGGCACCATTCCTTCTCCCCCATCCCATCCCAAATCCTTAACCTGACCCCCTTCCAAGTGCTATATAGTTGTAATGTCTTGACACTTTCTCCAGATAATTCCCTCCCTCCCTGTCCACACCTAGCAATAAATAGGTACCCAGGAGTCAGTCAGCTTGTTGTGGGGTTGCATCCGCGGAAGGGGTCAGTAATTCAACCCTGGGAAGGGGACCTCGATATAAGCGTAACATGTACTTTATGTATAAACTTGGTGCCATCTCAAGTCATTTATATTAAGTGGGCAAACCCTGCAAACTCTTCCCTACCGTGCTGGATTTATTTTGTTTATGAATTATATTTTACATCTTGAACGTTAATAAGAGTTTTTTTATTTCTGTCTTTTGCAGTTCAGCCATGGATTCTAAAACACATACTAAAGTAGCAATAAAGAAACTGGCTCGGCCATTCCAGACACACATTCACGCTAAGAGAACATACCGTGAGCTACGCATGTTAAAGCACATGGACCATGAAAATGTGAGTACAGGTTATTATTTTTATTTTTGTTTAGGTTTTGATTGTGTCTGAATTATTTGTGTGATGTTTTACATATAAATGTTTGTATGTATACAGTATATAGATTTGAATGCAGAATTCTGGATAGAACCTGTTGCTTTTGAAATACTGTACTGAAATGTACCTGTAATACTAGATGTGCCATTTGTGGTACATACATGTGTCTGTGTTACATGTAAGTACTCTTGACTATATTATGCCTCTATTTAAATCTGGCAATTTAATCGAGACTGGTTGAGTTTGTGTAACTCCTGGTCATTATGTAATGTTTGCATCCTCCAATAATTGTCATATACTGTAGTTATGACTTTAATTTGGAATTGTCCACCAGTGATTGCGCTATCATATGCCGTGGTCAAACATAATACATTTTTTAATATAAATTCGAGGAAAAATGGGTTGTGATAGATTTGTACTTGCCTAAATGTGCTTCAGGGTTCTTATGAAGATATTTCTCTATACTACTCAACTGGTAAGGTAAGTCACAAACTTTTATATGCATTATAGTGGATGTAGACTCCATTGATTGTTTTTTCTTTGCTGGCAGGGAAGGGTTGCCTGGGGTCTGACACTGAACAAAATCCCTTATTGAATGAATTGGTCTTGTGCAACCTCAATTCAACGAACTGCATGGGACAAACCCCAGTTCGTTGCAGTGAGGGATTTGTTGCAACCAGAGATGCATCCAGGATGCATTTCTCATTCCCTATGGGGTAATTTAATTCTCTAAGCAAAATTTTAATTTCAACCTATAATCTAATAGACAACTACCAAATGAACATGTCTGAATTTTTTTTAACCACATCTAGCTTATTTCTCATATCCCCAACCTCAAAACTCATTTCAAAAGGAAAAAGGGCCATACCCAAGTGAATGAAAACCTATAAATATAGAATTTGGTTTTAAGTACTGTAGTATTCAGGATCGGTTTGTCTCTGCTATTGGTAGATATAGTAGTCAGGATTGGTTTGTCTCTGCCATCTTTTATAAAAAATAAATTCTGGGGGTAAAGTCTTATACAGTTTGCTGCAAATCATATTGATACATGTGCAGTGCACAAATTATTATATTGTTTGGATTCAGTTACAGTATTTTCATGTTTAGTCACTCTTTATTACTTTGTGATATTTCATCCTTTAGATTGTTCTTGTTTTTTGAAGCTGTGATGAATTATGTTAATTTATCAAAGACATTTTGTATATTGAAAAAGATGTGAATGGAGTAGTGTGCTAAATTTGAAATAAGTAATAAGTGTGAATGCTTCAGGTGTTGATCAGATTAAATACCTGGGGTTTAGAATTAATGAAAGACGAATTTCTGCATGAAAAATTTAAATTTTAGTTATTAGTTAAGGAAGGATAGTGGTTGGTGTAATGAAAGCTCTAGTTAATATAGAACAAGTAGGAGGTGAAGCAGAGGGCTGCAGGAAGGAGTGGTTATTGGCTGCCTATAAATCACGTTTGTTGACGATGCAAGACATTTGTCGATGGGAACAATGCAAGACTGTATTTTGTCGATGGGAATGATGCAAAACAATATTGCTGCCTGTCAAAAGGATCTACAAGTACTGTATTTCTTAAATGGTTAGAAGACTGGTAAATGCTCCTATGTACGGTATTGAAAATGCACGACCATACATGCAGGTCATAACAATGCATACCACAACTACCATGTCAACTACACAGTCTTGTAAGGTATCTGGTCTTTTCTGATCAATTTATCATAAGGCAAGCCTGGCCCCCAGGTAACGCTTGGGTAGTAAGGAACTTTTGAAACTAACTACTGTACTAACATGCTACTGATGAATAGTTGGCATGTTTTTATTTCTATCTTGTCTTCTTTGGGCTTATCGTTTTGTGTCCTGTGAAAGTGGGGAAAAGAATAATGTAATTGTGAGAGAGCAACATGTATGCAAATTTGTGCTATTGTATAATTAAAGCCTCCATCGGGGCCATCAATCAAAGACAGACCCTTTTTTTTTTTTAGATATATACAAGAGTTGTTACATTCTTGTACAGCCACTAGTACGCGTAGCGTTTCGGGCAGGCCCCTGGAATACGATCCCCGCCGCGAAGAATCGTTTTTACAACCAAGTACACATGTTACTGTTGCGTTAAACAGAGGCTACAGTTAAAGATTTGCGCCCAGTAAATCCTCCCCGGCCAGGATACGAACCCATGACATAGCGCTCGCGGAACGCCAGGCAAGTGTCTTACCACTACACCACGGAGACTATTCTAATGTCAATCTTACAAAATTATCATTATAACAACTCAATTTATATCTTAACGAGACAAATCATTTGTATAAATAATGCGTGTTGGTAGTAAATAAGTTCGTAACACCCGAGACTCGCCCAGAGAAAGAGGGATGGGTAGAGGAAGATAAGAATAGAGAAAAGTTGGAAGTAGAGATAGTCAGGGGTGAAGAGGGGGATTGGGAAAGATGATGAGGAGGGACAGAGAAAAATGGGGAGGATGGATGAGGATAGGAGGGAGGAGGATGAATTCTTCATTAATGCTATCGTTTAGGCCCTAACGATAGCACCTTCACGTAAACCTTAGGTGACAACATTTGTGCACGAATGTCAATCGTGAACTCAGCTATATTGTCAGCATTGACTTCTGTCAATCTCAACATAGAGTAATAATGAGCGTCCATTCCACCAAATTGCTATCAATGATGCGTGCACAACCGTCGTCACTACAACATATAACGTGTTGTTGCACAATTGATGGCGCTTCTCAGCGAACATTGCGTTACATCTAGATTTTGAGCAATATCCTCGGCTAATGATCGCGGTGAGAACTGTTATCCTTACGGCCTTCTTGTCTTGGGCTCGTCGTACCCTGAATGTAAACGGTCTTGCAATTCTACTGCGCAACAAGCAAGCATTAAGAATGCTGTACCATTCCTTCCTGATAATTGCGCCTGCGTTTAGGTCGCACGTGGGAGGATTGTTTTTATATAACGACTGCCAAACAAACTGGTGATGCAGCAGAAGCGTTGACTTGACTGAGTGAGGCCTGTAACGGCGACTAGTAATAAGACATCTCCAGAGCGATGGATATAAACTATAGTATTTTTTGTTTACATATAATGTATAGCTCGGCAACTAATTACACTTTTAAAGTATTTTATCTGGAGATTGTAACTGGGCGTCGTAATACCTTATCGATCCATTTTCTCGTCTGTTATCTATTGTAATGTTACATGGTGTAGCTTTAGGATTATACAAGTTTAAATTTGCGGAAGAATATCGTCAAACGCTAATTATATAAATATTGGCAGTTGTACCCCCCCCCAACATAAACCCGGGAACTTTACTGGTTGTAAGTTAATGAATATATTTAATCACGTGATCGCTGGTACACTGGGAAGTCAAAGTTTAATATAATTTCGGACAGTGATAATAAAACCAGATTCGCTTGCTCGATTTTAACTAAGTCGGTCTAGGTTTTGAAGTATTGTTGATAGAGGATATGGACTGCAATTTTTACATATTTTTTTTTGTCTTTAGAAAAATAGATATTTTATTTTTATACGGCACTTTCAAATCGGTTCCTCTCTGAGAATGAACTCTGCATACAATAGCAGAGGTAACATTTATAAAGCTAATTGCCACTATTAAACACATTACCCACCTTTTTCATCTTCAGGATAAACTCTGATGCAGATTTGATTTTGGAAGTAGCATTGGCTACTCACAACTTATTAATTTTAAATTTGCTTTGATTAACTTGGAGGAGGCTTAGACAAAATTCGTGGCTATTTAGCGTTGTGGCGGACGTGAGGACAGCTTCAAGCTGTGGAAACTCATTAACAAAATTGAGAGAACACTGTATGCAAAAATTTAATACAAATGTCCTGTTTGAATATGAAGGTTTTGTTATCCCCATAATTGGGAATGATTGGAGCGTAATATAATGTATAGCATATAATGCAATTCAGTCTATATAGATATATTAATTTATTTATAAATATACCTGGTTGATACCTGGTTGATGGGGTTCTGGGAGTTCTTCTACTCCCCAAGCCCGGCCCGAGGCCAGGCTCGACTTGTGAGAGTTGGGTCCACCAGGCTGTTGCTTGGAGCGGCCCGCAGGCCCACATACCCACCACAGCCCGGTTGGTCTGGCACTCCTTGGAGGAATAAATCTAGTTTCCTCTTGAAGATGTCCACGATATGTATATGTACTTTATATTAAACCTATTTGGGATAGCTTCAGCGACCCCAAAACATTATTGGTATGTTCATTGTATTCTTTTTATTATAGTTAAGACTACATAACAACTCTAACCCGGTTGGGTTTCATTTGGTGTTGGACATTCAGAACAATCGGCCTCTGATCAAACAACAAGTATACTACAGTAATCTCCCTGTGTATATTCACCGAGAAGCAGGATACACCTCTTGGTGTATGTATACCAGTTGAGTTTGTGGTTTGGTACTGTTGGCTCAATGGCTTCGGGGAGACAGTTGGAATGTGGTGGCTTGCCTGTGTCCAGAATTTTAAGTCCTAATGTTCTCTCCCTTGTCTTATTTAATTACTCATGAAGAATAAATAACTAGGCATGGTTTGAGGTTTTTGTTTTGTTTTGGTTTACATGAATTCTAGGTGCAGTTTTAATGACTGCCCCATAGAAACAAAGCACTGAGCTAAATCGACTTGAGAATGGTCCAGAACGGACCGAAACGTCGTCGTCCCTTCACTTTTTAGTGTGTGGTTTGGTCAACATAAATTGATTGTATCCAGTTCTTTTTTATATATATAATGTTTGCGGATATTTGAAAAGTAAAGTTTGACGTAATTTCGTTTCTCATTGTCAGTTTCAGGAAACTTGTCAGGATTGCAAAACACAGGAGTCAATTAACTCCTTAATACTTATTTACCAGGTGTAAGGAAACGTGCCCAAACGTTTTTGCCCGCCCGGGAAGAATGCCAGATAGTCCTAGGAATTACAAATCCCACTTTCGAAGAGTGATTTGGAAAGCTTAAAATTTACATTTTCTTGTAGGGTGAAGGGGTGATGTGTTTAAAGAAAGCAAATAGAATATAATATATGAACACAAAATAGAACAAGAACCATTGCATTCGAATTGGATACTGTTACATTAATAATGACTTTGTAAATATGGTTTGGAATTAGTGTTGTTGAATTTTGGAACAGATTGCGAATTAGGACGTGGTTTTCCATTCAGCTTTTCAGGTAAACTCAAATAGTCACAATATATTTAACTACGATTAAATACTAAATGTAAATAAGTACAATTCCTGACTGTCATACATAGTACATAATTGCACTTATGGGGCTGTTACATTTACCTCCCCATTTTTGGAGGACGGGCTGATATATGAACTACCACACATGGACCAATAGAAGAGAAAACATATGCAATTTCCTTACGTTGTGAGCAGACTGTTTAAATACATATTTGGAAGCTTTTTATAAATGCACTCTATATAGAGCTGTAATTGAATTTGTTGGACATTCTATATGTATTTGGATTTTTTTTTAATAGCGTTTTGGTTATGTAGCTATATAGGCTATAAAAACATGCTCAAGTTATATGATATAACCGCTTGAATTTACTAAAAGAGATTCGTCACTGCAGTTTCTTAATTAAATGGCGTTTTGATAACATTACTTTAAGTTGAAAGTGAGAGGTTTTCCCGGTTGGTGTTTATCGAGTTTTTATCTTGCGTTGGCTTAGGCGTTATCAGATAGGCGAGAGCAAGGCTGTTTGTTGACGATAGGGCAGTGGTGGAGGCGGTGGCAGGCGGCCAACGCCACCATGGTGCGTCAGTACGTCCCCGCCATCACTGTTTTCCCGCGCGTTCACCCATTGCCAAGATTGTTGTCTTGGCGTGTTAATAGTGTGTGTTTTGATTGTTGGTCGGTGGGGTGTGTGTGTTGTATTGGGGCTCATGACGGGCTCCATCATAAACCACAGATGTGATGTGGTTACAATCATGATCTTTATATTAAAAGCTTTGTTGCTTTAGTTGCAATTGTATCGTAAGGAGTCATAATATTGGTTACCATTGCATTGCAATGGGATTTTTTATTTTGTTATTGATTACATAAATGGCTTTTAGCTTTACTTTTTACGGTTTAGTTTTCATTGTCATTGTTTTGTGAAGTACGTTTGGAATTCGGTAAGGGGTTGAGCTTCAACTCTTTGGCCCCGTCTCTTTAGCTTTCAGTCTACTGTAGAGGTTCTCGAGCCACTTGGGCTGTCTTATCCACATTTGAAGGTGTGTATGGAGTCTGCCCCCCCACCACTTCTTGGCTCATTACGGTTATTTACTTCTCTGACACTGCACAAATTCTCTTGAATTTCTCTGGCTCACTTGGGTACTTTTTTTTAATTTCTCTGGCTCATTTGGGTACTTTTTTCCACCCGTGCCTCGTCGTTCGTGTACCATCAATTCCAAATAATCTGCCTTTGTTTATCTTAAGTTATCTGGTCCCACCGAGAGTTTTGTATATGGTAATGATGTCTCCCCCCCGATTCTTCGATTTTCTAATGACTCGAGGTATCATTTACTTACACATGGTTAACCAGATATTATTTTGAGGTGTTTATCAAGCCCTCTTTAGAAGTCTGTAGTAGTGTGAATGTTGTAGAATATAACGGGTACCTTAATTCGTCTGTATTTTCGCTATTCAACTACACCCAGTGTATTAAATAGTGGTGACGGAATAAATAGGAGGGGGAGAGAAAGGAGGGAATGAATAAAGATGAGAGAAGAGAGATCCTGTGACCTGGATAAAGAAGAGGGATAATGATTATGGGACCTGGATAGAGGGAGAGGAGAGAACGATGTGATCTAGATAAAAAGGAAGGAAAGGCGAGATTGGTGATGATTGGCTCCGGAAAGAGGGAAAGGGGAAAGAGACGCTGGGACCTGGAATAGAGAAAGGAAGAGGGATGGGACCAGTCCTATAAGCTTAGCCTAAAACCCGTGACCAAACCTGGTTAGTGAAAGTATAGGTACTACTGCACAAAGCGGGCATCCACGGACAGCCGACCACCCCTCCCCCCTTCCCCCTACGGACAGACGACTCTCTATGGCCTCCCGACCTCCCTATGGCCTCCCGACCTCCCTATAGACGGTCGACGACCTACAAACAGACGATCCCTAACACGAATCTGTTTACACCTGATCACATTGTCTATCTGCACCCTTTGTCACCTTTTCAATCTATGTCCCCGTCGTTTGCTATTGTCTTATGAACAAGGTTTGTTGGACTTTGCAGATTGTTGACTTTGCAAAGTACAGAAGAGCCATTATTGGGTTGATCAATTTCTAAAGCGGCTTGTGGAGATTTAATTGTATTTCCTCTTAATTGTTTTAAAACATAGTTTCCAAGGAGGCTGCTACTGTTTATCCCTCATCACTATAGGTGTTTATCCATTTTGTTTAGCTTGTTTAAGCAGGTATGGGTGTTTTATGTGTGTATGCATATATATGTTTCTTTTAGATCTTTCATATTTCTTTAATCAAATGCATGTAAGAGGCATTTACTTCCAAGTTGATGTACGTCTCATGGGTGTATATACTCATTTGCTTGAGTTTCACGTGTGGACGAAGCTTTCTATGAGCTGCCTCGTATGGGCCAATAGGCCTTCTGCAGTTACCTTTATTCTTATGTTCTTATGATGTGTATGTGTGTGTTTTCGAGGTCACTGGCCAGTGATCATACTCTCTCTTTAATTATTGTTGTGGTTGCATGCAATGCCTTGCTCACCCAGTGTCTCCCTCTTGCTCTGCTTCAGATAATTGGCCTTCTCGACGTCTTCACACCCTCCACCTCCTACGAGGACTTCCAAGATGTGTGAGTATTACTGGGGAGGTGGGGGGGGGGCGATGGTTTCCTTGGGTGCTGTGTGCTTAGTTTATATGGAGTGAATTCTGGGAGTTAATCTACTCCGCAAGTGGTGATAACTTGGTCCAACAGGCTGTTGTAGCCTGTCAGAATGTAACAAATGGAGTCCCACAAGACTGTCATGTGACCGCTCCTGTTCCCAATTTTATGTGAATGTTCAACCTGAGGGAATGAGCTCCGACATGTCGATGTTTGCAGACGACGCAAAGCTGATGAGGAATATAACAAAAACAATCAATTCCTAAAAGTTTAAGGTAATGAAGATGGGGAAGGGAGAAAGAGATCAGCAGCTATCTACACCATAAGGAGAAGGCAACTGCAGGAATCCGTGAGAGATTTGGGACTGGATATAATTCCAACACTAACACCGGAAACGCACACAGACAGGGTAACATCGGCAGCATATGAGACGCTAGCAAACCATAAGAACTTTTTCAAGGTAATCTACAGAACTTTTGTTAGACCACCACTGGAGTATACCTGGAGAGGGTTCTGGGAGCTCTTCTACTCCCCAAAGCCCGGCCTGAGGCCAGACTCGACTTATGATAACTTTGTCCAACAGGCTGTTGTTTAGAGCGGCCCGCTAGCTCACATATGCACTACAACCTGGTTGATCTGGCACTTCTTTTAATGTACAGCACCGGCAAAGAATCCGCAAATTGTGAAATATAAAGTTGAAAGTAAAACAGTGCAAGGGTTTGTAACAAGATTGGCGCCAGAGCTAAAATGGTCAAGCTACGATGATAGGCTAAAAGAACTAAATCTCACAACTGTAGAGGACAGAAGAAACAGAGGGAGATATGATCACAACATGCAAAATGCCGAGTAAAACATTTATAACTTTAAAACCAGATTCAACAAATTCGAACGTGAGAATAGTGTGTGTACAAGTGACAGGATGAAGAACCCAGCGGGTTTTCTTCCTATTGGGGAGTGTTGTGCATGCTGGTATGGCGGTGTGTCCAGCCACAGGATGAGTGGCGCTGCCCAATACACTCTCCCCTCGGGGCAAAATTAAAATGTTAAATAGTTAAATTATAACGCAACAGGTATAACAAGGTTAGTAGGCGAGGCATACTAGACCTCACTTTCCCGTCGTGAGGTATGTTGTTATTGTTATAGATTCGCTACTTGGAACAAAAAGTTCCAAGTAGCGCGGGCTATGGTGAGCCCGTTGTGGCACAGGAGCAGGGCACCGCCGATAGGTAAGTACCCATGCATGAATGAGTAGTGGAGACTCGTGTCAATATTATGACCATGTGTTTATAGCCAGTGATTCAGGAGGGAATGAATCGCGGGCAGCAGCAGCAGGAGGCGGCGTGGTGAGTGTGGGCAGAGCTGGAACGGGCAGGTCACCCACGCTGTCTTGCTCACACTGACGCCTGCTGCTGACTGGGCTGGCTGCGTCAGCACTTTGGCCTTCACATCGAGCTGCTCCTCAACTGGTTTCCCATTGCTTGCTTGGCTCATAGTTTCATACACAAGCTTTTGTATTATTGTTGGGCTACGTCAACTAATATTTCAATGTAGGGATTATCCTGGCTTAGGCTTAATTGTTAACATTATCTTGGTAATACTTCAATATAATGCAGGCTTGGCTTAGGCTTACTTGTGTAGGATCTTGTGTTGCATCTTGGGTAGTCTGTGGTTTGTTTGGGTGGCAGGCGTTGAGGGCAGTTTTACTTGTTCGCCTTGGGTTTTAAGATCAATACTTGGCCTCAGGCTAAGCGTGTCCAGACACCGGTCGACCCGGAAGACGCATTCTGTCATTTTAACGTTCTGTGCATTCAATATCGGTTATGTTGTCAAATATAAATCAATATATGTTAGGATTTGATAGATTGATAGGGATTAAGCCACCCAAAAGGTGGTACAGGAATGAATAGCCCGTAAGTGGAAGCACTTTGGAGCTATTACCAGTACCAATAGCTGGTACTGGAGATCTGTGGTGAGACTTTGATGTATAATTAGTCCTAGGTTAGGTTAAGTGTTTAGGTTCCATTGGCGATTATTTGTAGTACGTGGGTGAAGCATTTACCAACCCGTCCTCGACTCAAGTCCATTACATCAGCGGTCGACCCCACAGACGCATTCATAATTTTTTACATGCTGTTCAGTCAAAACAGGAATGTTCTCAAATATAAATGAATATTATAATATATTAGCATATTGTGTATATGAAGGCATGGGTGAGGTTAGGTGTTTAGGTTCTGTTGGCGATTATTTGTATTTGTAGTACGTGGATGAAGCATATATAGCATTGTGATTCGAATAAAATTCGTCAGTGAAGCACTTGTTCGGATATGTTCGAACGTCAGCAGTTGTAAGTCGTGTGTAAACCGTTTTTCAGTCATAAACAGGGGGTTTGGTGGGTGCATGGAATCACTTTTTGGTCTTTGGAGGACTGGCTGTTTACAGAGGGGCGATTCGAATAGAGGACGTTAGCGAGGCACTATTCGAGAAAAGTTCGACCGTCATCAGCTGCGAGTCGTGCATAAAATGTCTTCATTCATAAACTGGGGGTTTTATGGGTGGTTTAAGAGTTGTTGTTGTTGTTGTTTTAGATTCGGCTACTGGGAAACAAAAGTTCCAAGTAGCACGGGCTATGGTGAGCCCATAGTGGACTTGCCTGGCACAGGAGTGGGGCTGTAACTGTGGATTAACGAGCATTTATCATTTGTTTATGAGAACGGGTTGGAGACGGCCACAGGCAAGCAGAGACGCACGCCACGAGGGTGGAGAAGCTTAAAATTAATAGCTAGAGGTTAGGTTGCATGTAGGTGTGTGGTCGATAGGTGTGGGAAGGTGATCTGTCGGGGTGGTCGTCCGTACCACATACTGTATCGCCACACCCACATTGTATCGCCACACACACATACTGTATCGCCACACCCACATACTGTATCGCCACACCCATACTGTATCGCCACACACATATTGTATTGCCACACACACATTGTATCGCCACACCCACATACTGTATCGCCACACCATACAATCTACACGCTCCCCCTCTTTCTTAAGGCGCAGTTTCCTCTTACATAATGTCCTTCTGTGCCAAAGTCTACCTTGTTACTCCTTCCTTGCACCTACCCCCCTTCTCTCTCTCTCTCTCTCTCTCTCTCTCTCT
>WNGS01163813.1:3120823-3144506 GCA_020271785.1 Procambarus virginalis | reverse complement strand
CAAGGTGAGCCATAAAATATATTAACCATATAACCCGTCGACAGGTGATTACAGTCACCTTTGTCCAGCTAGAAGCCAAGTGCCATACTTTGGTTTTGTTTATAAATACAAAGTGCTACACAATAAACAATAGTAACAATGAAAAAAAAAAAAAAAAAAAAAAAAAAAAAAAAAAAAAAAAAGAAAAAAAAAAAAAAAAAAAAAAAAAAAAAAAAAAAAAAAAAAAAGAAAAAAAAAAAAAAAAACAAATATAACACTACGTAACAATTTTTGTTGTGATTTTCTCGTCACAAAAAACAAATTTACAACTTTTAGGTCAAAGTTCTCATGGCTTTAAAAACCAGTTTTATATAAATCATAGAATTTCAACAGAATACTATTTTATTGGGCTAACCTAAATTTATAAAATATACTTACAAGTTAATAAAGTATACCAAAATATTTTATATTGTATTCTGAACCCCATCAGGAAACTAAACTGTACATTAACATTCCCACTGTTAGTTAATGTTTAGTAGTAAAATAAATAATAAAAAATATACTGCATTATGAGCATAGTTTAATTCATACCAATAAGGATCCACCCACCAAAGTGTTAAGCTAATCATGAATATAATAATCCTTAAGGCTAAGTAGAAAAACATTGAATATACTTTATTGCATATTAATAAACCATAACATTTTATTATACCGAATCTTATTTTTGTTACCATTAGATCTAACAAAATTCTACCTTTACATTAATTGGAATTGCCCATGGTGTCAGGGAGAGCATCCATGTGAACCTGTATCATGTTTACGGTAATTGTTTTTCCTTGTGTACTCTATTCCTTCATTATCTATCTTTCATAAACCAATCTTCCACTTTATTCATCAATATACAAGCCAGGTTTCATCCTTTAGAAATCAATTACAGTACTGTAATTATTTGTAAAATATTAAAACCTTTGTATTTCTATTTTTGTTAGTGGATCAAAAACTGTTAAAACATCTTAATAAAATTAATTTCATTACGAGGCATTTTGATGGGAATAGGAAGACTAGCTGAAATCGTTTCAATAATTTCTTTTTAACGAAGGTCAAACACGAAGCACTGAAGTTCCTTTTAACACATCATTATACCGGTGTACAATACTTGTCCGGATTCTACAGTACCCATATGTAATACTAGTATTTGGAAAGAACAGACGACTTCTCAGTCTATAGAAAGAGTTATCTTTACTAACCAACTTCATATAATGGGGATGGCATCACACTTGGCCTTTAGTATGTTTGGAGGGATGGGGAAAACAGAGCTTAGTATTGAAACCATTAGTTGTTCAGCACCTTAGCCTTTAATGAGGAAATGTAGGTCACCAGCCTAATCTACTTCCCCTTTCATCATGAAAGATAATTGAAGATTTCAATGCTCCCTCCATACAGGCCACTCTTAGAATAGTGCAGCAAGTGCCAATAATGATAACCAGATGTAACAAATTGTTAAGCCATCTATCAAAGCTTTATCACCCATCTTTGCTAACATCTAAGATGTAACAGTAACTGAGGTGTTGTAAAGAAGTCCATATTTTATTATGGATATTGAAAGCAGCAACGACACGATGTAACCCTTTGACTAGGATCTAAATTGTGTCATTAGTAATCAGGGAACTCTCAGAAATCTAGTAGACTATAAATATGCTGCTCATATTCAAGAAAGTAAACATATAAAGCCTTAATTAACTACAGACCTAAGCCACTGACTTATTCCTTACAAAATAATGGCAAGACTAAGTAGAAAGTGGAACATCTGAGAACTAACTCTGAATCCAAGACAGTATGGTTTTAGGGAAAAGACATGCTTTACGAACCTGGCCAAGTTCTGCAATTAGGTTGCCAGATTAAGCAGGAAAGAGGTGAATTACATCTTCCTAGATTGACAACACTCGATATTGTCCCACAGACAAATTGCAAGTTGGCAAAGCAGGCTGGAGTAACTAGGAAGAGAAAACAGGGGTCTAATGATAAATGGAATGTGTGTCCACCAAAGGTGGTGGAAGTTACCACCGTTCTACGTTAAAGGCCAGATTTGTCGTTCAATGTCAGTAGTTTAAATTATAATAAAATAGGTACAAGAATGCTAGTAAGCAGAACACAATTAGCTAGACATCCCTGCCTCTTAGTCGCTGATAAGCAAGTGCTAGAATGTCGGAAGGAATATATGAACACTGTACAAAAGTGGTGGGGTCCATCTCCATACACGACTACATAACATTTTTAAATCATTATATAATAAGGAGTAGAAAAACAAATTCATTACTTATTAAATATATTCAGGTTTTTTTTTAATTCTTCAAATACTTCTGGCAATTTTCATATTAAATTTGTAATAAAAAACCTTAGTACTCTCCAAATTAAAAAAAAAAAAAAAAAAGTTTCACAGAGTTATTGCATGTTCGCCATGTGATTTTTAATTACACACTTAGGAGTGACCTAAAGGTAATAAAATATTACCTTAAAAACTGTTCTAAAATTAAATTTTTGTACACAAACATTAAAAATAAATCATTCAAACCTGGAATGCTTTGGCAACACAAAATCTGACAGAACAGCAAAGAACGACTATAAGTCAAAGGATGAAAGAGGTAAACTGGTAATCTAAAGCTTACAACCATGACTGCATCTGCAACTCTAAATTAAATCATCTTCAAAAGGCAGTTCCAAGGGGCTTCATAAATGAACTCGTAAAATACGTTCATTTACAATCAAAGGGAAGTCTTTTGTGTGGGTTTCATCTTATTTAACTTGCTGAGGATATGGTAGTCAAAAGATTCTTCGTAGGAGTCTTCAGGTGAGGTCTCATCAATCTCGTATCTATAAAGAGAAGAAAGGCACTTTACAAACCAAACTAGTCCTGCACATAATATGTAATTATCAAAAAAGCACCAAGCCGGGTAACAGTCAAAGCACAGCATAAACAAGAATGAGGATGTTGCAGAGAATTATAATGATGCTGCAATAATTATAATGATTCTATAAAGACAGGTTTCCAGTTTCAACATATAAGCCCTGGGTGGGGGACCCAAAAACACACCAGAGTTGAGCTGTGACGCAGTATGGTGCAGAACACTTAGATAACAAGGGTCGAGGCAGAGGAAATGGTGGGCAGCCATAATAGAGTTTAGACAACACAAGTTTATGACAAAGGCAAATAAAGTAGTGTGCATTTATCAGCTTCCCAGGAATTATAAGTAAGGTAAGGGCCTTAGAGCATTTAACTCTGAGGTGAGAGATATGGGGGTGACCAAGACAAACACAAGTCAAAGATCAACCCCAAAGATTTAGCAGTATCTTTATACACATAAGGGTATCATAATGACAACTGGGAACGAAGACCGACAAGCCTCTGAATAGTGTAAAGTTATGGATATAAATGACCACAGACCATAGAAAATTCATAACTGCAGTATATTGGAGAAATGATAGCAGTTGACTTACAACCTTTCTTTGTTGAAGAAGATTCTGGGTTTATGAGACTCATGAACTATATCTGCCCAAATGATGGAATTCCTTCCAGAAAATATTTAAAATAATAGTTGTGCAGAACATACATGCAAGCATCAGAGACAAGATACAGGAGGAAATTAAAAGTGTTACACATTTATCCTGTACCAGTGCCAGCCGGACCACCAGTACAGCAAATACATCTATTTGCTGTACTGGTGGTCACGTAAATGTCCACCCCTAAAATTTGCTGTACCGATTTACCAATTTTTGTCTATTCTTAAATCAATTTACTATATTAAACATACATTTACCATGCTCATAATGTAAATAAAAAAAATCCAAACTAAAATAGGAAAATTTTCAGAATAAATAAATATTTAACCATATTTGAAAATAATCGGAATCAAAATAGATACTCTTATCAGAGTCTAAGACTTTTTAGTGGAAGTGGTATCTTAGTATCTTTAGGAATTTTAGTCCCATCAATAATTAAACACTAATTAAAAGGAAAACTTTTGAATTTATTTTTTTCAGACGCACCCACAGGGTTCTGAGGGAATATTGTAATAGGCATGCAGCGCAAGGGGTAAATAATTATGAAATGTTGGCTTGTGAATGGAATACCTAACTAGAATACATGTTGATATGACAGGTATCGAGGCCATAGAAAAGGCAATGAAAGCAATCACTGTTCAAGTGCCAGTAACATTGTTCTATATTGTTGAAAAAACTAATTAAAAATGCCTAGTGTTTATAAATATGGTGGTATTATGGCTGGTGATGAGAATGTTCTGACAAATAATGATATTCCAACAAATAGTTTGGCATTTAAGTAAGAAGGGGAAGATGAAGGAGACTTAAAAAACAAACTTGTATAAATTACCTGCATTTAGTGAAGAAAGCCATGCCATCAGGGTTGTGTTTGAATACCGTCAGCACTACCTTATGCATTTGATTAGAAAAGGCCATCAACTCCAGGACCTGCATCATGAACTTTCCCAGACCCTTGTTGCGACATTCCATCTCTAGTTGCAGTTCATAACTTGAAAAAGATTGAATAATTATTATTATTACTTATATTATTAATTATTTCATCTACTACTATTACTATACTATTATTATCGAATAAGAATTAAGAATGACTGCATTATTTTTAATTACAAAAAATGTCCAGAACTTTTTCATATTTCTCTGAATACCTCACAATCAACATACAATGGAAGGTTTGGTATGGGCAAAATATTTAAATTAATGGTATTAAATGTAAAAAAAAAAAAAAAATTACCATAATTTAGACAGGTAGCAACTTCAAAGATGGTTACAGGCTTTAGGGTCCATATTTTCCTGAACAAAGTTACTAGGGAACTTCATATAACTAATATTTTATTCACAAAAAAATTTGTGTAAGGTATGAATGTAATTTAGCACGTGTAATTTCTTCCAAATATAGGCTAGCTTCCCCAAAAAACTTAACAAGCACTCCTCAATCTTCTTCAAGGTCTCTGCCAATATTATTGTCATGAATTGTTTTGGTAGGGAAACTGGGGACCTCACACCCCAGGGGTGAGCCAGGGTACTGCACCTCACACCCCGGAGGTGAGCTGGGGTACTGTACCTCACACCCCGGGGGTGAGCTGGGGTGTCTGTACCTGTACTAATCTGTACAAACTCTGCAGATGTGTCATCTGCAACATTTTCTGCCTTCAGTACTGATATTATAAGAATATCTTTGAAATGCTCCTCTGAATATGAGTCAAACATCTGTTCGCCATCATCCACAGTAAGATCCAGTAATTTTGCCAGTTTCTTACTAATTTGTATTGCCATCTGTTTGGCAAACCCCTTTAAAATAATTTACAATTTAGGGCAAAGTTTCATCTACACAATATTCCTGTTGATCCTTTTAACTTCATCCTGAAAATGCCCATGTAACCGACAGATTCATAAATGATGTAACCTCCCCAAAAATCCTCAAGGGTCTGGAAGGTTCTGTGGGTACAATATGTCTTGAATAACCTTATAACACCCTGGTCCACTGGTTACAGCAAGGCTGTACTTAGAGGCACAAACAGCCTTTACATTTTCATTCATACTTATATGATCAGTGACACAGAGACAGAACGGAGAGACGACCCATTGAGGCTCGGTGAGGCGTCGAGTAGTATTTTGTGCTGACAGTAAGTAAACAGGGCGACTAGCATGTGAGAGTTAAAATTACAGTAATGTCATTTTTGGAAGAAAAAAGTTTCACCTTGGAACAAAATCATGCAAAAACCATCATCTTAATGTTTTTGCTACTGTATTTATCCATGCTTTTGCAGAACCATTCAAATGTGTTAAGAAGTCCTTTGGTGCTTTATAATTGGATATTTTTTTTCAGCCTTTTGAAATGCATATCTAGAGACAATTTTCCCAAGAATGAATGTTAATATCAAATACTTGTTAAGGACTATAATTTCCATATTTTATTATTTTGGGAAATGTGAGAATCAGATTCACCTTTATTATCAGCATTAGCTGCCTCATCATTCCCTACGTAAATTACCCGGTAGTTCTCGTCCTATCTCTGTAGAACCCTCCCCACAGCTTGCCAATCATTCTTTTCTCACTAGCACTTGTACTGTACTTAATTTCTTCAAAACCTCAAGGCAGCTACAAGTTTTTGCCTAGAAGAATATAAGGCTGACCAAAATTCCTTGTCAATTCATGTCTTCAATTAAGTCAAACTATCAGAAATAATAAGCTGCTGTCAGGTTATTAACTACGCGCTGGTAATCTGTGATGGGCCGCCTTCTCTCAACACCTCATTATCTCTACTTCTAATATGAAAGTAAAGTGCTCTCTTGGTAACGTTCTTTTGGTAAGGTAACACTTTCTCTTCATATTTTTTTTTAGATTCTTCTAAAAACTCTCTCTAAATTCTTATTTTTAAAATGAACTGAATAAGCATGTTACATACAATTTTACGATACATATCCTTGTTGAAGAAAAATTAATAAAAGCAATTTTGATTGCATTTATTACCTAAAACACATGTGGTAACCCAAGGTGTCTAAAGTTATTTTTAGCAAGAAATAAATGCATGCCACCATGAATATATCAGAACAAATTACTTAAAATAATCATACCAATATAAAACTTCATCTCCATAGTCCATATCAAACCGGAAGTGAGAAAAAGCCATGGGTTTCCCTGCCACAGTGTCAACAGCAATGAGGTACCAAGCAGCATCTTCAGTCATCTCCTCTCTCTTCTCACTCTCATGCCATCCTTGGGTGCTTCTCTCATACCTGAGATTATAAGAGAGATTTTGAAGGTTAGATAATTACAGCCCTAGTCACCACCTGTATAGTACAGGACTTATTTTTGTCGATGCTGTAAGGCAACAGTAAATATTAGGGTTCCCATGATTTAAACAACATTTTCCAGGACTATGAAGGATGTTTTGTGGGTACGAACACAAACTATTTAAAAATTAGGCTATATATTTATGTAATATATTTCCAGTTGCAACAAAATACATACTGCATATACCCCACACACCACCAGTGATCTTGACAAGAGATTCTGTAACCAGGTACAGTGCATAAAGATGTTAAAAATGACAATGCTGAGACATGTGTAAACATCTCAAAACAAGTATTGAATGTCTTTGCACCTTACAAGCTAATTTACATATATATAAGATAGTTGTACAAAGTACTGTTGAGAATACATTTCCTGTAAGTCTTCTGCCGAGAAATCCTGTCTCGAAGTTCCTATCAATGGCCTCAATGATCTTGAAGTAGTAGTCTGACCCAAAACCTTCAAGTTCTACAGTAGTAGAGACACTGATGATGACCCACAGGCATTTGCCACCCACCCATCATTTTCCACCTCAAACACAGCCAGTGATACTGACAATAATCAGCCATCCTCCGCTGCATCACCACCCACCACCTGTGCATTACCTTCAGCCACTGTCTCCAGCAATCCTCAAAAACAGCCAATTTTGACAAGCAAGACAACTCCATTATTCAATAATCATATCCAATAATTTTTGGTTTATACTTACAACAAAGCCAAACAAATTACTCATTACACAGACTGTTGCACATGCACTACTTCCTACATAGTATATTAAAAATTATATATTTACTTTAATGATCTCTAGCACTCTCCGAAATTAGTATTTGTGTAAAACATCTCCCGCAACCCAGATACACACAGCACACTATGCACTTTGGTGGAAGCATCACTGAAATGTTTTCAGAAATTTGTTTAAAGATCCATTGATCCAATCAACTAATTTATATTGTGTGGACAAATTTCCTTATTTGCTGGGCATGGATAGTTAACACACCCATCCCAATACATAAATACTGGATACTTTAATAAACACAAGTGTGCATGTGATATGCTATGCTATTTGGAGACAGAAAAATTAATAAAAGTGAAAAAGTTGCTCTCCTGGTAAGGATACAACTGAAGGGAAGAGAATTAATACTTGACAGCCCACAAGAAGACGACATAATGGCACTGGAAATCTGTGATCAGGATGATAAACAATCATTATTGCATGCAGTCCATCAACACATGGACTAAGGAAGAGCTACATGACAAGAGAATGCTTTAGTATAATCTCTCATGATCATTATAAAACAGATAAGGTAAGTCATGACTGTTGATACTTGGTGACTTCAATTAGAAACCAATAGACTGGAAACCTACAAAGCAAGAACAAGCACTTTTAGACCGCCAATGATAAATTTTATCTTCGAGATTTTCATATATCAATATGTCAAACTGGCTACAAGATTGGGAGATGGGGATGCTCCATCAATGCTGAATTTGGTATTTATCAGAAAGATCTATTTAACATTCAGTACCTTCATCCACTGGACAAGGTAACCATGTCCTTTTGGAAATTTAATATGCTGTGTTATAATCTACCAGCAAATGATAAATTAACGGTTGAGAAAACTATTAGCAGTGTCGTGTTAGCAGAGCACCAAGCAAACAAGACTACTTTCCCACATTATTAAAATTAAAGCTAAGTGGAATTGATAAAACAATGCCAAATAGAAAGCAGTGAGTAAAACAATGGAGTGTGTGGGAATGGTACAGGCAGAAACAATATGAAAATGCCAATGGCAGATTGGTTGCTCATAGAAAATAGCCAGAGAATATCATTGAAAATTCCTGAGCCATGGTTTTATACTGGCGTATGCACAATATTCCTAACATTTGTAAGTTAATCAGAACTTCTCATACTGGCAAACAACAAATTGTCAAATTTTCCCACCAATCATGATTTTACCTTAGTTTTTCAAGGTGATTAATCTCTTATGAATACAACAGGTTATTGTCTCTGCTTTATCCCGAGGCATCAGAAACTTGTGACTACACAGGGTATATAGTACTGAAAAAAAAAGGTTTGGCAGTGATGCTTGTATTATGCCAAATCTAACTGCATTTAGATAAATTGAGTTCGTTAGGGCTCATTTATTTTGGATCTGTACAATTTCATTATCTTATACATACAAGTAACAGATAATTAATATCTTGCATATTGTATCTGTAGTACAGAACAATTTAACCAAGATTTTTTTTTTGGAGGTATAGTATATGGGACTTTCTTACTGACCAATATTTTTAGTCATGCAGGTGTGCAATTCTTTAATAATTGACTTCAATCACTTTTTCTCTTTACCAAATCTATACTAATGAACTATTTGATGCAATACTTACATTGGTTGCATGTTTCTTTACATAAATCAATTGCCCACTCCAACATGTCTGGGTCCACATCTTGACTCTCTTACATATTAGCTGGCAACTCAGTCCATTACGTTCATACTTGTGAAAAATTGGGAATTTCGATAGTGGATCCGGCTGGAAATAGTTATGTTATTATGTATAACATGGTTAAATACAGTATCTTCTTTAATTAGAGATTATGTTTGGCTCCTTAGTGACTACATTAATAGGATTAAATCAGAGTAAGAATATGCAGAGCAATACCAATACCACATTGTTAAACAATTATAAAGATAAAATTATAGTTACAGTACAGTATTTTGAATTAATGAGATTAAAAAATCTGCCACATGACAAATGGCAAAAGTCATTTGAATAATTATGCAAGAACGAAGTAGCCCAAAACCATTTTTTGACCTTATCCCAAGACTTCTCTCTCCCTAGCAGACGCTGTATTGAGAAAAAGAACAACAAAAAAATTGAAGAATGGATCCAACCCACTACAGATGTTCACTTTGGATCTGCATAATACTAAAGCCATAGAGGGGATTATAAGAATTATAAGGGCCATGATCTCTATAAAAACAGAGCAAAAATCATAAGCCACTAACCTGGTTTAACCCTTAAACTGCGCATGGCGTATATATACGCCCTGAGTAACATGTCCGACGGTGCGCATGGCGTATATATACGCCATAGGGTGCCATTCCCGATTCAAATGGCCCGCGGCTACACGGGGTTCACAGTAGCTTCCTCAGGGCTCTTGTAAACAGACGCAATTTAAAAAAAAAATCGTGGGCAATATTCTCAGGTGTGAGAGGCACAGTACTGTTGGAGCAACCAAGGCTGGCGCACGCAGCATGAGCGATCAGCATTGCTGTTCAGCTTGTGACCACAGCATCACCGAAAAATGTCAAAATAAATATATAACTGTTATTATTTAGTGATGACAATATTACAGATGACCCGTGACTGTGATATAAATAACCAGGGTTGTGATAATAGCAGGATTGTTGTAATAATTAGCGCTGTGGGAGGAGTGATGCCGAGAGACTGAGGAAGACAGCATCGTTTACTGACTGTGTGGCCACCTGTTATTGTTTACATTCACCATACCAGCTCAGTGGTTCTCTATGGTGAACACAAATATAGATACTTATATATAATGTGTGTATTAGTGTAATAACAGCAAAAGGATTATGCTGGGAGGAGCCATTTGGGTGACGGAGGTGACGTCGTCTGCACGATTTGTCAAGCTGTTTAGAGGGTGGCCACTATGCTCTTTGGGCGCACTACAAGCTTAGGTGTACAGTTACAGTGCATAAAACATGTAGATATTTATATATAATATGTGTATATAGGGTAATAACACTGAAAACAGTATTGTTGGGGGAGAAAGTTCAGTGCGTGTGACCTTGAATGAGTGAGGGAGCCGCCAGCCGCCAGCTGTGTATACCGACGACTCTTTGTGCCTGAACTAACTATATCAGCTTAGCTGTACAGTTGTGGTGAACAAAATATATACATACTTATACATAACGTCTGTATATAGTGTAATAACACCACAAATGGTATTGTTGGGGGAGAAAGTTTAGTGCGTGTGTTGAGGGAGTGGCAGCGAGTGGCTGGCTGGTGTGTGGCGGTAACTCTTCGTTGCTCTTCGACTCTCAATACCAACTTAGTGGTTCGTAATGGTGACCAAAATATGCAAATACTTATATATAACCTGTGTATAGAGTGTAATAGCAGCAAACAGTATTGTTGGGGGAGAAAGTTTAGTGTGTGTGTGACCTTGAATGAGTGAGGGAGCCGCCAGCCGCCAGCTGTGTATAGCGACGACTCTTAGTGCCTGAAATAACTATATCAGCTTATCTGTACAGTTGTGGTGAACAAAATATATACATACTTATATATAACGTCTGTATATAGTGTAATAACACCACAAATGGTACTGTTGGGGGAGAAAGTTTAGTGCGTGTGTTGAGGGAGTGGCAGCGAGTGGCTGGCTGGTGTGTGGTGGTAACTCTTCGTTGCTTTTCGACTCTCAATACCAACTTAGTGGTTCGTTATGGTGACCAAAATATGCAGATACTTATATATAACCTGTGTATAGAGTGTAATAGCAGCAAAACTATTTGTTTATTGTTTTATGAACATAATAATTGAATCACTAATATGCACACCATACTTTTGAGTATAGCGATTATTCACCACTTTTATTATATAAATATATTACAATACACACTATTGAATAATATTACTGCAAAAAAACTAAGAAAAAATCAATCGGAGACATTGAAACAATTAGGTAATAATATCTTTGTGGCAACTCCCATCTGTCAGCGCGGGTGACGCTGACCGGCCCTGGCGACCGCTCTGTCAACGCCCACTTTTTGCCAGACTTCCTCGGTCAATTGCGCCCAAAATATGTGACCTACGATTTTTTTGCTATTTTTCCCGTGCTCAGGGGACACAAATTAACGTGTTTAGAAGACGAAAAAATTTTTTGGAATTTTTTTTTTTCTGCGCACAGGGGTGTAAATGTCCCCAGGACCCCTGAGCAGTGTAAGGGTTAATCAATCATTCTTAACCCTTGTGAGGCCTTTACCTGACATCCTCCTAAACTTGACACCATCTTTCCAGGATGCTTGTTGTATTTCCATCAATTTAAGTGGTTTTTATTTTAAACTAGTAAACTTTACAACCAAATTCTTAATTTTCTCTAAACATGATAACTACTGTCATTTTATCTACATATTCAAATTACAGCCTCTCTAAACGATTTGTCTTAAATTAACTAATCTGAGGCCACTGGATTTTACTGCCATTAAAATTGACTACTGATATTCTAGTTTAATTTATCAGCCTCATTGCACGAGTTGTTTGCTTTGCTGTACAGTACAATATTTGATTTTGTTCACAAGTTTTAACTGTATGGGGGAAAATTTATCTCCACCCTAGCCCGTTGGACAAAGTTATCACAAGTCGATACCTTAATGACACCTTAATGTATCGACTCGGGGAGTAGAAGAACTCCCGAGACCCTCTCCAGGTAAATTCCAGGCAAGTCCTATAAATCCATGGTTACATTTTTTCCTTTATATAAACAAATCACAAGCTACACCAGCCATCAATCACAAATGCTAATAACAGACTTAAGACTTAATATTAAGAGTCTTACTATAGAATTAGCTTGGTTAACGAGAAGCTGAGCAGCAGCAAGCCTTGCCCTCTCCGCCTTCAGGGCTGCCCGCCTCTCTTTTCCTTTATGCTTGGACAGACTCCTCTTCTGCTGTCGTTCCTAGAAAAAAATAATCAATTTAAAGGACAGTATTCAAGACAATAAATCTTGCCATTGTAAAAAGCAATGCAAGATTTTATCCGAAATGGTCGACGCCAACAGGTCACACCCACATCGAGGCACCTTCATGCATTAAGTTGTGGCAGTAGCTGTCAGAAATTAAATGCTTAACAAGCACACGACAGCATCCAAACCTATAATGTAGTAATAATAATATTTATTTGGGGAAATGTACATACATACAAAATGGGATACAAGAATGTTAGATTTCTAGGCACAGCAAGTATATACAGTTATGCCTAAACCCACTAATATGCAGAGTTATGGGCATGATGTGGTAAAAATAAACTTGAAAACTAAAACAAAATTAATTGATATCAAAAAACAAAATTGAACTGAAGTAGAAAAAAATAACAATTACATGGTGAATGGTTCAGCAGAAGTCGCAGCAAAGCAGCAGATAGTAATTTTTACTAAATAGAAAGGATGCCATTTTTTTATTTTGTTTTTTTTACTTGGCAGAAATTAGCAGTTTTAAAAGTTTAGTCATTAATGTTCAATACCCTGTAATAGCAAAACATAGGTTGACATTTAGGAGGTAAGGTATAGGTTACATAAAGTAGATTAGGTAGCACATTGTTTCACTTTTGAACTGGATGAGAGAGGGAGTCTTTGACGTGATTGGGAAGGTTATTCCACATGTTCTCCATTTAATTAAATTATGAATCAAGTATTTTGGGACCCTGGATTCACAGAGCATTTCTACGTGTCCCGCGCCTGGCCCCTGTCTACGAGACCCGCGCCTGGCCCCGTCTACGAGGCCCGCGCCTGGCCCCGTCTACGAGACCTGTGCCTGGCCCCGTCTACGAGGCCCGCGCCTGGCCCCGTCTACGAGACCTGTGCCTGGCCCCGTCTACGAGGCCCGCGCCTGGCCCCTGTCTACGAGACCCGCGCCTGGCCCCGTCTACGAGACCTGTGCCTGGCCCCGTCTACGAGGCCCGCGCCTGGCCCCGTCTACGAGGCCCGCGCCTGGCCCCGTCTACGAGACCTGTGCCTGGCCCCGTCTACGAGGCCCGCGCCTGGCCCCGTCTACGAGGCCCGCGCCTGGCCCCGTCTACGAGGCCCGCGCCTGGCCCCGTCTACGAGGCCCGCGCCTGGCCCCTGTCTACGAGGTCCAGACAGCAAAGGAAGTCATAGTAACTCTTAGTACGTTACAATCTAGTAACTGTCCTCCCCACAGTGACTGGAACACGGCACGCATCATAAACACAAGAGAACAAGACACAAAATCTTCCCAACCAGCGGCTGAATTACATTCTTTCCCCCTTGCACGTTAACAACACAAAGACACTGACGCCTGCAACACATGTAAAATAGACCCCACATACGTTCATGGCGAGGTGTGAGAGGTAGGACGCGGTGGTGCAGGGTGGGGGAGGCAGCCAGGGTGCTGCAGCTCAAGTTACTCTTGTCATCCGACGCGGGAACCCGGCAGCCATCACCCGCGCACAACCAGCCTAAACAACAATCCATACCAATAATATCAAAATCAGGGTAATCAAAATAGTACTAATAATATTAGTTAACAGTAATATTTGTAATGATACATATTCTAATTTTTTTTTGTATTCTACGTAGTTTTTTGGGAACGCGGATCATATTTTAACACCATTTAAAAACACCGCTCAGTGTTTTTCTATAACGTGAGTCTGTCTTATTTTGTTTAACAAGCTTAGGCATACACAGCAATGTGGTGCTTACCTGATAAACTGTTACAAGTTATAACTAACCTAAAGATTCTAGATACGGTGAATGCAAGCCTAAGTTGCGCTTCTGTACTTGCATACATCATTAAAAAAAATGGTATAAAATAGTATTGCACGAGCTTAGAAGCAATAATTATGATTTTTCCAACATCCAAGTATAGGAGGCACGACACGCCCCATAGAACTGCATTCATGCACTGCTCTTTGCTCAAGTAGGCTATGAGGTTAGAATCTTATTTTTTCTTAAGTTATTGATCAAAACGTTCTGCGCGTTTTCTATTATCGTTTGCTTTCTAATTACTGCAAAACGTGTTGTATATTTACCTAAATTTACCTGAGGGCTACCATCTCTCTAGTGGTCCCGACGAAGACAGGAAGCCAGCGGCTTATCAAAGGTTTCCCCATTAATAATTCATTTGTTGGGGAACAAGCAACCAATGTATATACATGTCAGGCTTATAGGCTATAGGCTGAATTATTATACCGAGGTCACTCCCAAAGTCTATCATTACTGACCCTCAACCCCACAACATATCATAAACCCACAACTTCTAGGTACATGTTTACTGCTACATTAGGTGATTATAAACTATGAATGGTAATAAATTTATGTACATTTGGGTGTATACCAGAGTTAGTTTAGTTCATTTATTATGCACCCCATACCCATCCCGTGGGCGGTAGTGGAAAGGGTTACAGAGGCACATAATGGGCTCAGGGACTGAACCCCACAATTCATTTAGCTAAGCAAGTTACAATCTTGATGAGCTAGTTACAAAATTCAATATAAGTCGTCACATCAACAATGGGTTCGAGATCGACCTCAAGTACAGGTTCTAAATTAAGCAACTGACATATGTGGAGAGTTAGTGTCAAAATTTATATGTTTGTCCTGCACACCGCCCCCCATCCAGTGGGCAGCGGTGGATAGGTTACAATCACTCAGTTACTACCTACAGTTAGCAAACTGGGGATATTTGGCTAAAATTTCTGGTAGCAGATCATTTTGAATGAAATATTTACACATCGCTGGAACATTGGTGATAGAATTGTCTCTAAATTCACGTATCTTTTCGCACTCCATCACATAGTGACGGAGGGTGTGCGAATAATTTTGTTGACACAGTTTACATTTGGTCAGGTCTACATCGGCAGATAATGGTAAACAAAGTCCATTTAATGGCAGAATTTAGCCATTTTGTGTGACAACTTTTATATCTCATATTTTTAATTATAATAATCGAAAAAATGCATAGTATATAAATAAAATAAATAAATAAATATGTTTATTCAGGAAAGGTACATACATAGAGAGATTTTACATAAGTGGATCGATTTATAGATAGAGCTAGTACATACAATGCCTAAAGCCACTATTACGCAATGCGTTTCGGGCAAGAAAACATTAATATCTAAAACTTAATACTAATTGAACAAAAAGAATAAAATGTTTTGAGAACAGATACAAATAAAGGTACAAAAAAAGGGGGGAACATGACTGAAAAGCAGCACAAATACAATATGTAGACAAACAGCGTTGAATAAAAAAAAAAATAAGACATGGGTTGACAATAGAGGGGTAAGGTAGGTTACAGGGAGTTTATCAGGTAGTGTTTAGTTTTAATCTTAAACTGGTTGAGAGAGGTACAGTCTTTAACATGGTTGGGAAGGTCATTCCACATTCTGGGTCCCTTGATTTGTAGAGCATTTCTAGTTTGGTTAAGTCGTACTCTTGGAATATCAAAACTGTATTTATTTCTGGTGTGGTGCTCATGGGTTCTGTTACAGCTTTCAATGAAGCTTTTGAGGTCAGGATTGGCATTACAGTTCAGCGTTTTATATATGTATAATACACATGAGAGAATGTGCAGTGACTTAATATCTAACATATTGAGAGATTTGAGTAGGGGTACCGAGTGATGTCTGGGGCCAGAGTTGGATATTGTCCTAATAGCAGCTTTGTGTTGAGTAATTAGAGGACGTAAATGATTTTGGGTAGTAGAACCCCAAGCACAAATACCATAGTTGAGATATGGATAGATGAGGGAGTAATAGAGAGTCACCAGGGCAGGGCGGGGTACATAATATCTGATCTTAGAAAGAATGCCAACAGTTTTTGAAACTTTTTTTGATATATTTAGAATGTGTCCCTGGAAATTAAGCTTGTGATCAATGAGAACGCCAAGGGAGTAAGAGATAAGAGATAAAGAGAAAAAATAATAAGAGATAAAACAGAAAGCCATGAGCTAGATCAACGCGCTGAACCTTCCAGATAACGTCCATAAGGGGGCGGAGCTTCCAGCAAATACCTTCCTGTGATTGACTGTTATTGGGAATGCCAACACTCTTTTATGAGTCAAATGTAAACTAAGAAATGTGTCCTTTTGCATAACAATCTTGTTATTGTGCAAAAGAACAACAATTTCTGTTTTGTACCTGACAGAAATTTCCATCTAACTGAATAATGTAGTCCAATAAGAGAGTGAAGCAGCGTATCATTAATGTTATTTATGTCGAGGCAACCCCCCACTAATGACGTCACAAGTTAAGTATCCAGGCCATTTTAATATAACACTTGTTATATCCTGCAACATTTAATTATCAATTCATTAAAAAAAATAATTAACCCTTCACTTTCTGGGTGGATTAAAGTTGAAGCAGAATATTATACATAAGCAGGGCTGGTGTGTTGAACTATAAGATGATTTATTAAGTGGATATGGAACCTTTAGCTGATCCCTTCCTGTGATTGGCTGTTATTGTGAATGCCAACAAAGAGTTTCAACCAATGGCATGCTAGCTTGGGAATTCTTGCTTCAGCCCAACAACCCGCCTTATGGGCTGCTGTTCGGCTGTTGATAGTGCAATGTTGACGCAATAGATGGCGCCAGCTGTATTTTATTACATGGTGGCTTGTTAATAGTGTAATTTAATGTCAACAGATGGCATAAGCTGTATCTTATCTACTGTTGGCCAGCCAGTTGATAGTGTTTTTTTCTGCCGACAGATGGCATCAGCTGTATTATTATTACTTCCGAATTCCCTTTAAACGCTGATTGCAAATCCCGTAGCTTATGATAAGGTTTTATACAATGTTGGTATTAGGTAACTGGAGTTTGCAATTACTTTTTTTTGATCTACTGTACGTTGAGGATATCATCATATAACGTCTGGTTAAGTAGTATACTGCTCTCTGTTTAGATGTGATGCATTTCCAAATAAATTAATCAGTCCGTAATATTATTAAGGGCTTATTATTAATATTATTAATGTTATTATTATTAATATTATTAATGTTATTATTATTAATATTATTAATGTTATTATTATTAATATTATTAATGTTATTATTATTAATATTGTTAGTTATTATTATAATATTATTAATGTTATTATTATTAATATTATTAATGCTTATTAATTATCAGGGGAAAGCGCCAAGCCATCACAACTATATAGCACTGGGAAGGGGTCAGCATAAGCATTTGGGATGGGACGGGGGGGAAGGAATGGTGCCCAACCACTTGGACGGTCGGGGATTGAACGCCGACCTGCAGGAAGCGAGACCGTCGCACTACCGTATTATTAAAAGAACAAAGTATGCTTATAATAACAGCATTTCACACTAAAAATAATTGGATATATTGAAATTTGGTAGTGAATTCCAATCTAGGAATCTCTGATCCCTATGCAAACTGTACTTTTTAATAATTTTTAAGAACTTACTACTTATTATTAAAGTATTACTGTATAAATACTTCTTCTTGAATTTAGAATAAATTTAATAATAACTTAAAATTTTTAAAAAATAAGTAATAATAAATCTTGTGATTTAGTATTAACTTCTCAATAACAGCTGGGACAGTCAGCCATAGAAGATATATATATATATAGTATATATATATACGGTATTATATATGTATATATATATATATATAAATATATACAGCACCATGTTACCAAGGTCACACAAAGGTGGAATTAACAAATCAACTCTGAATCACCAACAGTTTCAAGTTCAAGTATGTGTATTGAGACAAGAAGAAATACATTTCAAAGGGATGGAGTAGCTTATGCTATTTCTACCCCCAGATCTAAACCTCAAGTCCTCGGAAGGGGCCAACAAACAGTGAGTGACAATTATACAAAGTCACATACAAAATCCCATTTAACATTGCAGAAATAATATAGTAGCCCAGCATATAAGTGTTTAGACATCTGCGGGCAAATTCCTTGGTAGATCCTAATGTATTTCCGTCGATCAACATATCACATATCCAACGAATTTGATGTGCACTAATGTATTTATACGCAAAAATAAGTTGTGAGTAGCGAAGAGAAAGAGAGAGAGAAGAGAAGAAGAGAAGAGAGAGAGAGAAGCGGGAAAGAGAAAGAGCGAGCGAGAGAGATAGAAGAGAGAGAGAGAGAGAAGAAGAGAAAGGAGGAGATGGAAGGAGGGCAGCATGGGAGGGGGGGAGGAAGTAAGGAGAGGCACGGGAGCAGGGAGTTAGAGGAGAAGGAGCAGGAGGCAGGGGAAGGTAGAGGGAGAGGAGGAGGCAGAAAAGGTGAGAGAGTACGGGAAGAGGGCAGGGAGGGCAGGGAAGGTAAGGAAAGGAGAGCGGGCATGAAGATGCAGGAAAGTAAGAGGGATAGGGAGGCAGGTGAAGGTAAGGAGAGGAAGGAGGAGGAGAGGTGTTGGTGATTGTTGGTGGGGATTGTGGTGGGGATTTGGGGGGGTTGGGAGGGAGGTAGTGGGAGAGGAGGAACAGGGAGGGTGGAAGTGGAGAGGAGGCAGGGGGAAGGTATAGGAGGCAGGGAAGGTATAGGGAGAGGGCAGTAGGATGGAGGCAGGTGAAGGTAGCTTGAGAGGAGGAGTGAGGCAGGGGAAGGAGCGGGAGAGGCGGAGGGAGGAGGGAAAGTATAGGGAGAGGAGAGGAGGCAGGGGAAAGGTAAGAGGAAGGAAGGAGGACAGGGAAGTAAGGGAGAGGGAGGAGGGAGGGGCAGGGGAAGGTAAGGGAGAGGGGAGGGAGGCAGGGGAAGGTAAAGGGGGGAGGAAGAGGGCAGGGAAGGTATAGGGAGAGGGATGGAGGGAGCAGGAAGTACGGGAAGGAGGGAGGAGCGAGTTAAGGTATTAGTTAGAGGAGGGAGGGGCGGCATGGGAAGGTAGAGTGATGGCAAGCAGCAGCAGCAGCCCCAGGCGCAGTTTTTGTAGTGGTGGTGTTAGAGGAGTCTGAGGGCGCCACAGTAGTACTGGCCTGCAGTGTCCGCGGGATGCTGCATGCACACCTCCTGTGACGCCGGGCGGCCACCAGTTGTACAATGCTCCTCCTTAACGACCTCAGTGAGCGAATCCTTCTACGACAGCCATGGAGATCTCGCAGTGACTCCAATACCCACTGTCGCCCATGCCCAAGGCGGACTTCCCAACGGGGGCTAACAAACCGGAGTGGGATTTGCCCAAGTTACTCCAATGCTCTCCCCCCGTCGGCTCCCGTGAAGATAGGGTTTTAGGCGGGAAAGGATAGGTGGGGCCTACGGACCAGTTTGGTAAGTTTTTAAAGCAACTTTATCCTCCCTCCTTCCTATCTGGTAATGAGGGAGTTAAAGAACATCCCAAGGAGAGATAACAAGATGACGCTTCGAGATACACACACACACATATAACGTCTTTTAAACTGAATTTTTTAGGTAGAAAAATACTCATTGGAAATGATTGTTTTTTTTAATGGATATCATTATTATTATTATTACAATATATACATTCATACATAGATACTGTAGATATATTTAATAATAACACTAGTAATAGTATTCCTTAAATAAAATATATATATTTATAATTTATTATATTTTTTTATTTTTGTTGTTGTGTGTTGTTGAATGTTGTTGTGTGGTAGTTTTTTTTTATTATTACATAGGCCTACAGTTTCCTATATTTTATGCCGATAAGTTACATAGTAAAATACATTTGCAATGGCTTTAAAAACCACCCCAACCGAAAACTCCTCTAATTTATTTTTATTTATATAATATAGTATGAATATGCATATATAATATCTATATAATAGGGGGACACTCGGTGCAATTATAGGGACACAGAGCCTCGAGAATAGGGTGGAACGAGGGGGTCAGATCATTCAGGGAAAAACTTGCTTGATAACTTATATATATATAAATATATATTATATGATACAACAGATATAAATATATACAATAGATATAATATATACAAAAATATATATATAACTATATATAATATATACAATATATATAATATAACACACAAGAAGGTAAACGGGTTGTGAAAGTACTAAATCATGGATCCGTACATTCTTGCCAGTCACTAAATATACTTGACATTTCGGGCATAAAGTCCAAACCAGCTACTAGAACCGTAGACTAGTCCAAACCTCCTAATCTAACCTAATCAGACCATCCTAATTTATAAGGAACCTAAATCCGATACCTCCTCACCATATCCGAGCAGGTAATACCTAACCGAGGGGGGAGAAAAAGGGGGAAAAAAGAAAAGCCTAATTAAGCTAATTCATTCCACCTAACTAAATAAGGGGCGTGTAATGTTGTTTTCACAGGAAAAACGAATTTATAAAATGTACATACAGTACTATATACGATTTGACCATGCCCTGCTACTGTTCAAAAATATATCCGATGAAGTGACCTGAGTCAGAGAGCACATACTTATGTACTTCCCTAGAGGACTGATCGTTGAAAGTATGCTCTGATATATGCCTAGGAATTGGGAGGAGGATAACAGTTACTATAGTTGGGACCAAACCACATACGAAGAAATTGAAGAGTTTCACCCTAAAATTACACCCTATATTACCACCTTACGCCTCTGTACCCTTTTGACACTTGCCCCTTGTCTTTCCTCTACGATTTCCGTCGCCTTCAACACACCTCTTGCCTTACTTTACGCCCGTGCGTCCCCTCGTCTCATCACAATCGACTTACATAAGTGTGTCCAGGAGCATATACCGAAATATCGTCGTCTCTTCAATTTCTAGTGTGTGGTCTGGTCAGCATTATTATTCAGCCACAGTTATCGTGATGATTTCATCTGCAGTACAGTAACTATATAGCCCTTTAACAGATCGGTGCACTTTATATTTAAATGCAGGATCATGAGATGTGCAATGTGGATACAGGTCCATTGGGGTGTTGTATTATTATATGGTTAGATGTAGGGTGCTACACATTTTGGTTACAGGAAATGGGAGTGGCGTGTATATTTGGATACAGGAATTAGCAAAGTAAACCATGCAGGTGTTTATTTAGTTTTAAGTTATGTTAGCTTTTGTCCCTGACTATGGGAGACTAAAGTAATTTTCCTCATAGTTTGTTTGGGTCTTCTCCCATACCAGTAGTACGCACTACTGCGCATAATACTTACTGATCAGTAATTTACTGTATGACTGTCCTATAATTGGAACTAATCGTCATGCATCCTCAGTAACTAGTGTTACCATGTCCTATCTCTTCTGCATACTATATTCCCCTACTTACCTGTTCTAATGGTACCGTTTTACTGCTTGTGCCCCTCTTACTTAACTTCCAAAGGCCTAATAAATGTCATCAGCCCTTTCCATGTGCGTGGAGCCTATATATATATAATATTGATTATGCTAAATATATATATATATACCTATACCCTATATGTATATATATATATATATATATATATCTATATATATTATATATGTATATATATGTATATATAATATATATATATGTATATATATATATATAATACTAGATATATATATATTATATATTAGGTAGATTATATATATAGTATATAGATATATAAAGGATCTATAGTAGATTCAAGGTTTCAGTTCAGTTCTTAGAGCGAGTCATATATTCTAGGTTTAGACGACTTCCCAAAAACAGTGTTTTAGCTGCTTTGCAAGATTGTATCTGTACTGTATTTTTGCACCTGTGTACATAAAACTTTCTTTGGCCCTCTCTCTGACCATCGCTGGGTTACTCGCATCACCATTGCTATCCTCACCACTGTGATTGACTATTGTATCTTAGGTTTGGCCCAGGTGGTTTGAGCATCTTCTGGGCAATGGTCCACTAAACTACGCTTCCAGCGTAACCTACTTCATGAGGGTTTTGGCACAGGGTTGTTTTGCTATGGGGCGCACCTCCCATCTACTTGTCGTAGACTTAATTGACATTCTACCTTTTATATTATTTATTACAGATCTTTTGTATTTATATCATTTTTATTTTATGTATTCTTTATTTATTTATTTAGTGATTTATGCATATACAAAGAAGGTACATTGGGAATGTTGGGATACATAATATGGTAATTAAAATATTGTAAAGAGCTTTGCCATTGGGCCTTTCCCTATCCTCTGTGTAGTCGGTTGTTCCATCCCTTCGGTTAGGGCTTCGTCAGAGTATATTTACCCTGTGATAACTGGTTACCTTATTTTCCCTATTGGGTTAGCCTAATTTTTCTGTAGGCAACCTCACTTTGTTTTGATGCACCTACTTCTTGGTGATTGGTGTGATTTTCTTCTTATGCTCTAGTGGACTTCACATCATGACCTCAATACAGTGCCAGTTAATGCCTCGGAATCATGTATTAGCCTTGCAAATGGGTTGGTTAATTTCATTCCCAAATGTTTTAGATGTGGTTTTAGATTCAGCTACTCAAAACAAAAGTTCCAAGTAGCTCGGACTATGGTGAGCCCTGTCGTACTTACCTATACCCCAGAAGTTGTGCCCGAATATCCCAATGGTCCAACGCGTGTCTCACACTGTTCCTTCACTGCAAATTCGTCATATTTCCATCTCCATATCCTCATAGTCCTTTCAACTGCTATAAAGTGCATACTGGGCATAAGTGGCATTTCCCATCATGAATTATTACGCTGGACGACTCCCTAGCTGTGCTTTTGCTAATATGAGTTAGGCCTAGATTCTGGGCTCTGTGGCAATCGTGATAAGATGGTGTCAAACATCTGGGTGGTACCGAAAGTAAGCTGTGGTGGAGCTATTTGCAGCTCCACCAGAAAGAGGGCATTACATTAGCATTCAAAGCTTCTATTTTGTAATTAATTTCATTGCCCTTTTTATTATTCTGGGCACCTTGTTGTGCATTTAAATATCATATTGTACCTAGAGTATACTATGCTTTAGAATACTCCTGTACTAATTAGAATTGGCTGCATTTAAAAAAGGGCGAGTATATGCGTTGCAACGTGGAATCCTCCATATCTCTGCTGGCAGTCGGTATCGTGTAAAATCTAGCTATTGAATGCTGCGATACTGTTGATGAGGGGGACATTTAATATTAATGATAGAAGAGCACACACAAGTTATAAGAAGCACATGCTTTGTGTAGTAATCC
>WNGS01163813.1:3103574-3120798 GCA_020271785.1 Procambarus virginalis | reverse complement strand
CTCAATCTGTCTATACATTACTGCAATACATTGACACATACTCAGAGCCAGTAGGTTCTCAGACATCAGCCAGAAAATATCTGATTGTCTCCAGGAGTATTAAGTTTTAGTCTTAGTGTTTTTTCCCACACCTTGTCCAAAACGCTGTGCGTATTAGTGGCTTTAGGCATTGTATGTATTAACTCTTTCAAGAAATCCAACATTATGTTTGCAACTCATCTTGTATGATGTACTTTTCCTGAATAAACATTTGACTGATTTGATTTGAAATGGTTTTAGATCTTTGCCCTATGTCGCTCTCCTTGTATACTGCAGTTTAGTGTGAATCTGGCAAGAGAGTGCTTGGAGCTGCATATACTCAGGTTGCCTTCCCTGGGTGCTCCCTAGTGCTGCCCTTGCATGTCAGAGTTGTCTTCTCTGGAGTGATTGAGGGTGCACTTTCTTAGTGGTCCTCTTAGCTTGTGGGCATTACCCATGGTGAATCAATCTTGTAGTGGTTTTGGGTGGGTTTCTCATTGTTATTTTTCTTTCTAGGGGGTTTCAGTTCTTCTGTCAACCTTTTCTCCAGTTCTCCCTTTTCATTCTGTTCTCAGTGGAGATATACTATAGTGACAACCAGCCACCTTAGGAGCCCTTCAGAAAACTAATGTTGGATGTAATGGTGGTTCCTTGGGACTCTCCCTTCCCCTTTCCATGGCTTCAGTTTTCATCTTCCTGACTAAATGACAAGACTGTCTAGCCGGAGGATTGACACGCTATGTGCACTGTTGCCTGTGGTGTGCGGTGTAGGTGGGACATTTGACCTGCTTCATGACTGATTCATTTAACCAGTTTGGTGTCTCGGTTTCAATGTTTGTTTTACTTTAATGATTGTTTCCTTTGTCCCATTACTTGACTGTCTTTTCTTGGTTAGTGACCTGATATCCTTTGTGCCTTGTGTCTCTATAGAAGGGACCAGATTTTGGCCTGTGGTCGACAGTAAGCTCACAAGAGCCTAGTGTATATGGAATTGGGTGGAGCTATCCAGGTAGCTAGCAACAAGGAGCCAACAAAGACACGCCAGAAAGAGGCACTTCATTTCATTCAGTATTGTAGTTTTTATGATTTGGGTGCAAATTTATATACAGAGAGTGGGATTGAAATTGAGATCTGAATTGACCATGGCATAATACTTTAGTTTGTAAATTGGTTTGTAATACTACCATTGTTTTAGGCATATTAATACTTTATGTGAGCATCTGCAAAGGGTTAAATAATTGTCCACTAACTTTTTACTGACAATTTGTTAAAATTAAACTCAAAATGAATTTTTGTTTTTTAGGGGTGGACCACCTCATATCATGTGCAACCTTCTTGGGACGTCTTGGCTATCACAACATTGATGTCTTTGAGAAGAACAGTTATGTTGGCGGTTTGAGTTCTTCTGAAATCCCACAATACAGACTCCCTTTTGAAGTGGTTAATTTTGAAGTGGACCTTATGAAAGATCTTGGAGTGAAAGTACATCACGGTCGTCAGCTCTCTCAGTCTGATATAACGATTAAGGTAAATACTGTACTAAATACACTGTATTCTTCAAGCTACACATTTCTAATGATGAGTGAAGCTTTGTTAGTATAATTTAAATAAATGTCAGTAAATAGTACTGTATAAGAGAATTCTTCTTATACACTGCTTCATATACAGTAATGGCATGTTTATGCATGTACTGTATCCTAAAATCTTCCATAACTATTTCATTTGCCTAATATGTGAATCCTCTCTGGTCAATATTGAATTTTTTCATTATGGAAAATATTTTTATATCGTGTTTAAATGTTATTTCAGGCCTACAGCAAGATGGATACGAGGCCATATTTGTTGGCATTGGCTTCCTCAGCCTAAAAAAATTGGCATATTGCCAATCTTAACATTGACATGGGCTTCTCACACAAGTAAGATTTTTTGCCTTTGGTGACAGCAGCTAGTAAACCAGGTGAGATGCTCTAAAATTTTATGCAATTTGCTATGCATTATATTATATGCTATAAATTATAATATATGCTATGCATTATGGTACATTCCCACTCAGAACGTTTGGTTATGGATCCCTTTCAGTGCATCCGATCTTTGTTGTTTTTCCATACTTAATGCGTTTTATTAATAAAAGTCGTAAAGCACACATTTGACCAAATTTTGATTCTAAAATAATATGAACAATATTTTTGTGATTGACGTACAGTATTGTCCTCACAATCTGTTTAAACGAAATTTCTTGATTATCTGGACATTATATCTTGTTCCACCACAACTGGATCAGAATCTTAACACTACATCCAATTTTTCATTAGATCACTTCTGTTGGACTAGGAATCCACTGTATACAGTATATAGATTGATAATATAAGAGTTGAATAGTGTGCTCAAGTTGCAGTAGTACAGCACTGTATGCACCAAAGTGAAATTATGTGTAAAAGTCATAAAAGTAATAAATTATCCTGAGAAGACAGAGGTTCAACATAATGTGGCTCAAAAACTTCATGGTAACATTTAAGTAGATTTTTAATAATTTATTTTCTAACATCTTTTGCATAGTGAACCTCATTATAGAAATGAAATAATTGAAATTGGTAACTTCTTAGGAATGTGTGCTTGCAAGGCCAGCTGCCATCTGTAAAGGGTGTGGTGCTCGTTCTGGGAGCTGGAGACACTGCCTTTGATTGTGCTACATCTGCTCTACGCTGTGGGGCAAGACGTGTCTTCGTTGTTTTCAGGAAAGGATTTACAAATATTCGGGCTGTTCCTGAAGAGGTATGTATTTTTCTTGATTGCTAAGCATAAGTGTTTTTGTTATAATGCTTCCAAACTTGGCTATAGTTTCTTAGGCGTTAAAGTTGTAATCGTTCATTAGATTGGAATTGCTAATTCATGTCTTTTCATGGGTGACCTTTTGTGTTCATTATTCAACCTGCCCTCTCAAATATACACATCACCTTTTGGTGTCCAACCCCCAATGGACAAAATATGATGTACTATAAATCATAGCGGCTCTTGAAAGATCAGGTTTCTCTGCGTGGGTCATTGGTTAGGTTCGGTTCAGGCAATTTAGTATGTAATATTCGTGACATTGTGATAACTCAAGAGGACGGCCAAACTATTTGTTGGTTGTGACCTACAAATGACCTTTAATTTTGCTATAATTCAAAATACTTGTCTAACAACAATATTATTCATTGCCACATACTCTCCTTGCCTCACAAGTTACAAGATCATAATGCTTTCTGCTCTCCTTTTACCCTCATACTTTACATACACATTTTAGATGCCTGTCCTTAACCCTTCTAGCTGTTTTCACACTTTCTTCCTTCATTTTTCTTCATAGTCCTTCAGTAATTAGCCTTTGGTTCACCCATTATGCCTATTCTCTGTAATCCAGATATTTAGAGATGTTACCAATTTTAGTTACATCATTTTTATCCTTAGATGGAACTTGCACGTGATGAAATGTGCGAATTCCTGCCATTTTTGTCACCACGTGAAGTGATTGTGAAGAATGGAAGAGTTGCAGGCATGGAGTTTGTGCGCACATATCAAAACGATGATGGGTCCTGATTGATGATGAAGATCAGACACTCAAACTGAAGTGCGACTTCATAATCTCTGCCTTTGGCTCTGGCCTTTCAGATGCAGATAGTAAGTTATTATTTAGTTAATAACAAATTATTGATTCCCTTAGCATTTATAAATTGCTCACCTACCCATACTGTATCTCAAATTTGAGTCTTGATAAATGATGAATAACAATTTTTGTATTGCTGCAAGTTGAAGGTGCTAATTTTTTTGTGTGTGTAAAAATCTAATCAGCACTGTAACAAAGTGAATTACATTGTGATTTTGATATTCAAATATACCTGTAGTATTGTATTGTAATCTAAAAAATGCAGTAGTCTTCACTTTTAATTAAATTATATTTTTATCCTTAAAACATTTCTTTATTATACAGTATATAAAATCTTAAAAATAAATACAAATTTAACTTTGATCTATAGTTGAAACTTTTTAATTCAATTATTTTCAGTTCCAAAGGGTTAAATAATTGTTATACAGTTCTGTATTTCATATTTCTATGAGGTGCATAGTGTGTGTTCTTTTCCATTCTTATTGTCAGGGAGAGGAGGCTTGCTGGGCTTAATGAGGCCCTCCCTAGCTAGGGACAAGGCTGTCCACAGTCACTTGGTACAAAACCATAGGAAAAGACAAATTCAAAGTTCAAAATAATACTCAACAAATAATCCTTGAAGATTACAGAACAAATGTGTTACTATATTTGTATTACCTCTAGTATGTTATTAGTATTTTTGCTGATCTGTTGTAATTCCTCACAGTTCATTCAGCTTTGGCACCAGTGAAACTGAACCGATGGGTCAGCCAGAGGTGGATGAGCAAACGATGAGTACAAGCGAACCCGGTGTCTTCTGCGGGGGAGACATTGCGGGTGTGGCTGAAACCTCTGTTGAAAGTGTCAATGATGGAAAGACAGCTGCTTGGCATATTCATAAATATCTACAGGTACTATATATATAAAATCATGTTGACCAAACCACACACTAGAAAGTGAAGGGACGACGACGTTTCGGTCCGTCCAGGACCATTCTCAAGTCGATTGTGTTCTGTAACACAATCGACTGTAATCTGTAATCTTTCGTGTGTTCTGTAATCTTTCAGCACAATCGACTTGAGAATGGTCCAGGACGGACCGAAACGTCATCGTCCCTTCACTTTCTAGTGTGTGTAGTAAGGTCAACATATTTCAGCCACGTTATTGTGACTCCTCGTCTGCATATAAAATCATATTTTCTTTCTGTTTTCAAAGTCAAAGCATGTGTTAGAAAACAACAAGGAACAAGCCATAAATGCAAAGAGATAAAGAGAAAAAAGAATATGACACTGAAACAGCAGTTTTGTGAGATGTTAATGGTTGAGAAACAGTATCAAACTAGTGTGTAGTATTGCAGTGTGGATGTACTGTAATTATATTGCAAAACGTGGTCTTGTATTCAACAGTCTCTCCATGGCCTCTTTGTTCCTGCGACACCACAGATGCCAAAGTTTTACACTCCATTGATGAGGTGGACATCTCTATTACACATATTTGGTATTAAGTATGTTTTCCAGTATTTTACATTATGATTCAATTAATAATTACTATTTGTTTTCAATACAATTCTGTTTTTTTTTTAAGCTTTGTCATCTACTTCACTTACTGTGATATATATATGTGTATATATATATATATTATATATCTATATATATATATATATATATATATATATATATATATATCTATATATAATATTATATAATATATATATATATTGTGTATATATAAATTCCCCCCCCCCCCGGCCTGGGTGACTGCCTCGGGACAATGACTCGAACTCTTGTGAATCGTGACACTTCATCATGGCCAAAGTAAGTCATATAATGTACTGTGCAATTCCCCCCCCCCCATAATCAGGAAATGCATATTAACAATATTAGAAGAGAAAAAAAAATCAATTTTTTCTTGCACACTGGGGTTATCAGCTGTTAACAGGTATGCAGCCCAAGGGTTAAAGTGGATTTTCAAAGAAGATGACTGTGAATCAAGGAAAATTACTGAGCAATAGACAAGCCAATTAATTAGAATGATTATACTTATTGTACGGTAATTTGAGTTCATTAGAGTACTGTACAACTGTTCAATTCGAATATAGTACTACAGTACATACAAATGAAAACAGAAGGTCATGTCACAGAAAGTAGTGTGGAAGTACTACATGTACTTTAATACTACACCTAAATGTAGGGAATAAGTCTCAATAACATGGCTAAAACAAATACTGTACAGTAAACCCACACACATGAAATAAATCATTGCTACTTATGTTGTCTTATAATACTTATGTATTATGTTATAATTATGTTTCATTTCATGTGTAGGTTGAGTTATTTACTCTACTTAAATGGAATTTGTGATCACTTGACAGTTTTAGTATTGTTCAGCAAGTTGCACACTTCAGTGTAGAATGTTCATCTTTAATTTAATACTGTAACCAAAAATTTGGTGGCATTAAAGAGTACAGTACAGTATGACAAATACAGAATGAGAAACGATCATAAGATTTTAATTAATTTGTTATGTTAACATCTTAAGCTATATTCTCATAATCAAGATTTTACATACATTCTCAGATTCCCAAATCCCTTTGGTCTGGCATCTGCTCCACCAACGACAGCTGCACCTATGATGCGTAGAGCATACGAGGCTGGCTGGGGCTTCTGTGTCAGCAAGACATTGCTCTGATAAGGTAAATTTGCTTTCCTATTAGTATTTTATAAATTGCTATACACTATTTGTTTTCTTTCTGCTGTTGACAGAACTTATGACTATAGAACACTCAACTAAATAGTAAACAAGAAAAAGCACTACCAAATCATTATGGAACACTTGCCTATATCATGGGTCCCTGTAGTACAGTCGGGTTCGTTCTCGACCCATAATTGAGAATTCCGTGTTCGAATCCTGGACAGGACAGAAATGGTTGGGAACATTTCCTTTCACCTAATGCCTCTTTTCACTTAGCAATAAGTAGGTGCCCAGGAATTAGCTTGATGTGGGGTTGCATCCTGGGCAGGGTCAGTAATTTGACTGGAGGAAGGGGGGGGGACCTCGATAAAAGCCAAACGTGTGTGAATACACTGTGGCTTCCTGTCCCCCCGACACAGTGAATTATTATACAACAAACAAGAAAAATCATCAAGTCATGCTGCCACCTAGATATAACATCGTTGTGCATTCTACTCTTTCAGGACATCGTACCAATGTATCACCTCGTATAGTGCGAGGAACAACTTCGGGTCACATATATGGTCCTGGCCAAGGTTCCTTCCTCAACATAGAGCTCATCTCTGAAAAACATGTGCTTATTGGCTACAGAGCATTAGTGAGCTTAAGAGAGACTTCCCAGATAAGGTTTGTTACCCGTAGACCCCAAAAATCTGTAAATTTCATATAAAAATATTCTGCAAATTACCAGGTGTTAAGTTTTGAAAATATTGTGCCATACTGTGGTAACAAAGTTGCTAAATACATCAGTTTCATTTAATTAATTCCCAATATTGAATTATCCTGTTAAATTACAGTTGCATAAATACATTTCAGTAGGATAAACTTACTGGTTAACATTATATGTATTCCTCCTTGAAGGTGCTTATTGCCAGCATCATGTGCAGTTTTAATGCTGAAGACTGGACTGAGCTAGCCAAGAGGGCTGAAGAGGCAGGATCTGATGCTCTCGAGCTGAACTTGTCGTGTCCACATGGTATGGGCGAGCGTGGAATGGGTCTAGCATGCGGCCAGGTGAGATGTGTGTGCAAATACTGCACCTGTTTCTTCCTAAATATAATATTAATTTTAATACAATATTATGTAAAAGTGCCCTATTAAAGAAAAATGTAAATTTTCATTTGATCATGTAAAATATGTATAATGTATAGTGAAGAGACGACGATGTTCAAGTACATCCTGGCTCACTTATCAAGTCGATTATCACGACGACTTGATAATCATCCAGGACGAACTGAAACGTTGTCATCTCTTCATCTTCTAGTGTGTGGTTTGGTCAATATTTCTTCAGCCACAGTAGTGTGACTCATCATCTTTACAATGTATGGTATCTGTGTTTGAATTTGTTTAAACTTCTATATGGTTTCTTTCCATTGTATATTATACATATATTTATATATATATTATACACTAGAAGGTATAATGGGCTGTGAAAGTACATATGCAGGTGATTAAGTGGTACATTCTTACAATGCCCTAACACACACACCAGGTGTTTTTCAGGCAGGTCCTAAAGCTAGTACAGAATGTGTAATTGAATTTAATTAGAATGTGAAACAGTTAATCTTAAATAAAAAATAAATGTAATGTGAAGGTATATAATAGAATTTGAACTCACATAATTACTACATTAAACAACAGATTTAAAAGAACGATGAATAGTTTTGTATATTGTTTTGAAATGTTAAAATCTTGTTGTATCAGTTTATATCTGTATGTAATTTATTGAGGGTCAGTCCACAAAGATATATATTGCTATTTTCTTGCAAGGATCCAGAACTGGTTCGAGATATCTGCCGGTGGGTACGCGCTGCAGTTTCAATTCCCTTCTTTGCAAAGCTCACGCCCAATGTAACCAACATTGTTGCCATTGCTAAGGCTGCGTATGAAGGTAAGGGATTATTCTGTCATTTGGTTTTCCACATGAGGTATCATTTAGGAGTGAGGTCGTGGAAGGCTTAACAAACTTGTGATCATTTTGTATTATTGTACGTTTAAATAAATATAATAAATAAATAAATAAATATGTTTATTCAGGAAAGGTACATACATAAAGTGATTTTACATAAGTGGATCGATTTATAGATAGAGCTAGTACATACAATGCCTAAAGCCACTATTACGCAATGCGTTTCGGGCAAAATATATATAATGTGGGAACAAGGGGTCTAGCTTGAATTGATTATCAGTCTGTTTAATACTACCTAATTTTGGCAAATATAATGTGTTCTAATGTACTGCATATAATATCACCATGAATACAAACAGTAGGCATATACACCAAGGAATTGTGTATATATAATTATGTTGCAAAATACAACAAAAAATTGCACTCATTTTACAATTTATTTTTATCTCTAAAAAAATTAAATTCCTTATTAACCCAATAATGGAAAAGGCTATTTCAATATCATGTGCGAGATAAAGGTTGTTCTGACAATATGTTGGAACTTGTATGCCAACATGTCAGTTTTCCTATGCTGACAATTACCTATAGTGGTACTTGGCTCAGACAAAGGCATTTGCTGCCTGCTTGGTTCCACTGTTCCACATGTTGCAGTATTGCATTCAAGCAAGCAAGTGGACAGGCTGGGACTGGTTTAATAGTTGTCATTGTGCCCCTTTGTTCATCAGTGGTGCCATCAGTGTCTTTCCTACACTGCCAGAAAACCTGTGAGGAGCATTCTTTTTCACATCTACATCGGTGGCAGAATACATAATCATTTCTATGATGAGTCCTGTCTCAGTCACAAAGGATGAATAGTTTCTGGCCCTACTTGTGTCACTATTACAGTGCAGTACTGTATATGCAGCACTTTTGGAAGGAAACTCTTTCCCTTGAACAACATAAGAGACTCATCAGTTACAATCTTCTGCATTGGTACATGTAAGATTTATACTTGTCATTGAGGTTTGTGCAGATGCGCCAGTCAGTCGCTTTTATTTTGTATATCATTATTCTTGAAATGTATACATCTGAAGCCGAAATGTGTCTTGACATGAATTTTGGACAATACGGAGGTCAGTGTGACTGCATCCTTGTTCCAATACTGTATTCCTCTATAACATGTTTCTTTGCATGTGCCAACATTATTATAGTCAGGAATGTATACTTTTCTGCTGCATTAGTGTCTCCACTCATTCATATACGATTGTGGGAGTAAATCCCTAGAATCAATCACAGTTGTAGCCCAACTGTTTGTTTCATTCACACTGTGTTGAATGAAGGCCTCCTCAAAATATGCTGTGAAATAGTCCAATTCACACATTTTGTCATCAGCAACAAAGAAACTGCTCACACCAGTGTTTGAATCATAAAAATTGGGCACATGTGATTGAAAACCTTTACCAGAACTCCACATAATGTTGTCTATGGCAGTGCCTGTTGAGCACACTAGGAGCTACTAGGTGAACTAATAGGTGAGCTACAAGGTGAGCACACAACAAACCTCAAGCAGCAGTACCAGGAGCTGCTGCTTGGGTTCAATGAACACCATGGTGTCTCTGTAGTGACCAGAAACACTTAAACCTATCGGAAAAGACACATCAGAGACTATGAATTTTGTGTAGAGGAGGTGGTGGTGAGGTGGCACTACCCCCCACTCGCTCCGCTAAGCTTAGCATCACTATTACCTGTTTCAAGGCCTTTTAAATTTTACTAATCATGTATCAAAAGTCTTTACTGTGATTTGGCTCTGGTGTTTACTCATACAGTAATAGCTTTCCACAAAGCTTATTTTTCAGTTGCAAGAACCAATAGCATTCTTTTTATGTTATTACAAAGGTGGAGCAGATGGTGTAACTGCAACCAACACAGTATCTGGCTTAATGGGTCTTCTACCAGATGGTTCAGCCTGGCCATCTGTTGGCAAGGAGAAGAGAACGACGTATGGAGGAGTATCAGGTATGGATATAAATTACTGAACACTATTTGTTATTCGTTACCCCTCAAAATCATGTTTACTATCATAATAATTATAATTGCATATTATATTCAGTACTGTATATACAAACTAATATTACTAAGTTGAACATCCTAAGAAACATAAGCATGATAAATTGTTGATGTTCTCACTTGTTGCTGATATGCAATTTAGCAAGCTACAAACAGATGACTAGAGCAGTAAATGTATTTTATCATAATCCTCAATTTATAATTAATTCAGTCCAGTATCTCATAAGATGTTCATAGTGACGCCTCCCCAGCAATTGCCAATATGCTCATTCGTTTTAATGAATAACTTGAGACCACTGAATGTAACATACTTCACAAAGACAATACCATTTCTGTTTATCTCTTTAATACAGAACTATTCTCCATTGTGGAAGAAAATAAGAGATCTAACAAAGTTATTGATCCTATTATTATAGGAGTGAGCATAGTGCTGTACAAAGTCCTTGATTTAACTAACTGCAGCTTTGATAGTCAATAAAATTTACACACATTCAAAGTCATTAGTTTTGCTGATATGTAGTATTGTACATAAGTTGTTTGTAATAATATTCGTAATCTTTGTTCCTTATAAAGGTAATGCAATTCGTCCCATTGCTCTTCGAGCTGTAACGGCCATTGGTCGAGCTTTGCCCGACTTTCCTATCCTTGCCACAGGCGGTATAGATTCTGCAGAGGCTGGTCTCCAGTTCCTGTTAGGTGGCGCATCAGCATTACAGGTTAGAACATATTGGCGTATAATATATATATAGCATTATAGTAGTAAGAATGGATTTATGCTGAAAATGTACTATATTATAATTTTGCATACATTCAGTACTGTTATTAAAAATGTTGATCTCAATAGTGTTCTATATTCATACCTCATTAGATCTAAAAAAAAAATCATCCAGTTGGAGGTCTACAGGGGTGTAATTTGTAATATGCACAGGTGCTTACTCTTTGCCAAATCCAATGTACAGAAAGCACATATGCTTGAAGATACTGTATTGAAATTCATTGCCATAGATTAAGATAATTAAGGAAATATTTGTACATACTGACATATTTAATTCTCAATGCATGTTAAATTTGCTCATTGTGGGATGTTTTCTGCAGAAATTTTCATTGCTTTAATCTTTTTATTTTTAGAAGTTTCATTTTGTTTCCAGTTATTTATATATTTGAATAACCCATTAATCACTAGCATTTTATTCTATACACAATAAAGATGCTGTACTGTACAATATATCTCTAATTATAAAAGTACTTGTAGTCTAAAAATGAAATTGAAGACATGTCAAACCCATTATGCTAAGGATATACAGTAGTCTACATTACTGTATTTTAAATATGAAACAAAAATTCACAGGTATGCAGTTCTGTGCAAAACCAGGACTTCACAGTTATTGAGGATTATATTCTTGGCCTTAAGGCTTTGCTTTATCTGAACTCACTGGAGTCCAAGAAGAACTGGATTGGTCAGTCTCCTCCAACCCCTCAGCACCAGGTTGGGAAGCCTATAGTGCAACTTAGCAGTATTGTTGGCAAGGTGAGTGATGTACTTTACACCCTTATTTGTACTGCCTGTAATGCAAAAAGTGTGTGATTTGAGCCTGTGAAAAATTAATTTCCAAGCACATTATGGCTCTCCCATGGGTATTCCATTGTGTGTGCCTAGAAGATAATCGAGATAAGTCAAGCAAGAGGACAAGGGTGGATATCATTCCTGCAGGGTCATATAACACATTTTTATTCAAATTCCAGGATTGTAACCCATTACAGGGTCGTGTGACATTATTATTTTTTTGTTTTTGATATATGGGTACAGGAACAGACAGTTTCTGACTCTTGTTAGCAGGCTCAGGGCTGCTTTTCCTTCTCATAGCCTTTTCCTACAAATTTTCCCTGGAACACAACCTGCCAATTAGTTAAAAACCAGGTACCCAATTATGGCATGGTGAACATTACAGATTGATCCCATCAATCAATCCTCCATGGCCAGGACTCAAACTCTGATCAAATTATTTAAATTCCATATTAACACCTTGCTTGAACGTACCATTTGTCGAAAAGCCAAATTTTAAAATTTAAATTAGGGATTGTCAATTTTTGTTAGATTATTTACATTTCTTTGTGAAGTCTGAACATTTGTGTGATTTTCTTATCACTTTTGGGAAAATTATTTTGTTACAAATGCTTCTAAAAGAACAATTGCTGAAGTAAACCATTATCAACAGGGTCTTGCCAACTTTGGTCCAAATAGGGAGGAGAAAGAGAAGGCAATCGCCGAGCATAAAATTGAGATAGACATTTTGAAGCCAGATCCTGCCCCTCGCACTATTGACACCCCCAAAAATGGAATCCCATCAATTCAAGCCATGGTGGGTAAAGCCCTACCTATGGTTGGAACATATGGAGACCTGGATAACAAGCAACAGAAGGTCGCTCTCATTGACGAAGTATGTAATACTTTTTTTGTTGTTGGTTTCTCATGGCTTTTTTGTATTCTATTCATCTCCTCTATATCCTGTACATGGTATGATTGTGCAGTGCAGGCTTGGAACCTAGCAATAGAAATGTGTTACTGTATAACAGTACAGTACTGTGTTTGCATAGCTGATTAGAAAAATATTAAGTCCCAAGACTTTGGGATTTGATTTGTCTAAGTTTAAACAAAGTTTTATTGAATTTTAAGTTGATACATTATTAGTGTATTAAATTGGTCACATTGAATGAATGAATGATGGCAAGCTGTGTATGCGAGTTAATTTGAAGGTAACGAGAGGAAGTGTCAGAAGATGGGCAGACTTGTCGAGTGTGTCTTGAGGAAGCAGTGATGGGATATGGTAAGAGAGATGGGAAATAGCAGTAATGGTAATGAACATTTGGTAGCGTATAACTTCACTAATATAGAGAGCAAGGTGAAACCATTGCATATTATCAAAGGAATAAAATTCAGATCCAGAGCAAGAAAGAAGTTTAACCATTTCTTTTCTTTTCATTTTGGTCACTTACTTCCAGACATACTTTTGAGACTGGAGCAGGCAGAGACCACCAATCAAAAATCTTTACATCCATTCCATCTGCCTATTTCTATCTCCTTGCAAACTCCCTTTCTTTAAAAGTGATGGTCACTATTACAATCTTCATAGGTTATTTCCGTTATCTCGATAAAACATGTTTCACCACTTGCACTCTGAAAAAGATTGTAGACAGAATAAGGCCTGCAGCAGCAAGCATAAATAAAGTGTACAGGAAGAAGTGATAGACATAAATAACACAGGGCAATTAAAAGCAGTGTTTATTGGAACAATTGAAAAGTGAAATGTTTTTTTATAGTAGACAGTCCATTTGGCCCACTGTAGTAAAGGGTAGGTAACTACAGTATTCCAATAGATCTGGCCTATGGTAGCATAGAATAGGTAATTGCTTCCATAAATTCAGATCACCTGGCCTACTGTAGCAGAGTAGGCAACTGTTTCAATAGACACTAGGTGAGTACCGATCTGGCGTACAGTAACAAAAGGGTAGGTAACTTGCTTGAATAGACAAAGATCATTTGGTCTGCTGTCACTTGTGAAAAACCTAGGGTGGAGCATGTCTTAAGTTCAAAGGCTAATAGTAATGCATATAATTTACACAATCATATAATATTGCAGTGTATTTATATGAAACAAAATTACTTACAGGAAATGTGCATCAACTGTGGAAAAGGTTACATGACCTGTAATGATTCTGGTTATCAAGCAATCACCTTTGACCCCAAGACTCATTTGACAAAAGTTACAGTGATTGTACAGGATGACAACTGGTGTGTGTCAGTCTGCCCCTTATTGCTGTATCATGGTATGGTTGAAACCACTACGCAATACGTCGAATCCATTTGTAATACCAGAAGTAGGTCTATTTTCTCAAACCATAACAAATCCCTCTAATATTTTTCAAATGTTGGTTTGCCGAGATAATAAATATCTTCACAATTTTTGCAATTTTTGTTATGACATTATGGGTTGTAGATTAATAATAATTTGTAATTTGGCAGAATGGTTGAGCGTCAGGGTCCCTCATTCCAAAACGAGGCATACCTCTGGGCACGGGAGTTGTGCCCCGCATTCCTTCCGTGGCTCCTGCTGAATACTCTCTTCTGCATGATGACTTGACATAGTGTATGTAGAGTCTGTTTGCTGTTAAGTTTGTCTAAAATTGTTTACAATTTTTAAAATTATTTAAAAATTTTAAAAGTGGTATATATATGTTAAATACTATAAATTCAGATATATATATGTACTAATTAGTGAAAAAATTCACAATGGTAAACTCTTGACATAATGATGTGTTTAAATGTATGAATTCAGTTTTCAGTAGGCAGTCAATGTCGACATGTCCAAGGGTAGGCACTTAACTGATGCATTCCATTGTATATCTAAACTCCTCTACTGTATATATATCAAATGAGTCGTTTGATTTTTCAGTGCCATATTCTACATTTAGGAATTAAGCAGGCAGTGCATATAATTTCATCTCTATCTATCTATCCCACTAATGTAACAAATTTAGTGTTTTCCCCCCCTGGATAGTTATTTTCCAACTCCTTATGCTGCCAAAGTATAGAAAACGGTATTATTTCCCCCTCAAACTTTATTTTGACCTTTATCTTAGCCAGCTTAGGGATGTCGTCTTGAAGGTTATTTGAAGACTGCCGACTCCTAGAGTTTACCAGGAGGCAAAAATTGTTACGTAGTGTTATATTTTGTAGCACTTTGTATTTATAAACAAAACCAAAGTATGGCACTTGGCTTCTAGCTGGACAAAGGTGACTGTAATCACCTGTCGACGGGTTATATGGTTAATATATTTTATGGTCTCACCTTGTTGTGATTTTCTCGTCACAAAAAAACAAATTTACAACTTTTAGGTCAAAGTTCCTCATGGCTTTAAAAACCAGTTTATATAAATCATAGCATTTGCAACAGAATACTATTTTATGTGGGCTAACCTAAATTTATAAATCTATACTTACAAGTTAATAAGTATACCAAAAATATTTTATATTGTATTTCTGAATGAACCCCATCAGGAAACTAAACTGTACAGTAACATTCCCAACTGTTAGTTAATGTTTTTAGTAGTAAAATAAATCAATAAATAAATATACTGCAGTATGAGCATAGTTTATTCATATCCAATAAAGGATCCACACTACCCAAAGTGTTGAAGCTAATCCTGATATTAATACTGCCTTAAGGCTAAGTTAGAAAAACATTGATATACGTTTATTTGCTATATAATAAAACCATAACATTTATTATACCGAATCTTATTTTTGTTACCATTAGATCTAACAAAATTCTACCTTTCACATTAATTTGGAATTGCCCATGGTGTCAGGGAGAGCATCCCATGTGAACCTGTATCATGTTTACGGTAATTGTTTTCCTTGTGTACTCTATTCCTTCATTATCTACTATCTTCCTCATAAACCAATCTTCCACTTTATTCATCAATATACAAGCCAGGTTTCATCCTTTAGAAAATCAATTACAGTACTGTAATATTTGTAAATATTAAACCCTTGGATTTCTATTTTGTTAGGTGTATCAAAAACTGTTAAACATCTTAATAAATATTAATTTCATTACGAGGCATTTTGATGGGAATAGGAAGACTAGCTGAAATTCGTTTCAAATAATTTCTTTTTAACGAAGGTCAAACACGAAGCACTGAAAGTTCCTTTTAACACATCATTATACCGGTGTACAATACTTGTCCCGGATTCGACAGTACCCATATGTAATGAATAGTATTATGGAAAGAACAGACGGAGAGACTTCTCAGTCTATAGAAAGAGTTATCTTTACTAACCACCACTTCATATAATGGGGATGGCATCACACTTGGCCTTTAGTATGTTTAGAGGGATGGGGAAAACAGAGCTTAGTACTGAAACCATTACGTTGTTCAGCCCTTAGCCTTTAATGAGGAAATGTAGGTCACCAGCCTAATCTACTTCACCTTTCATCATATGAGATAATTGAAGATTTCAATGCTCCCTCCATACCGGCCCACTCTTAGAATAGTGCAGCAAGTGCCAATAATGATAACCAGATGTAACAAATTACCAAAAAAAATCTAAAAATCAAAAAAAAACTTGAAGCAGCCTATCAGACTTATGCTACACTACTATGTAACATCAAGGTAACTGAAGGGTGTGTAAAGAAGTCCATATTTTATTATGGATATTGAAAGCAGCAACGACACGATGTAACCCTTTGACTAGGATCTAAATTGTGTCATTAGTAATCAGGGACCTCTCAGAAATCTAGTAGACTATAAATATGCTGCTCATATTCAAGAAAGTAAACATATAAAGCCTTAATTAACTACAGACCTAAGCCACTGACTTATTCCTTACAAAATAATGGCAAGACTAAGTAGAAAGTGGAACATCTGAGAACTAACTCTGAATCCAAGACAGTATGGTTTAGGGAAAAAGGACATGCTTTACGACCTGCCAAGTTCTGCATTAGGTTGCCAGATTAGCAGGAAAGAGGGTGGAAATACATCCTTCCTAGATGACACACGACGATATTGTCCCACAGACAAATTGCAAGTTGGCAAAGCAGGCTGGAGTAACTAGGAAGAGAAAACAGGGGTCTAATGATAAATGGAATGTGTGTCCACCAAAGGTGGTGGAAGTTACCACCGTTCTACGTTAAAGGCCATATTTGTCGTTCAATGGTCAAGTAGTTAATTTATAATAAAATAGGTACAAGAATGCTAGTAAGCAGAACACAATTAGCTAGACATCCCTGCCTCTTAGTCGCTGATAAGCAAGTGCTAGAATGTCGGAAGGAATATATGAAATGTAAATAGTGGGGGCATCCAAAGAATACATGAACTAATCAATCAATAAGGAGTAGAAA
>WNGS01163813.1:3041340-3103549 GCA_020271785.1 Procambarus virginalis | reverse complement strand
AAGGCAGGTAATTACATAAATTAGATGTAAGGCAGGTAATTACATAATTAAGCTGTAGGAAATGACACAATTGAGTTGTAATAAATTAAACAAATAAGCTGTAGAAAATGACACGATTAAGCTGTAAGAAATGACAATTATGCAGTAAGAAATGCCATAATTAAGACGTATGAAATGACATAATTAAGCTGTAAAACATTACACAATTAAGTTGTAAATGACATGATTAAGCTGTAACACATTACATAATTAAGTTGTACATGACACAATTAAGCATTAAGAAATGACATAATTAAGCATTAAGAAATTACATAATTAAGCTGTAAGAAATGACAATTAAGCATTAAGAAATGACACAATTAAGCATTAAGAAATTACATAATTAATTAAGCTGTAAGAAATGACAATTAAGCATTAAGAAATGACATAATTAAGCTGTAAGAAATGACATAATTAAGCTGTAAGAAATTACATAATTAAGCTGTAAGAAATGACATAATTAAGCTGTAAGAAATTACATAATTAAGCTGTAAGAAATGACATAATTAAGCTGTAAGAAATGACATAATTAAGCATTAAGAAATTACATAATTAAGCTGTAAGAAATGACATAATTAAGCTGTAAGAAATGACATAATTAAGCTGTAAGAAATGACATAATTAAGCTGTAAGAAATGACATAATTAAACATTAAGAAATGACATAATTAAGCTGTAAGAAATGACATAATTAAGGTGTAAGAAATGACACAATTAAGCATTAAGAAATGACATAATTAACCTGTAAGAAATTACATAATTAAGCTGTAATAAAAATCATTTATAAAAATTGGCTTAAGAAAAGCAATTATATAAAGAGGTTACAACCAAAAATTCTATTACCTAACTAAAGAAGGCAATTATACAATTACAATGCAAGAAAAGCAGTTATACAAATTGGGAATAATAATAAACTAAGTTTCTAACAAAAAAACTTTGAAATGCAAGGAAATATTAAACATAAAGAGGGTGTAAACAAAAAATTCATTTGCTGTGAAAAAAAAAAATAATTATTCGCGGGGTAAAGATGCATCCCAGGACTACCCTGGTTAAAGATGCGTCTCAGGGTAAAGACGTGTCCCAGGACTATCCGGGGTAAAGATGCGTCCCAGGACTACCCTGGATAAAGATGTGTCCCAGGACTACCCGGGGTAAAGATGCGTCCCAGGACTACCCGGGGTAAAGATGCGTCCCAGGTCTACCCCGGGGTAAAGACGTGTCCCAGGACTACCCTGGATAAAGACGTGTCCCAGGACTACCCGGGGTAAAGATGCGTCCCAGGACTACCCGGGGTAAAGATGCGTCCCAGGACTACCCGGGGTAAAGATGCGTCCCAGGACTACCCCGGGTAAAGATGCGTCCCAGGACTACCCAGGGTAAAGACGTGTCCCGGGACTACCCGGGGTAAAGACATGTCCCAGGACTACCCGTGGTAAAGATGCGTCCCAGGACTACCCGGGGTAAAGATGCGTCCCAGGACTACCCAGGGTAAAGACGTGTCCCGGGACTACCCAGGGTAAAGACATGTCCCAGGACTACCCGGGGTAAAGATGCGTCCCAGGACTACCCAGGGTAAAGACGTGTCCCGGGACTACCCGGGGTAAAGACATGTCCCAGGACTACCCGTGGTAAAGATGCGTCCCAGGATTACCCGGGGTAAAGACGTGTCCCAGGACTACCCTGGGGTAAAGATGCGTCCCAGGACTACCCTGGGGTAAAGATGCGTTCCAGGACTACCCCGGGGTAAAGACGTGTCCCAGGACTACCCGTGGTAAAGATGCGTCCCAGGACTACCCGGGGTAAAGATGCGTCCCAGGACTACCCCGGGTAAAGATGCGTCCCAGGATTACCCGGGGTAAAGACGTGTCCCAGGACTACCCGGGGTAAAGACGCGTCCCAGGACTAACCCGGGGTAAAGATGCGTCCCAGGACTACCCGGGGTAAAGATGCGTCCCAGGACTACCCGGGGTAAAGACGGTCCCAGGACTACCTGGGGTAAAGATGCGTCCCAGGACTACCCAGGGGTAAAGACGTGTCCCAGGACTACCGGGGTAAAGACGCGTCCCAGGACTAACCCGGGGTAAAGACGCGTCCCAGGACTACCCGGGGTAAAGATGCGTCCCAGGACTACCCCGGGGAAAAGATGCGTCCCAGGACTAACCTGGGGTAAAGACGTGTCCCAGGACTAACCCGGGGTAAAGACGCGCCCCAGGTCTACCCAGGGGTAAAGACGCGTCCCAGGACTACCCGGGGTAAAGAGCGTCCCAGGACTACCCGGGGTAAAGATGCGTCCCAGGACTACCCCGGGTAAAGACGTGTCCCAGGACTACCCGGGGAAAAGATGCGTCCCAGGACTACCCCGGGTAAAGACGCGTCCCAGGACTACCCGGGTAAAGACGAGCCCCAGGACTACCCCGGGGTAAAGACGTGTCCCAGGACTACCCGGGGAAAAGATGCGTCCCAGGACTACCCCGGGTAAAGACGCGTCCCAGGACTACCCGGGGTAAAGACGTGCCCCAGGACTACCTGGGGTAAAGACCTAGGCCTACCAAGCAAGTTTCTTGGTTTTCACTTAGAAAATATAGTCGTTAAAAAATAAATGCATAATTGAAGGACTACTAAAGAAATACCTTTTCTTCTGTTATTACATTGAGGCGACGTCACAGTGCCAACATGATGCTTTAAAACCCGACCAAGAAATCTTGTCACACTTACAAGGCTCTCAGACCGAGAAGCTGATTGTTTATTCACCCATACCAGCTGTATTTGCGGTTAAGCTCTAGCTCTTGTGTCTGCCTCTTGTCGGCCTCCGCTATCCCAACGTTTGTTCATCCTTATCTTTCAGTAGCTGAGTAGGTCAGACAAGGAAGCAGCACTGAAAAGAAATTACAAGTGTTAAAATATATTATTCTGTTATCGAACCTCATAAGGGCAACTTCACGTTAACTTTAATAAATCCCAAACTAAAAGGAGAAAACTAGGCAACTTTCGTTATCACAAATAGCTTCACAATAAAATGTCTACCAAATATATATTCAGTCTACACAATAAAGGTTCAACAGAATTCTCCTTCCACTAGTCTACGTTCTAAGCTGTTGTGTTTAATACACCTAAACCGGCATGTATGTATAACGTGCCTATCAGATGTGGATATTAGATACAGTACTTATATTGCTACGCTTTGATCTACTCTGTAACGCTTCATATAGAATAGCAGCACATTGCTATGTGCACTAAGGCTTAATACAAAAAATATAACTTTTTTATATTTCCGCCAAAACAAAGCTGCAAGGGTTTGTCGCCTTCATCTCTATATATTGTTAGTATTATTATCGAACATCTAAATCAACACCCAATGAGCATCAGTAACGTTAAACTGTTTATACGTTCATTATATTCCGCTGTTCCAATTAAGTTTTTCGCAATAAATAAATAAACAAGAGTGGGTGGCGTGCCTGTAAGGAAGTTGGCGCGCAAAAGGGTGTTGGCGCCCAAAATTTTTTGGCGCGCAAGGATGGTTGGTGTGTACTAAGGCTTAATACAAAAAATATAACTTTTTATATTCCCGCCAAAACAAAGCTGCAAGGGTTTGTCGCCTTCATCTCTATTTATTGTTAGTATTATTATCGAACATCTAAATCAACACCCAATGAACATCAGTAACGTTAAACTGTTTATACGTTCATTATATTCCGCTGTTCCAATTAAGTTTCTCGCAATAAATAAATAAACAAGAGTGGGTGGCGTGCCTGTAAGGCAAGTTGGCGCGTAAAAGGGTGTTGGCGCCCAAAATTTTTTGGCGCGCAAGGATGGTTGGCGCGCAAGGTTGATTGGCGCGCAAGGATGTTTGGCGCGCAAGGTTAATTGGCGCGCAAGGATGGTTGGCGCGCAAGGATGGTTGGCGCGCAAGGAGGATTGGCGCGCAAGGAGGATTGGCGCGCAAGGATGATTGGCGCGCAAGGATGATTGGCGCGCAAGGTTAATTGGCGCGCAAGGATGGTTGGCGCGCAAGGAGGATTGGCGCGCAAGGAGGATTGGCGCGCAAAGATGATTGGCGCGCAAGGATGTTTGGCGCGCAAGGTTAATTGGCGCGCAAGGATGGTTGGCGCGCAAGGATGAGTTGGAAAACCTGGATTAAAAGGCATGTCTTGGTGGATTAGAATGGTAGGGAGGCGCGCTTACGTTAGGTAGGAGCGCCAAGTGGCTGGGGTGGGTAGGTGTGCTTTGGTGGGGGGCCGTGCATGGGTAAGGGGCGCCTCTGGATGGCAGCCATGCATGGGTAAGGGGTGCCTCTGGATGGCAGCCATACACGGGTAAGGGGTGCCTCTGGATGGCAGCCATACACGGGTAAGGGGCGCCTCTGGATGGCAGCCATACACGGGTAAGGGGTGCCTCTGGATGGCAGCCATACACGGGTAAGGGGTGCCTCTGGATGGCAGCCATACACGGGTAAGGGGCGCCTCTGGATGGCAGCCATACACGGGTAAGGGGTGCCTCTGGATGGCAGCCATACACGGGTAAGGGGCGCCTCTGGATGGCAGCCATACACGGGTAAGGGGTGCCTCTGGATGGCAGCCATACACGGGTAAGGGGCGCCTCTGGATGGCAGCCATACACGGGTAAGGGGCGCCTCTGGATGGCAGCCATACACGGGTGAGGGGCGCCTCTGGATGGCAGCCATACACGGGTAAGGGGCGCCTCTGGATGGCAGTCATGCACGGGTGAGGGGCGCCTCTGGATGGCAGCCATACACGGGTAAGGGGCGCCTCTGGATGGCAGCCATACACGGGTAAGGGGCGCCTCTGGATGGCAGCCATACACGGGTAAGGGGCGCCTCTGGATGGCAGCCATACACGGGTAAGGGGCGCCTCTGGATGGCAGCCATACACGGGTGAGGGGCGCCTCTGGATGGCAGCCATACACGGGTAAGGGGCGCCTCTGGATGGCAGCCATACACGGGTAAGGGGTGCCTCTGGATGGCAGCCATACACGGGTGAGGGGCGCCTCTGGATGGCAGCCATACACGGGTAAGGGGCGCCTCTGGATGGCAGCCATGCGCGGGTAAGGGGCGCCTCTGGATGGCAGCCATACACGGGTGAGGGGCGCCTCTGGATGGCAGCCATACACGGGTAAGGGGTGCCTCTGGATGGCAGCCATACACGGGTAAGGGGTGCCTCTGGATGGCAGCCATACACGGGTAAGGGGCGCCTATGGATGGCAGCCATACACGGGTAAGGGGTGCCTCTGGATGGCAGCCATACACGGGTAAGGGGCGCCTATGGATGGCAGCCACGCATGGGTAAGGGGCGCCTCTGGATGGCAGCCATACACGGGTAAGGGGCGCCTCTGGATGGCAGCCACGCATGGGTAGACGCATACACATGGGTAAAGGGCATACACATGGGTAAAGGCATACACATGGGTAGGAGTCATGCCTGGAAATAGGCAGACAAATGACAAAATATTCAAGAGTGGAGAAGAAGTGACACTCACCCGACTGAAGCTGAGGCAGGACTGGCGCCACGCGCCGCGCTCGCCGCTTTTATACTTCCCGCCCATTTTCCCGCCCTTTTTTCCAGTCACTCAATTCGGCAGTTCTCCATAATTACTAACATAAAAACATATGAATATTTCATCTTATGCTATTGTCTGAAAAATAACCGGAAAGTGAGATCTAATATAGGGATTTAGCTGTTGGTAAGTATAGTCTATGCAACCTGTATTGTTGGTTCACTCTCATGATTCAACGGCTGTAGTTTTTATTCTGGTGTTTGCCTTACCAGAAACGTTTAAACGTAACCTGTTAATGATGTAACAATTTCAGGGCTTTAAGATTGAGTAAAAACTCTGGCCGATGCTGACAAGGCTCAATTTAACAGTTAACAGAATAAGGTTACATAATATGGAAATATGATAAGGAACACCATCATGGGGTACACATATCTACCTAACAAAAAACTATTGTAATTAAAAAATTAAAAAAATAATTGTTCCTTTACCGTTCCTGAGGATTATTTCAGCTGTATTTTACTTAATTTTTAATATAACAAATTTATTTTATATGCAGCCCATCCTCTTGTTTTGGTAGTACTTATATAACGAAGAGGACCATAGTATATATATACCAACGTACAACGAAATTAGAATGTAGAAATCGGCTCTATTGATTTGGACAACCTGGAAAACTATTTTTTTTCACTTGTGTTGCAGTGACAAACTAAACTAACCTAACCTAAAGTTATTAATATTAAGAAAATCCACAGGAGCCATGATGAGGATTCGAATCTATGTGCTGGATGTTTTAGTCTAGTTGAGTAATCCACTTCGATTTATCTGTGTATTATTATTATTATTATTATTATTATTATGGTAATTATTATTATTATTATTATTATTATTATTATTATTATTATTATTATTATTATATTATTATTATGGTAATTATTATTATTATTATTATTATTATTATTATTATTATTATTATTTTTATTATTATTATTATTATTATTATTATTATTATTATATTATTGTTATAAAGCGTCAGGGGGCCTGACTGCTGAGTGGACAGCGCTCGGGGTCGTAGTCCTCAGGGTCCGGGTACGATCCACTGCGGAGGCGGAAACAAATTGGCAGTTTCTCTTGCCCTGATGCGTCTGTTCACCTAGCAATAAATAGGTACCTGGAAGGTAGACAGCTGCTACGGGCTGCTTCCTAGGTACTCACCTAATTGTGCTTGCGGGGTTGAGCTTTGGCTCTTTGGTCCCGCCTCTCAACTGTCAATCAACTGGTGTACAGATTCCTGAGCCTACTGGGCTCTATCATATCTACACTTTGAAACTGTGTATGGAGTCAGCCTCCACCACATCACTTCCTAGTGCATTCCATTTATTAACTACTCTGACACTGAAAAAATTCTTTCTAACGTCTCTGTGGCTCATCTGGGTACTAAGTTTCCACCTGTGTCCCCTTGTTCGTGTCCCACCCGTGTTGAAGAGTTTGTCTTTGTCCACCCTATCAATTCCTCTGAGAATTTTGTAAGTTGTGTGTGTGTGTAAATATTAGGATTAAGGATTTGCCCAAAACGCTATGCTTGCTAGTGGCTGTACAAGAATGTAAAACCTCTCATACCTGAAGCTCACATTGTTTATTTGTTTTTTTATTTATTTTATTTATTTATTTATATACAAGAAGGTACATTGGGTTTGTGAGAATACATAGCATAGTATTTACAATCTTGTAAAGCCACTAGTACGCGCAGCGTTTCGGAATCTAACAGATAACTTTAAGTAGGTAAATTCCAACAGAATTAATCAAATGATAACAAATACATTGCAAGAAAAAATGAGATGAGAGAGATTAGTAAGTATATTAAAGCACATTGGTATATTAAAGCTCTGATTGATTACACTGACAACTTGATTGGTAATTTAAACAAGAGTAATAGACACCATACAGCAGATTGATAGCACATATAAGAAGACAGCAATGATCACAATGGTAAAGATGAGTTAAAGATAAAGATTTGTTGCTCGTCAATCTCAAAATACGGGCAATCTTTACCACTGTCAGACAGGAGCCCTGCTGGTAGTCTCAATAAGGTCCCCATTATTATTATTATTATTATATAGCCAAGGACGAGGCTTTAACTTCCCTCTGACCCTGTCCAAGGTGAACCATAGTCCCTTTACTCTGGGTACACATCATTCTATTAAATAAATGGCCACGTCTATGGCACAAATCAACCTAATGAATCAACATTACGCAGTGAGCCATATCATCAAAATATACTTTCCTAGCTTTTTTGTTTATATGTATGTATATATATATAAATATTTACTTACAATGCATGTAAGAGATGGTTAGTGTAAAATAAAGCGGTATGTGGCAAGGCCGCGCAGAGGGCGATGTCGTCAGTCGCGGCCGTGCCAGCGAGGAGAGCGGGTGTACGGTGCCATCCTTCTCACGTCTATTATAACTCGTGGACAGGGATTCACAGTTATACTTGGCGACATGGCTCCCGGACCTCACAGAGAACTAAGTAAAGATACGCCAGACATTGAGGTAAGATGCCAGAGAGTCACAGACTACAGCTGTATTTTGTAACTGTATCGGGTTTTATCCAGTACGTTCGTGTTTATTAACAGTTTAAAGGGTTAAAAAAAATAAGTTGAATTTATCATAAATTTACAATCATCGTTATACCTTAAGAAGAGTTGTAAGTTAAAGCAATCTTAAAGCATTGATTGTGAGTGGTTTATTAACCTAATTCCATCCTGTGAGTGGTAGTGAACCCCATACCCATCCTGTGAGTGGTAGTGAACCCCCATACCCATCCTGTGAGTGGTAGTGGACCCCCATACCCATCCTGTGAGTGGTAGTGAACCCCATACTCATCCTGTGAGTGGTAGTGAACCCCCATACCCATCCTGTGAGTGGTAGTGGACCCCCATACCCATCCTGTGAGTGGCAGTGGACCCCCATACCCATCCTGTGGGTGGTAGTGGACCCCATACCCATCCTGTGAGTGGTAGTGGACCCCCATACCCATCCTGTGGGTGGTAGTGGACCCCATACCCATCCTGTGAGTGGTAGTGGACCCCCATACCCATCCTGTGAGTGGTAGTGGACCCCCATACCCATCCTGTGAGTGGTAGTGGACCCCCATACCCATCCTGTGAGTGGTAGTGAACCCCCATACCCATCCTGTGAGTGGTAGTGGACCCCCATACCCATCCTGTGAGTGGTAGTGAACCCCCATACCCATCCTGTGAGTGGTAGTGAACCCCATACCCATCCTGTGAGTGGTAGTGAACCCCCATACCCATCCTGTGAGTGGTAGTGGACCCCCATACCCATCCTGTGAGTGGTAGTGGACCCCCATACCCATCCTGTGAGTGGTAGTGGACCCCCATACCCATCCTGTGAGTGGTAGTGGACCCCCATACCCATCCTGTGAGTGGTAGTGGACCCCCATACCCATCCTGTGGGTGGTAGTGGACCCCCCATACCCATCCTGTGAGTGGTAGTGGACCCCCATACCCATCCTGTGAGTGGTAGTGGACCCCCATACCCATCCTGTGAGTGGTAGTGAACCCCCATACCCATCCTGTGAGTGGTAGTGAACCCCATACCCATCCTGTAAGTGGTAGTGTACCCCCATACCCATCCTGTGAGTGGTAGTGAACCCCCATACCCATCCTGTGAGTGGTAGTGAACCCCCATACCCATCCTGTGAGTGGTAGTGAACCCCCATACCCATCCTGTGAGTGGTAGTGAACCCCCATACCCATCCTGTGAGTGGTAGTGGACCCCATACCCATCCTGTGAGTGGTAGTGAACCCCCATACCCATCCTGTGAGTGGTAGTGGACCCCCATACCCATCCTGTGAGTGATAGTGGAAAATTTTAAGTTACGTAATCAGTACAAGAACTAACCCCCAATGTTCTATAAGGTAAACAGTTTACATTTGTTATGTACTTTAATTGCAGGTTTTGCTGTCTCATATTTGTGTTAGTTACAAGGACATAGAGATTATATGACCGTATACGACCATGATGTAAACATGACTTGCAGGTAGTGGAAACTTACAGACAGACAGACAGACAGACAGACAGACAGACAGACAGACAGACAGACAGACAGACAGTGTGTGAACCGAAGCGGTCAACACTATCCAAACTTGACACATACCCGGCTAGGATTTTGGGTAATGGTGTCATCCAGGATACATTTCATGGACACACACACGCACGCATGCACACACACAAAAGCGTTATATGACAAAGAGTGCTGGGAAGACGGGACACCACGATGCGTAGCTCTTCAACCTGTAACAACATTTATGTAATATCACACACACACACACACACACACACACACACACACACACACACACACACACACACACACACACACACACACACACACACACACACACTGGAAATTAGAAATTCAAATGAGCCATCATAATGAAAGGATGCACTTTTGAACGATTCAGGCTAGCAAGCCGTTCTCACCATATGACGAGTTTATTTGTTAGGCATTTGCTTTACAATAAACGTAAGATCCTACTCTGACTCGCCAAACCTATCGATATTCTTTTAGTCTCCAAAGTGTACAACAAAAATTCAACAATTTTGTTTCCGTGTTGATGAAATCGTCGTTGGAAGATGTTTTGTTGATAATGTAGTGGAATAGATGTAGATGTCGTGGAATTTTTTTTCCACTAAAGTAATTCAATTTGTACTCTATAGTCCGTGCCGTACAAATATATTACGCTCCCGGGGTTGTGACACCCGCCCACGAGTCTCAAGAAATGAGGGTTAGGTAAAATCAATAAGGTTCAATCCACCCGTCGACAGGACGCATTGCAGCAGCCTGTAAGTCTTAGGGAACCAGTACCTGCCCTTAGGCTATCCGTGGCTATCATAGGCTGGCTAAACTTTTCACTCACAGAACTACCCGCACTACAATTAGCTACCAGCTAACTGGCTCACTGAAAAACACGGGGAGTAATGTTATGTTATTCTAGTAGCTCGTCAAGCACTTGTAACCCTCACTTGGAAGATAGACACTTAGAATCTCACAAGAACATCATAAATATCCAGCTGCTAACCTGATTATATATATATATATATATATATATATATATATATATATATATATATATATATATATATATATATATATATATATATATGTGTGTGTGTGTGTGTGTGTGCGTGTGTATCACGAAAATAAACACGTGATTAAAAATGTGACAGTGTCAGACCACGGAGGAAAATTGAAACAGGAATTTCCTTAAGTACTTTCGTATATTAATACATCTTCAGAAGGAGTGGAAGATGTGGTCTACTCCTTCTGAAGATGTATTAATATACGAAAGTACTTAAGGAAATTCCTGTTTCAATTTTCCTCCTTGGTCTGACACTGTCACTTTATCCATTCTTGTCTCTTAAAGATATCGTAATATATTCCAGATATGTCATTTATGCAGTTAATCTATGCTAATAAAAATAAATATATACAGAATTATGAGTCTGTAGGAGGGGTGTGGGTTGAATGTATTTGTGTTCACAATTGGAGATATTTGTAATTTAAATCAGAGTGAATGCGCTTACACAGACGTACACACGGGCATGCACCACGCAAGCCTCGTCCTCTCGAACGTTCACAACGTCACTAAGCTGATATATTATATTGCCCGAACCTAACCAAGTCGAGGCTCCACAAATAGAAAACGGGACATACGTTAATTTTGCAAGCTGCTATGATTTTTAGTATGTCAGTTTTTGCAACCTGTCTCGAATAGTACATTGTATTCTGACGTGTAAAATCCCCCTAGGGCCAAAAACTTATGCACTAAAAATCTTAGCGGATCGCGAAATTGACGTAATGTTCCATTTTCTATTCGTGGGTCCTCGGTTAGATTAGGTTAGGTTCGGGCAATTTAGTACATCAGTTTATTGACGTTGTAAACGCTCGAGAGGACGGGCTGGTCATTCATCCTAACGGTTCAGAATAGAGGAATGTGAGAATCAATAACCAGTTTACCTAGTGACATTTCTGAACTAATTTTAGCATGCCACTTTCTCTCTCTCTCTCGCTCCCATCGTCCCCTGATGAATTTCGTACCATAACACGCCTCCCAGTTGTATTTTATTTTTGTGCCTTTTGATAATTACTTACATTATTCGATTTAAAAGTGTAGTAGTGAGTGTGAAGGTGGTCGAGGAAAGTGCGCGGAGGCCAGGGTCGTGGATTATGTATTGTACTTCATGTCTGTGTAGGATTAGTTTAAGTATAGAAGCAGCAATCGCGAATTTTCCGTTAATATTTTCTCTGTTGTGTTGTGTCTCATGGCTGCATTCTCAATATACTGTCTCCTAATATGGCTTTCTTCTCGCCATCAAAGTACACGTGAGGTTAACAGCACTGATTTTAAATTTTGCCCCATAGGGCGTGTTTATTGGGCAGCGCCACTCATCTTGTGAGTGGACATACCGCCATAGCAGCATGTACAACACTCCCCAATAGGAAGAAAACCCGCTGGGTTGTTCATCATTGATATTTATGCAGGCTTGGTCTTGGTTCCTGTCGGGGGAAACAAGCGTCGTAGGTGTTGGTTGATACGGTAGGTTATCATGTTATCTTGAGGTATACTTGGTATACTAGCCTACTATATGCAGGTATACTTGGCTAATTGCTACCGACCCAGGGGTACTGGTGTATCGTGTACTTCATATTTATCCTACTAATGGTAGTTTATTGTTCACCACTTACTCATCCTGTGAGTGGTAGTTTGTTGTACACCCCCATACTCATCCTTTGAGCGGTGGCTTATTGAGCCTCCGAGACCGGGCCTCGGGGGACGCTAATCCTCGGAACCCATTCCAGGTAGGTAGGTTTGTAGATCTGGGTACCGATAGGGTCGTCAGGGGACCCCATCTAGTTATGTTTACAAACAAAACGATACTGTCATTAGTAATGTTTGTTAAGCCAAGAGAAGCTGTTTATCTGCCGGACACGGGGCCAGCGGACACGGGCCCAGCAAGTCGAACAGGTGTTGATAATTATCAACAAAATACAATTAGTTTAATAGTTTAGTGCTGACCCCACACCCATGCTGTGGGCGGAGGCAGAAAGGTTGCAGTCACATATTGGGTTCAGAAATTGGACCCAGTGTTTGTTTGTTCTATTTAATCTGTCTTCTTTACGGCTCGTGGAGTTTGCTGGGTTTCCTTCAGTTGACTGCTCGAGTTGAGTGACGCGTCACTGTTGACGGATAAGTAGGGTTTCACTCTGACTACTGTATCTGTTACACTACTGTATCTGGTACCCTACTGTATCTGGTGCCCTACTGCATCACGCCTACACGCATGGACGGGCAAGCCTCCCCGGCCACGCCTATGATTAAGTGGGACCCCGTTATAAAGGATGCTGTCGCCTATAAGTACACAGAACTGTGCCCAACTTCCCAGTTTATATGCAGAGTTTACTTCAGGTCTAAATATTCAGTACTGAAGTATACTTGCTAACATATGTGAGAATGTTCAACATATGTGAGGGACAAAGAGCCGAAGCTCAACCACGCAAGTACAATTAGGTGAGTAAAGTTCATCAATTGTAACTGTTGGGTAGAAGTATAATAGGTTAATTCTTGATTCCATATGTGCCACTCTAACCTTCCACTACACTCTCATTGTGGGTATGTGGGTATGGGAGTGCATAGTAAGTAAACTAAACCTTCAGGTTAACACCTTAACAAGTGTTACTGGGCATGTTTATCCCTTTCTCCACGTAAATACCCCGATCATCTGGCCGGCCTCACTCCCGCTGCTTTAGTTTCTGCGTCGCATCCCGTCCTGTTGAGACAGTTNAAGGCTGATCAATTATTGTATTGAACTACATTCAAACTTTCCTGAATTTGAATAACTACAAAAATCAGTGACTTTATTACCTGCGGCCGCAGGGTATACTGGCCGGGGTGATAGGCGTGGCGGCGTGGGCATGGCAGGCGTGGTTCGGCGTGTCTGAGGGTGTGTACACAAAGCTGACCCCGTGTACGACTTCATCGTGGTGGGCGGCGGGACCGCGGGGTGCGTACTGGCGGCGAGGCTCAGCGAAGAGGAGAACTTCAAGGTACTCCTGGTGGAGGCTGGCGGGGAGGAACCATGGATCTCCAACATTCCTCTGGCTCCCCGCTCCTTCAGCAGTCTCGCTTCGACTGGCAGTACCTGACGGAGCCGCAGAAGGAGTCCTCATTCGGTCTCTTTAACCAGGTAGGTGAAGAAAAAAAAAGTTAGCTTGGAGAAACATTAGTGTAACAAAACTAATTTCACTTTTTAATGGATGAGGATGTGAAAAATCAATCGATAAAAATCATTTAATATACAGACGAAGAGTCACAATAACGTGGCTGAAAAATGTTGACCAATCCACACACTAGAAATTGAAGAGACTACGACGTTTCGGTCCGTCCTGGACCGAATATAAAAGGGACTGGACTGGATATAAAAGGGAATGTTGAATCCAAAAAGGGAATAAGGTATAAGTTTTTATATAAGTTGAAGAAGGGGGTATAGTCGTTTCGGACACAAGACGATTCGACGAAGCTTGTTTTCTGCTTGTTAAGACTGCACATATTATTATTAGCTTAAGTTAGGCTGTATTTGCTTGGGTTGGGGATATGTTAGGTTGGGTAGATTAGGTTAGGTTTGGTTAGATAGGTTTCAAAATCTGTTGGCGAATCACCATGTGTACGATATGACTTGTATCCGAAAGGGAGATTGTCATATGTGTTCAGTCCATTATATTCCTGCATCAATGGCATTATTTTTATGAGAAAATGGACACTACCTACGGTCAGGACAGACGATAAATGACAGATCATTAGAAATTCTTTGGAGCAGACGGGGATCGAACCAGCGACCTGGATAACCACAGACGCCCGTCCTGCTCCAAAGGTTTTCTCAGAGACACATCACGATATTGCGACTCCCTTCTGTATAAACATGTTGCAATATAACAATTACAGTATCAACAATTTGTATTACAGCTAACACACGCACCCGCGTTGCAAGACTGTTGGTCATGTCCTTATCACTGTGCTAGTTCCTGGTCACTGTGTGGCACTGTGAGAGTGCCTGTCCAATGTCTGTTTTGATCACTGCAATACACTCGTCACTTTCCTAGCGATCAGCATGGCCTCGCGGTCGTGGGTTGGGAGGCACCGCGACCCTCAACTTCAACATCCACATGTTCGGATCCCCCCAGGACTTCCAGAAGTGGGAGGAGGAGTATGGGGCCACGGGCTGGGGCTTCCAAGAGATGAAGAAGTACGCTAACAAGGCCGAGTGTCGCAGACTCAGGCCTAAGATTTTCAAGGTCTGTGGAATCATTTATTTTGGATTAAAGAATTTTAGGTCTAAGTCTGTGTAACAAAATTTTGCAGTATTCTGACTACAAGTCACAATATCGTGGATGGAAATTAGACACCCAAGTCACAAATCTGAAAAATAAAAGAGTTAATGGCGTTTCGGTTAAATCAAGGATTATTCATATAACTTGAATAATGAAATATATAATTTTTATTTAATGGTTATCCTATGCAGTCGATGAGTCACAATAACGTGGCTAAAGTATGTTGACCAGACCACACACTAGAAGGTGAAGGGTTATCCTAATTTACACATAAATTTGCAGCAGAAACAATGCAGCAACGAGCATGTAGAGAAGGTAGATAAAGGGTGTAACAGCAGCGAGGGAGAGAAGAATGGCCACCTCAGGCGCCAGCAAGATGCTGTACAGTGTTACCACCCGCCCCTCCGCGTCCACACCGCTGCCTCCACTCTCACACACACCTTCCTCGCAGCAGGGAAGGAACTAGGTAAGTCTAATACATTTTGCTTACCTAGGAAAGGTATTTATTTACATGTTTTGCTTGCCTGGGAACGGTCTTTTCTACCCATTTTGCTTGGCTAGGAAAGGTTTTTCTAGAAGGTTTAGCTTGCTTGGGATGGAGATAGGTTTATCCCACACGTTAATTGGGTTAAGAAACACAGATTGATAAAGATTAAGCCACCCAAGAGGTGGCACGGGCATGAATAGCCCGTAAGTGGTGGCCCTTTTGAGCCATTACCAGTATCAAGAGCTGATACTGGAGATCTGTGGAGGCGCGACTGCACCCTGCGTGACGGGAGATGTCTCCCGTAAGGAACACATGATTGATGATTGATGAAGATTAAGCCACCCAAAAGGTGGCACGGGCATGAATAGCCCGTAAGTGGTGGCCCTTTCGAGCCATTACCAGTATCAATAGCTGATACTGGAGATCTGTGGAGATGCGACAGCACCCTGCGTGACGGGAGATGTCTCCCCCGTCAAAAAGGAACACAGTCTGTTACGCCTATTTATACGTCCTATAAAAGTTACCAGGAACAGAATTGGCATTGTGTGTTAATAATCTATCTGGGGAAACAATAATGTGTCTTTGGGAAGACGTTTGTTGAAATCTTAAAGGCAGAGAAGGTCGAGATCCAAGTGTCTTTCAGAAGGTATAAGGAAAAAACCCGCCTAGTTGGGAGGGGGGGGGGGAGCTTTGGCTATTTGGTTCTGCCTCTCATCCTCCAATCGACGGGTGTATGAGTTTCCGAACCTGTTGGGCGCTGTCATATCGATCTACTTATGAAACTGTATATGAAACCTGTCTTCACCTCTTAGTGCAGTCCATTTGTTCACGACTCTGGCACTAAACATTTCTGTACAAGGCCTCTGTATCTCATATGGGAACTTTACTTCTACTTGTGTTCCCTTGTTAATGCACAACATATTCCAAATATTCTGCCTTGTCTATTCCCCTGAGTATCTTGTATCTGTTAATCATGTCTTCCATGACTCGTTCAATCTTCTAGTCTCTCCTTCTAGCTTAGAATGCTTCGAAACAGCCCGTTCTCGCGAGTGTTCCTAACATCAAGGAACTGTAGTATTAAAGTGCCTTAGTCTAACCTACCAGAGGACCCACGAACAGAAAACAGGACATTGTCAATTTCGCGAACTAGGGAACTATCAGGGGGAAAGCGCCAAGTCATTACGACTATATAGCACTGGGAAGGGGTCAGGATAAGGATTTTGGGATGGGACGGGGGAGGGAACGAGTGGTGCCCAACCACTTGGACGGTCGGGAATTGAACGCCGACCTGCATGAAGCGAGACCGTCCGCTACCATTTTCTAGTACAACAGTTTTTTGGCCTTAGGTAATAAAATATAAGTCAAAATGCGACGTACTATTAGGAGGACGGGTTGTTCGAAAAGCCTAGAGGTCTAGCAGCCAGGAGCTCTCACTATGCCAGCGGTGAGAAGTATGACTATGGTGACCAGACCACACACTAGAAGGTGAAGGGACGACGACGTTTCGGTCCGTCCTGGGGCCAGATTCACGAAAGCACTTACGCAAGCACTTACGAACGTGTACATCTTTCCTCAATCTTTGACGGCTTTGGTTGCATTTATTAAACAGTTTACAAGCATGAAAACTTCCCATTCAACTGTTGTTATCGTTATAAACAGTCTCCTGGTGCTTCCGAGCTCATTAACTGTATAATAATTGGAAACAAAGCCGCCAAAGATTGAGAAAAGATGCACAGGTTCGTAAGTGCTTTTTGTGAATCTGGCCCTGGACGATTCGCCTGCATATGACTATGGCACTTTTACTGCAGGTCTGCCGGTGGGGAGTCTCAACGACGATATCGACTACGGGCTGATGGCAGGGGAGACATTGGTATTCAAGGGACGACGCTGGAGCAACGTCAAGGGGTATCTGAGACCCGCCCTTGGCCGCCCCAACCTACATGTCCTCATCCACAGCCACGTCACTAAGGTACTCACACTCCTCCACGTCTCTCACAGATGACCCGGTTTACTGTTCACTCGGTTTTCGTCGTGTTAATTCACTTCACTTTACCTCTGTCCTTCATTATTCCCAATTATATTAACCCGCCAAACACACACCGAAACTACGACGTTGGTATAACGTTCGAACAAGTTTTAACCCCTCCTAACCAGTTATAACAACCAATATAGCAAGTTGTAACAACGTTCTAATACGTCATAAACACGTTAAGCCAAGATGTAACAACTTTATTACAAGTTATAACAAGCAGAAAATAGAGATAGTTTCGGTTTGTGTTTCCAGGGATATTCTGCCCTTTCATTATTCTCACTTATTGATATTCCTGGCAAATGTTTGACGGTTCCAATCGTATATTACCCTTCACCTGTCCTCTCTTATTGCTCCTCCACTTTCTGTTGGCTATATCTTTCATTTCATAACATTCCATCTCCTCCTTCCTCTTTAGACTTTAATCTCTCCTTATGTATCTTTCTCTTCCCTCTGTAACGTATGTCATCCTCTGTTAACATTGTTCTATCCAGTATTCAGCTGTTTTCTTAATTTTTCAATATTAATTAATGTTTTCACAATAATATATATATTGGTCTGAAGTTCGAGAGTCTTATAGTCCAGGTGAATGAAATGTTATTTTCCACTATATAGTGGTTAACAATATATATATATACTTACCAAGGTCTGCAAGATCTTCTCTAGCTGAATGTTTTATTCTCTTCTCCGAGGCTAAGGGTCCCTACAGTTACACAAGAGGTGGTATATCTCTATATAAATCTTTTAGTGTATTCGTTTATGACATAGAAACTTCCGACTGCTAAATCTGTCATTAAATTAACTCCCCCCCTCTCCCTGTCAATGCCTCATTTTTTTTGTTAGCTTAGTTTTCACGATCTTGATTCGGTACAAAATTCAATATAAGTCGTCACATCAACAATGGGTTCGAGATCGACCTCAAATACAGGTTCTAAATTGGGCTCAGTCACTGAGCCCATTATGTGCCTTTGTAACCCTTTCCACTACCGCCCACGGGAATGGGTATGGGGTACATAATAAATGAACTAAACTAACTAACTTGATTCGGTAGATCTTGTGGGAGGGCGAGCGGGCCGTGGGGGTGGAGGTGGTGCAGTGGGGCAGCCCTCGCCTCAAGAGGACCGTCTATGCCCGTGGGGAGGTGATCCTGGCCGCCGGGGCCATCAACTCTCCCAGTCTGCTCATGCTCTCTGGCGTTGGACCCAAAACTGTCCTGGAAGAGTTTAACGTAAGTTAAACTTTTCTCTATGGAAGTCTTTGTTGTATGTTAAAACTGTTTTGGGATAGTTAGATGTCAGTGCTACTGATCAAGAGGCTATGTTTCAGCCAAGCCATCGCCGCCTTGTTCGTGTTATGCTAAACTATTCTTGAAAACTAATATGAAGAAAAACATGTGTGTTTCAGAGAATTTATATATAGTAATAGTCTCTTATTGCTAATACTGTATTTATCAATTGTATCAGCTTAACATTCTCTTTTTCTTGCAACTTGCAATCATAAAAATCGTATCACAATGTATAATTTTCAAGCACAGTATATCCAGCTGTAACGAACTACTGTCCTAGTAGTGATAACTATCTTGTACGGACCCCAGATACTAAATTCAGCCTATTACTAAATGAATACTATTTTACTGCCTATCGTCTGGTGCTGATTGTAAAAGGTAGACAAAATACTACCAGTAACAATTACTATGGTTCATTAACAATAGTCTAAATGTAAAAATGAATACAATAGGTGACGGCACATCAATTAATAAAGTCTAAATGAATAGTTGCAATTATATATAAAGTCCTCATAAATATAATTTTTTAATATAACCTCTTTTTGTAGTTTGGCATCTAATTATTTATTTCCAAAAACCTGGTGTAGATTCCAGCGGTGTCCATACTTGACGGTGTAGGTGAAAACCTCCAGGATCACCTCAACGCTCCCTTGTACGTGTCCCTGGAGAAGGATGTCTCCCTCAACCTTGCTAAGCTGCGCACCTTAAGTAATATTTGGGACTACTTCGTCAACGGAGGCAAAGGTAACTCCAGAGTTAACACATATTCTTAGTTATTTTTTGTTTAATTAGGTTAGGGAACGTTTCTTAGGTGGTTTTCCCGTAGTTTACTTCAACCATATGCAGACGAGGAGTCACAATAACGTGGCTGACATATGTTGACCAGACCACACACTAGAAAGTGAAGGGGCGACGACGTTTCGGTCCATCCTGGACCATTCTCAAGTCGATTGAGAATGGTCCAGAACGGACCGACACGTCGTCGTCCCTTCACTTTCTAGTGTGTGGTTTGGTCAACATACCTCAACCATATTTATGGAACATGAACGTCATCATTGCCTTTTTAATCTAGTTATAAATTGTTAATTAGGATGTATTAAACTTCCGTGTTCAGTGAATTCTTGAAGGGTTCAATTAACCTCTCGTATTTCATTTAAGTGTCTCTCTATCAGAGTAATATAAATATCGGTATTGTTCTCTTTTAATTGTGCATTTATTTATTTAACGTAAATAAAATTGTCATCTCGACCTGCCCTTGGCTAATATCACTCACGTACCAGTTGGACGAAGACTCCATGCAAATATGAAGGAACAAGTACTACATTTAACACAGTGGATAAATGTGCAGTTGTGTTATACAGCCCCCACTTCTAAACTACTCGTAAACATAAATTATACTGAGTATAATTAAACGTATGAGGTCAATTTGAAGCGTAGTATTCTCATCACCAAAGTTTCACGTAGAGATGAGTTGCTTACGTGATAACCTAAGTTAGATGTTTGGTTTTAAAGTAAATGATGAACCACATACCTACAGTAAGTTTGAGCCTGTGGAGTTACTCAGTTGTCGAGATGTTGCCCCTTGTGTTGCAGGCGACCTCGGGCGGGCAGCTGTTGAGGGCGTCGGGATAATGAGGCTAGCGAAGCAACAACCAGAGCTCGGTGTCATCCTCTTCAATATGGGCGCTCTCGATAAGCATCTCTACTCTGCTATCACCAATATGAAACTCAATGTGAGTTCCTTTATGAGTGTATTGTGAGGGTTTAAACTCGATGTGAGTGTCATTTGAGTCTATTGTGAGGATTTCAACTCGACGCTAATGTTTTATGAGTGTATTGTGTTGGGTTTAAATGCGATGTTGGTACTTTATGAATGTATTACAAGGAATTAAGTGTTTGTAATGTTAGAGGCGAGACGCTTTGAGGCTAGCCTCGTTAAACTTTTCAGGGTGACTGGTGAGTAAGGAGGATATTGGTCTCCATTGCGTTCTTAATGAAGTCGGCAGAAATGAAATACTCGGCGCAGAGTCCATAGAGTTAAAACAAATAATAATATTTCAGAATTTTCATAGTTAAGCAAAACACGTTCTGATGGCAGATTTGTATTCTGTGGGTTTCCAACACTTTAATGGCACAGTTGGTACCCAGTACAAATGGTACTTTATTGGTACCCGGGTCGACCTCAACATCTTAAAAGTCGACCTGAGTACCTCTAGGTACCCGCAAACATCAATCACTACCCGCAGGCGATGAGTCACAATAACGTGGCTAAAGTATGTTGACCAGTGTGTGGTCTGGTCAACATCAATCTCTACCTTCTCCGTTTTAAAGCCAGGTGTTTCCCCAACCCAAGAAAGAAGGAAACAGGGTCAGAATGATTATGACGAGATCATTTAAATAAATTCATATTAATTCCTTATTCTTATGGACATTATATATCCCTGTCAATAAAGTAATTAGTAAATTCCAATTTACTAAATACAGTACATGCAAAATAATATTATAATTTTTCCCAGTATTTTGAGACAGCTTTCCCGAAGATGGACAATCACAGTGCCTCGGGGTTCCTCTTCTTATCGACATGTTTACACCCAAAAAGCCGGGGTCAAGTTCGCATTGTCTCTACAGACCCCCTCCACCCTCCCTCCATCCAGCCCAACTACCTCCACCATCCTTACGACATCACCTGCATGAGAGATGGTTAGTTACACTGTCCAGTGACCTCGTGTAAGTACAGTGTACTAGTATTTAGAAAATAGAATTTGATTACATATTCTTATTTTGAACATGTGTAAGAAGCCATTATATATTACAATAATTCTTTATGCTCAATTAGTATTAAGTTCTAGATATTAATGTTCTTCCTGCCCGAAACGCATTGCGTAATAGTGGCATTAGGCATTGTATGTACTAGCTCTATCTATAATTCGATCCATTAATGTAACATCACTTGTATGTATATACCTTACCTGAATAAACACTATTATTATTATTATTATTAATTCCTTATGTTGGGGACAGGCAGCCAGTGTATAATATATATATGTTAGGATTATATTGAGGCCCCCCTAAGGTTGAACTACTGACCCTCCTCAGGATGCATCCTAACTAAAAGCTGAATAACTCTTGGGTATCAATTTATTGCTAGGTGAACAGGTGCATTAGGTGATAGGAAATGCACTCAGCCATTTCTGTCCCGCCCGGGATAGGATGGATCTAAATCCATGCATGTTCTTATCATAATACTAGTAACTCACTAATTTTTCACATAGATATAAACACAGGGGCAAATATATTGATGCAAAAAGAATGCGAGTTATATATCGACTCACAAGCTGCTATATAACACTTTCGTACTTATTTTTTAAAGACATGCATTAAAACCCCCCATATATCATGTATAGTAAGATACATTTACATGTTACAGGAGCTACATAATAGATTTTATCACTTTAATTTACTGAAACAGAGATATCTTGAGTATAAATATCATTGCAGGTCCTAGTATAGCATAATGACATTGTGTAGCTTTTGGCAATGTTTTATTAAAACGTATCCTAAAATTGTTTCTAAATACTTACAGCATTCAAGTTTACAGTACAGCTGGTACGAACCAAAGCGTTCCAGAATCTGGGAGCATCTGTGGCCCTACCTCGCTACCAGGAGTGCCTTGGTCTGGAAGGTCCGGAAGCCTTGGTTCGGAAACGCTCTGGTCCGGAAGGTTCAGGGCGCGAAGAGTACAGCCGGACGCTTTACCAGGAATTCGTCTCTTGCATCATTCGTGTGGGTGCCATTTCTGGTTATCACGCATTGGGCACTGCTCGTATTGGCCAGCCAGATGACCCTATGGCTGTGGTCGATCCGGAGCTCAGGTAGATGTAACACTTGCTAAATTGTAAACTATAGCAAGTATATATTGTCCATATAAAACAAGTATGCTATAAACTACTAAGCATATTAATTAAGCACATTTACAGAATTATATTTATATCAGGGTTTTTAATTATAGAGCCTACTTCAAAGCTTGGTTATTACATCCATGAAAAGAACTTGGATTTCTAATTATATTTATAAATAAAATTTATACCTGAATATTTGCCAGCTTACAGCTTATGACCCCTACTTAGTTCTTTTAACTACAATAATGAAGTTCTCTATCTAAATTATATTTGTCTAACATATATACATAAGTTATGACAATCCAAGTATCAAGTTCTGCACACACGACTTGATAATGGTCCAGGACGAACTGAAACGTTGTCATTTCTCCATCTTCTGATGTGTGGTTTGGACGTCAGTCCAGATACTGTACTATAAAAAAAAAGAATTTTACCTGAATTTATATGAAGGCTACTATCTCTAGTGGCTTTGTCGGGAATCGAGGAAGGAAGCCAGCGGCTTGTCAAAGGTCCTCCCCCCCCCCCCCATTCCCACATTGTTGCTGAGAATTTTTCCTGTCTGTATTTTGAACTGTAGTGCTATAATGTTTGGTATTTATGGCTTCAGTGGGTAGGTGGTTCCATGGGTCTGTGGGTTAAAAAGCTTCTCATGTTTTCTGTCCTACATTGTGGCTTGTTGAGCTTAAATCGTTGCTCCTTGTATGTGTCACCTGTGACCTTTTAACGTTGTCTGGAGCAGTATCCTCTAAATTATTCAGTACTTCATAAGTTTCGAGATCAGCTGTCTCATGTCTGGTTTGCAGTGTTGTTAACCCTGTGGCCTTCAGCCGCTCTTGGCATGTGAGTTAACTTAGTTCAGGAATGATTTTTGTTGTCTGGTGTTGAACCTTCTCTAAAGCAGATATAGGTCCTTTTGAACATGAGGTCTCCGTGCTTATATACAGTTGTCCAGATGGGACACGTTAAAGACTTATGCAGTTGAATAACAATTTTCTTTTCCTTAAATCAAAAGTTCATTTAACAATTGTTTTTTTATGCCAGCTCCCACTTGTGCAATTTTCAATGAATCAGAATTCCCAGGTCCTTGTCTTCATCCACCTGCTGTATAGTAGTGTTGCCCTACATGCAAGGTCTTGCAATTGTCAGTATTAAAAAGCATTTGTCATGCAACTGACTATAGATAAGTTCATGTAGATTTCTTTGTATGGCCTCAATATAGTTTTTGCTTCCCACTTATCATAGTTCTTAGTGTCTTCTACAAATTTTATGACATGGTTAATAAAGTTCTTGTCTATATCATTAATGTACAGTATATGACACAAATGGCTGGCCCCAAAATGGACCACAGTGATAATATAAACACACACTAAGATGATGATATACATTATTTAAAGAGAACGTTTCACCTCTATGGGGTTCATCAAAAACACTGCCTAAACTTTGACATACTAAGATCATTACATTCTTAATTGTTTTAATTTTTCTCTCATCAGAGTGATTGGGACAGAGCATCTGAGGGTAGTGGATGCTGCAGTGATGCCTACACAGATTTCAGGGGCTCCCAACTCTGCCATCACTGTCATTGCAGAGAAGGCATCCGATCTCATTAAGGCAAGTTGCTCTTGTATAATTGTCTTGCTTCCTATAGAGCTTGTGCGGCAGGAAAGTTGCTCGTATGCTGACTTATCTATGTTCTCAGCTCACAGTGTAGACCCCGAGTTCAATTCCTGAGCAGGACAGAAACGTTTGGGAACATTTACTTTCACCTGCTGCCTCTGTTCATAAAGCTGTAAACAAGTACAGTACCCCGAGTTACGCAACTGTTGTGGGTTGCTTCTTGGAGGCAGTAGTTTGCCTAGGGAAGGGGGGGGGCACCTATATGACCCTAAGTACAGGCTTCCTGTCCCTGACAACAGGAATTATTATTATTATAACTGTCCAGTGTTCACATGATCTGCATGCAGTTGTATTTGGTGTCCATTTTTGTTTCCTACTATTTACTAAATTTTTTGAGTTTAAAAATTATAATCATTTTATCTTAATTGACTGATTTTTACCTGCTTGCTGATGTGCCTCACCTGCCTGCTAGCCTGCTTACTGGTGTGCTTCACCTGCCTGCTAGCCTGCTTACTGGTGTGCTTCACCTGCCTGCTAGCCTGCTTACTGGTGTGCTTCACCTGCCTCTTAGCCTGCTTACTGGTGTGCTTCACCTGCCTGCTAGCCTGCTTACTGGTGTGCTTCACCTGCCTGCTAGCCTGCTTACTGGTGTGCTTCACCTGCCTGCTAGCCTGCTAACTAGTGTGCTTCACCTGCCTGCTAGCTTGGGGAGCTGGTCGGCCGAGCGAACAGCACGCTGGACTTGTGATCCTGTGGTCCTGGGTTCGATCCCAGGCGCCGGCGAGAAACAATGGGCAGAGTTTCTTTCACCCTATGCCCCTGTTACCTAGCAGTAAAATAGGTACCTGGGTGTTAGTCAGCTGTCACGGGCTGCTTCCTGGGGGTGGAGGCCTGGTCGAGGACCGGGCCGCGGGGACACTAAAAAGCCCCGAAATCATCTCAAGATAACCTCAAGATAGCCTGCTAACTGGTGTGCTTCACCTGCCTGCCTCCATATAGAAGTTCATCACTTTTATAATAACCGTCTTGCTTCTGAGAGTAATGCTTGTAAAGATGTTTAATTTCTAAATATTGTAATTTCTACTGTTTAATATAGTATACAGTTTTTAATTTTAGTATACATCAGTAACTTTTATTTTTATAATCTTTTATTACAGGCAACTTGGAGTAACAAATCTAAATTAGCCAGTCAGAAAATTTGCTCCAGTGCACCAGACTGTGAAGAAAAGCTTCTGTCTAACATTTCCAACTTGGCAGAGCCCGTTGGTGGCCTCATTTCAACTGCTATTGTTTACATACTCTGGGGTGTGTTATTATATGCTATCACTGGCATATGATAACACACCTCTGGTCTTCGTCATGCTGGTAACCTATGTGTAAGAAGGGTTGACAATGTGCAATACATACATTTTGCTTACACTGTACTTCAGTATGTATAAATTAAAATTTTGCTGGTTATTGTTAATTACTGTGCAGTACAGCATAGACCTTCAATTTGTATGGAAGCTTAATAAGAGTCATCATACCCAAAAAGTATTTTTTTCGTGTACAGTACTAGTACATATACTGTACACACGTAAAATAAATGCCATACAGTATTTACCTCTGGAATAATAACCACAGCTTTGATTGCTATCTGCTGGACTATTGGTATGTTACCGCTGCTGGGTGACCGCACCAGTACCTTCTCAGATGCACTTGAGAACACGTGTCTGGCTCATCGACACATTCACACTTATATTACACATTAATATAATGAATTTTTTTCATATGACTAATAGTTACTAAATCTTAACATTTAATAAAGTGCATTGCTATGAATGTAATGCAATATATTCACATATTTCTGGTGGTCAAAATAGGAATTACCCAGCAGGTACAAGGTAGTAACTGAAGCTGACATTCCACATTTTGCAGATTTATGAAACTATTTGCCCAAATTACTTGTAAATTTTTGAAAATAAAAAAGCACAAGCTGGGCAAAGATATATTTATTGTTTACACACACAGTTAACACACTGAATTTTCAATTAATAGTTTTGAGCACCATGAATGTTGAAATGGGAGAAGGGAAGGGAAGGAACAAGGGTATTCACATAACCATACTGTCTTAAGACAAAACCAAAGTCATATTGATGTACCTCAATGTGCATACTGTATTTAAACTGATAGGTGAAAGTATTGTTAAAGATTATAGTATTACCTGAGCTCAAGTGATGTTCTTCTATGATATATACTTAACTCTATTTTGGGTAGTTTGCTGTAGGTAGTCCTTATACTTAATAATATTTACTCCAATGTTGTAGGTACTCTTACAGTGTTGTAGGTTCTGTATTATGCTATAGTTGTACCAAAAACAGGAGCTGCAAACTGAAAGATACAGGCGCTTGCATTCATTATATTATTACAAAATACCACAAAATTTGCAATCATTATAATATTAAGATTAAAACATTATGTAATACACATACAATTACTGTATATGATGGTGCCACACAATATATCAGGCAAAATTTTAAATATACACTACCCATTATCAGATTCTGTTTTCAAAAAATAATGAATGCTAGTATTGAATAATGGTAAATGAACCACAGGAAGCTTCTCACGTTGAAATGCGAGACAATAGACAAGTGTAAATATAGACATAAATTTAGTTAAACTTTAATGAGTCATTAAATTATTAATACACATTCCAGTATTTTTATTAAAAACAATTTTAAATTTTTACCCACAAGTGGACCGAGATAAATGGCTTCAAATGTATTGAATATCAAATTTAAGAATAAAATATTGATTGTATGAGATATATTAGGCATAAAATAATGCCCAGAAAATATTGCCTATATAATGCAATAACTAACAATATGTAACAAATAGAAACATACTAACTAGGCATTCTTTAAGGCATATTTCATACTGTCCTAACAGAGACAAGAAGCAATGAAAGTCCATCAACCCCAAGGACTTATTACCATTGCTATGTTACGAAACTAACAACATAACGGCAGATGATGTTTAAGAAACTTATAATATATAAATTTAAGCCATTTGCAGAACTTCGTTTCTCACTGTTAAATAATTGGTAATGTTACTGAAACAGACAACCTGAATTTATAATCATCTTCTATTAAATAACATGTAAATTCACTATCTCCCCTCCACTTACTGATTAAATGTCTTGGCTGTAATGAATAATGAGAGCTATTTGCAGGAAATATAATGTATAATACAGTACATTAATATATGATATTAACCAATTATTATATATACTGTAAATATATATGATATTCACTGATTATTATAGATATTCATATATTATCCTCTTTGGAAATTGGCTTCCCAAAGGGGAATTCACTTGGTTCATTAAAACGATTCCTCATCAGTATGTACATTAAACTAGTAGTAACAACAGCCTGACTGATCAGGCTCTCGACCAGGAGACTAGATCAGAGACTGGGCCCCAAGGGCACTCATCCCTAATATCCTCACTAGGAAGACACTATATAAAGGCTATACGAGTAATGAATTGGTAGCTGCGTTTCTTGTCTCAAAATATAGTATTACTCAAATATAACATACTGTACATGTAAATATTCATACTGTACTGTAATTTTGGAAGACAAACCCCAAATACTGTACTGTATATATATCTCAACATCTATATTCCAAGAATTTCATAGGTTCTCCATCCATGAACGAGCAATGGCTTTTCGATAACAATACTGTGCAGTAAATGATTTTTACCACAATAGTCGCCAAAATATTAATTGTAGATTTTATTTATTATTTTTCTCCAACAGTTTCTCAACAAATCCCTTAACCTCCTTGTGAGAAACCAAGCCAACAAATTTTTCTATCACCATCCCTCGGTAGATTCCCAACACAGCCGGTACTGCTGTGACTTCGAAGGCATGCAGGAGCTCCACGTGTTGATCTACCATTACCTGCAAAAAATAATCGCTAGCATTAATATATCCAAGAACAAATTTTAATATTATATAATTTCCAAATACGGTATTTTACAGAGCAATATATACCTTTAACAGCCATACAAACACTGTTACCACAGGTATGCTGAAAATGTATTTCCACAATTTACTTTAAATAGAACCTTTAGAATCCGCCAGAAAACAATGATTCTAAAGCAGTTCCTATTATTAGGACTTTCCTTAGTTCCTAGACTGTACTGTAACTAGGCAAGTGAGCGAGAGGAGAGGCTGGCAAGTACACCGAGTTACTTGGGCTGCCACCAGATGGTGTTCAGGTGTATCACAAAGAGGGTGTTTACACAGCTGCAATGTTTTATTGCATTACCTTACCTTTGGGCACCTAATTTTCTTTAAGCAGTTGCTTGTTTTGTTGCAATTCTCAGCTTTGTTTTGATATTTGATTCCAAAGTTCCCCTCGCCTCATAGAGGGAAACTTCCTCTCCCCCTCATCACAGTTCCTACTGATTTTCTCATTGATACATTACATTAATGTGATTTCTCTGTGCATTGAAAAAGGAGGCATTAGAGGTAGAATTCCTGAACAACAGAGCCAGAGTGCATAGGGGGATTGTGTGAAACCCTGGTTCGGCTTCAGTGGAAGGCTCAGGAACTCTTGTGTATTCAGTTGAATCCCAGGTTGCAATCCTTATGACCATGTCATGGCCTAGTTGTCTAAGGTGTATGCTTGAGAGTACCCAGAGCAATAGGTTCGAATCCTATTCACAGCTCCTACTGATTTTGTCATTGATACATCACGTTAATGCAATTTCTCTGTGCACACAGAAGGGCAGCTTGCTTGTGCATCATCACAGGCTGGAGAGATGAAGCAGGAGCCTTCTCCACCCACTCTGTCAGTGCACAATAGCCCCACCTCACTTTGTCAAGGAACCCCTCACTGAGTGGGTAATACATATATAAAAAGTATTTTACCCACACTTATCATATATATTATTATTATACAGCACTTTAAGAATACTACCTACTAGTATATTAATTTACGTTCATGTGAATGAACTCATCTAAGAGTACTATATCAAGCTAAATATTCTCACCTCTGCTAGATGTAGTTGGCCAAGATTTTCCTTAGCAATTTTTTCCAGTAGAGGCTTGAGGGAATGACATGGTTCACACCACTCTGCATGAAAGTTAACAATTACTGGAAGCGAGTTTCTCATGACTTTGTTCTTGAACTCTTCTTCATTTTGTATTTCAAACACATCCATTAGGCTTTCACTCTGACGAAGGCCCCTGGTTCGAGAGGAAGCTGTTAAAAGTTGGCCTTTAGAAGAATTGTTGAAGAGAATTCTAACCGGGACCCTCTGAAGAAAGGTGCGCATGGCTGGATTGTGTGTCATAATTCTACACGGAAAACCTTTATGGAGATTAGTACAGGTATAAGTATAAATACAACTTTAGCTGCCTTTATATCGTCAGGTCACCAATATCGTTTTGTGGCCCAATATTGTTTTTGTTATATTAAAGCTGCAATGAAGTCTCTGAGTTTCTTAAAGCTTAACTTTCTTGAGTGGCCCTGCTAGTATGGGTTCAGTCCAGTGGCCAATGATGGCTCCGAGTGCTGCAAGTGCCGATAAGCTCAAGACCAGTACTATAACCACCCGAGGTATGAAGAGTTGATCAATCACCTGAAAATAATCAGCATATGAATCTTTAAATAAATATACTGTACTTGTAATACAAAATGCAATATTTAATGTACAGGTGAAAAAGTACTTGCTTTAAATAATATTCACATAACAAGTTTGCTTTCTTCAAGTATAGAATAATAATAATAAGAAGAAGAAGACAATTAGCATCACATCATATGCTTTTGTGTTTATCATTACAATACATGTACAGTATTTAAAAATGGCTGCCTATAGTGTCTAATTACAAAAACTGTTTTTGGAAATGTTTAAGCCAGTGTACTATGTCAATGCCAATTTTTGAAAGTATATAAATTGACTTTAAATTTACCACTACAGTATTTTGTTCATTCATTACATATTTTTGTATCCTGTTATGGTTTCATGTCTCTTATTCAAAATATCATCAAATAAACAGCAATTAGAGCAAGTGTTTTCTTGCATGACTGTGTGTTGTTGATGAGTGTTGTTGATGAGTGTTGTTTTGAGGGCGCCTGACAGCGCAGTGGACAGCGCTGCTTCGGATTCGTAGTCCTGAGGTTACCGGTTCGATCCCCGGTGGAAGCGGAGACAAATAGGCAAAATGTTTCTTTCCCCCTGATGCCCCTGTTATCTAGCAGTAAATTGGTACCTGGGAGTTAAACAGCAGCTATGGGTTGCTTCCTGGGGATGTGTAACAAAAAGGAGGCCTGGTCATGGACCGGGCCACGGGGACGCTAAGCCCCGAAATCATCTCAAGATGACCTCAAGATAAGATGCATCAACACATATTCTTATGAAAAATATCAAGAACAGGTGATATTCAGGTGATAAGAAAATATTGTGATTTTGATAGCTGTTATTTATATGAAAAAGATTTCAAGAAAAACATTTCAAGAAGAATAACTTGGAATACAGTAATGTCAAACACAAAATGAATGTATTAATGCACTTGCTTAAAGAATCATTATTGTTTCATATTAATAAACATTACTAAATTTTAGTAAGAAATTAAAAGAATTAGAGTAATTTACAAAAATATTAATACAATACAGGACAATGTACAGTATTCTACTGTATTTCCGCACAGTGTCAGTTTTGTTTGTGTACGGTAGGAGAAAATGCGAATTATCAAACTGGTTCAGTGTGGCTACTGGCACTGGAATTGTAAACAAATAATTTATAATTAGTGTAGTTATTTGAGCTGAAATGAATTGATTTACATTGGAAAATTCCACCATCTAAAGGGTTAACAGTGAAATGCAATGAAAGAAAGGCAAATGTGCATAAAATGAGTCAAGAAATATAATAATTTTGTCACATTAATTTCTTTCATACTGTACTATAGTAATTGTTCATTTCATACTCATTATTTCTTACCTATTTACTCTGAGAAGACCCGCTAATATTCCCTTCTTCCCTAATTCTAAATTTGGACAAGTTATCTATATGCCTTGAAAACAATCTTTAATCCTTGATTGTTATTGCAAAGAGAGCCAGAGTAGTGCTGTCCCCCAAGCTTTAATAACAAATTATATGAATTACATTCTTCATATTTAGGTGTTATTAACAAATGCCTCATACATGCAACTCAACATATGCCAAATCAAGTAGTGCCAAACATTTATCAAAATATGAAGAGTAAAGTTGAAGTGCAAGCAAAAACCATACCACTTCTTCTATGGTGGGTTGGTGAGGCAGTGAGTGTTGGGGAAGCAGCAGCAGCAGGAGAGAGAGAACCGCTGCAATCCCAGTAACCCCCACTGCTGCTACTGTACGACTCCGCCCACAAGCAATCACGGCCACTGCAGCTGCCGCCCACACCACCACCAGCACCACAACACCCACCCCTACGCCAAGCACCCGCATGTTACTCCCGGAGGCACAACATGCATGCTAGCGAGCTGCACAGGACACAACATTTGTTAATGTACTACACTACAAGTATAAACTGTCATAAACCAAAACATATTTACCTGGAATAGATAACAACTCATACAAAACACTTCTAAGTACTGTACTACTATACCACTTTTACATCCAAATTCCTTAAGATACACTACAGTATACTGTACTACATGCAATAAATAATTAATACAATTTCCAATACTGTACAAAATTTAAGTACAGTACTCTACGTAAAACATCTGAATAGAAAAACATGACCTAGTCAACCATTTACAGTTTACACCCACTAAACCAGTGGATCCCGAATGATGGATTGCAACCCCATTGCGAGTCTTTAATACTGTATTAGAAAATAGGGCCATTGACAAAAAAAAATTTGTGTACCTCTGCTCTAAACAAACTACATCCTACATCCTCTATACCTGCCCTTGTCTGCATCCTTGTCTGCTTCCTCGTCTGCCTCCTCATCTCCCCCTCATCTGCTGAGCAAATCAAGGCAGCAGCAGTGTAATTAGCTGATGACTTGAGAATTTAGGAATTTATGAGTCATTCTGACTGACTTCAAAAGAATATTCCAACAATCACCAACACACAAATTCAGTGTGTTCCAAATCAATAATATTGATGAAACTGGTTAAGAAAATAACTATAAAAGGCTGTATGACCAAGAGCCTTGTAAAACTGCCTCTACACTACCACAATTCCACCAATACTTGGGCTACACAATTTTTGAGGACTGGTTTCATTAAAAAACTAATAAGCAAATTATCGTGTTCGAAGTTAAAAAGGAAGATGAATGCTGACGAGGTGCAGGTTTTATTGATGCTGAATGGCAAAATAAGGTACATGGCTCTTCCACCAAATAAAACCAGCCTTTGAATGAAGGTGTTATTCATGCTACCAAGAGAATGCATAGAAAAAATTGCTGAATAAAATACTGGTAGAAGGAAGGAATTATCAGGAGAAAGCCCGAAGCCATTACGACTATATAGCACTTGGAATGGATCAGGATAAGGATTTGGGATGGGGGAAAAGAATGGTGGCCAACCACTTGGACGGTCGGGAATCGAACGCAGACCTGCATAAAGTGAGACCGTCACTCAACCGTCCTACCCAAGTAGCTGGGCTAAGTACTGGTAGAGGATTATGGAGAAAAATGACAAGAAGAATAAGAGCACAAGGGAATTAAAAAAAAATCCATAAAAATTATTTACAATGATGACAATGATGGTGATAGTGATCGAGATGATGACCAAAACAGTACACTGTACAGAGCAAGATAGAATTTATATTACTAGACACACTACTATCTAGATTTATCCACAAATGTGATTGATTTAAACTTATTACCCAAAGACAAAGAAGAGTAAAAGAATAGAGAAAATTAACAAATATATTGCGAGAACTTCAATTTAATGTCTAGCCGTTGTGATTGTCCTTAGAAACATAATCAACCTAGACAATATATATCCACAATGACCATCCATGCTATAGTAAAAGGAGGGAGGTTATAATATTGGATATTAAGCTAAAAACTTGCTCAATGTCAGCATATCTGAATGCAGACAACTTTTTTTTATTATTTCCTATAGTGAACAGTTAAGTGGGAGATTAGATTAGTTTTAGGGTTATTTGGTGAAATAACTTTGGATCATGCTGTCAGCACTCCAAAAGCCGTTCTTAGTAAAATAATGAGCAACTATTACTCCACAGAACATCACTATGGTTGCATCACAATATAAATATGAACCATTCATAGTAGCGTGTGATAAAACTGCCCATACAGACATATTGTATTTGACAGCTATGCCAAGCACACCCCACATAACTAAACCAACCAGTCATAGACAAGCAAACCCATAAAGTAGGAATCACAGGAACATGCTTTACCTTAGCCTTCAGCAGGCAACCTTAGAGACAAGATGAAGGAGGACTGAACTGTGGTACAGTACAAGATATTGTTCAACTAGCACAGGTCTAAGGAGCTCTGTCTAGAACAGAGACATCAGGTGAGAGAAAACTTAACCAAATGTCTCCATCCTGTGTGGAAATCAAGTCCGGGACCTATCGGTTGTGAACCAACTAAGAACACTATAAAGAAAAAGATGATGTAAGTTGATTAGACTTGAGACCCATTTTGAACCTTACATGCAGAGACAAACACATGCACAGTACATGGTAGCACAGCGGTAACACACTCGCCGCCACTCTACCCGAGCGATTTGGACTAGATTTGTATCCTGGCCGGGGAGGATCGACTAGGTACCAATTATTAACTGCAAGCCAATCACCCAACAGTAATTTGGTACCTGATTGCTAAAACGACTGGCAGGTCGTATTCCAGGAAAAACTAATGGGTAAGACTTACCATAAGCTATTGTATGGGAAAGCTCTCAGCTTGCTAAAGGAGACAGCAGTCAAATATAAATGTTTATTCAAAGGAATGTGTACACAAAGAACATAAGAGTAATGTACAATTATAGGAACAAAAGTTACACAATCTATAAAGCCACTATTACGCAAAGTGTTTCGGGTACAGTCGTCTGTACCCAGCTGTATATATTATATAAAATAAGACAAAGGTTGCTAATCCCAATGGAAAATTTGGTCAGCACCTCCCCTCCCCTACCCTCCCCCTTAGCCACAATCAGCCACTACTGTTAGTAGGTACAATATCCAATACGATTGTTTAAGTGTGGAAATACCATATTCCCACCATATTTCACCAGTCTACAGTAATTACCACCGTCCTGGGTCGGCGAGCTGCGGTGGGTGTTTGTTTACACTCTTGGCTGGCCGTTCGTGCCTCGACCAACTACTCAATAATTACTTATGTTGTCCATTCTAATTGTTTTGACATAGAATAAGGCAAATGTCATTAATATATATAACTAATCTGGTTGTACACAAGAGAGAACTATCAACTCTTAGAGTAATATTACTGTTTAATTTGACAATGAATGTTTGTTTTGGATGACTAATGTACAGACAATGAGTCACAATAGCGTGACTGAAGATAATTAATTGAACAATAATAAAATACAATTTTTACATTAAGACACACAATCATAAACGATTTAAGTAAAATTACCCATAAAACAATTAAATATTGCAATTACTGGTATAAAAAAAGTACAGAATTTACCTGATTGCCAGGTATTGAGGGAATACAGAGGACATATACGGCACGCATAGACGAGATAAAGCACCTAAATTATTGGGATCGTCTCAAGCTCTCCAAATGTACTCACTAGAAAGGAGACGAGAGAGATATCAAATAATATACACCTGGAAGATACTGGAGGACCAAGTACCAAATCTACACAGTAAAATATTGTCTCCGTGGTGTAGTGGTAAGACACTCGCCTGGCGTTCCGCGAGCGCTATGTCATGGGTTCGTATCCTGGCCGAGGAGGATTTACTGGGCGCAAATCCTTAACTGTAGCCTCTGTTTAACGCAACAGTAAAATGTGTACTTGGATGAAAAAACGATTCTTCGCGGCAGGGGATCGTATTCCAGGGACCTTGCCGAAACGCTACGCGTACTAGTGGCTGTAAAAGAATGTAACAACTCTTGTATATATCTCAAAAAAAAAACGTACTGGAGTGAACGACATGGAAGAAAATGCAGAACAGAACCAGTGAAGAGCAGAGGTGCCATGGGCACAATCAGAGAACACTGCATGAACATCAGAGGTACACGGTTGTTCAACGTCCTACCAGCAAGCATCAGAAACATTACAGGAACAACCGTGGACATCTTACAAGAGGAAACTAGATTGGAAACTAGATACAAGAGGAAACTAGATTGTTTCCTTCAAGGCATGCCGGACCAACCGGGCTGTGGTGGGTATGTGGGCCTGCGGGCCGCTCCAAGCAACAGCTTGGTGGACCAAACTCTCACAAGTCAAGTCTGGCCTCGGGCCGGGCTTGGGGAGTAGAAGAACTCCCAGGCCACCATCTCTCACCTAATTGATATATATATATATATATATATATATATATATATATATATATATATATATATATATATATATATATATATATATATATGGCGATATATATATATATATATATATATTATATATATATATATATATATATATATATATATATAGTGGGTTCGATGGGGTCAGGAAACAGGCAGATTCAATTAATGCACATTTTAAAGGGCTCCGGTCCTAAATGTCAATGTCTGGGGTCCCGGGTACAGTCGGGTTCGTTCTTGACTCATAATCAAGAATTCTGGGTTGGAATCCATGGTGGGACAGAAATAGTTGGGCGCATTTCCTATCCTACCCTTCACAGGTACGCCGGGGTGCATCCGATCCCACAGTCGTCGTTGCTCAAAAATCAACATCAACAACATTTCCTATCACCTAATGGCCTATTCACCTAGCAGTAAGTAGGTACTCGGGAGTTAGTCAGCTTCCTGTGGGGATGCATTACGGGCGGGGTCAGAAATTCGACCTTTTTAGGGGAAGGGAGGGCCTCGATATAAGCCTAACGTGTATGAATACCCTCTGGCTTCCTGTCCCCTGACACAATGATTTATCAAAATTACAATTTCCACTGCTTTAACCGATTGCTTTCTTTAAAATAATTGATATATTCATCCAAATTCTAATATACTCATTACCTGCATCCCAGCAACAAAGCAAAGTACACCCAACACAGGTAATTAGTTTACAGTTGGTATACGGGTCAACCCTAACAACTAATTATGAATTATCATTATTTAAACCTGAGAACTGCGCGAGCTTGATTATCGTAATTGATTCACATCGTACTGTTTGCAATTAACTAGATATGCGACTCTCGTCCTGAATTTAATATCAACTTTAAGGTATAAATAGCTCCCCACAAATAGATAATGTCGGCAGATCTTATACGTATTTAGTGGAGATGAAGGGTCAGCGATGTTAACGGTCGTTAAGATGAATCATAAAGCGCCAAATAAGGAACACTGACACCTTCAGTCTGAAAGTGTCTTCACCACCACACATGTTACTAGTCTTGGTACGTGTGCAGGAGTTGCCGACAATATTTTCCTACAATTATTAATAATGGCAATTTATCTTTTTGGTAGGAATAAATATACGAATGAAGAGTGAAAGGAAATGAATGCATTAAGTAACCAAACGCTAACAACTAGATCAATTATACAAAAGTGCATTCACAACAGTCAATGATTTTAGAGAGAAACGCATAGATTTGATTATGTGTTTTCTCTATTAGTGTCTGTAGAATTATGCAGTTAGCTCTTGGATCCCGCCTTTCTAACCGTCGGTTGTCTCATATCTCTAGTGTGCTTATTCCAGACTTATTCTCTCTCTCTCTCTCTCATACACACCTATCATGTTTCTCATATATATGTATATGAGCTTTCAGAAGGAATATATTCATTCCTCTGAATGTTTGCTGATGATGAAGAAAACAAGAGACTACAAGATGACCTGGACAAGCTGAAAGAATGGTCCAACAAATGGCTATTGGAGGTTTAACTCAACTAATGTGAAGTAATGAAACTAGGTAGAGGGAACAGGAGGACGTATACAAAGTACTAAATAGAAGATAAAATCCTTCAGGAAACGGATAGAGAGAGAGGGATCTATCAGGGGCTGATATCACATCGAACCTGTCTCCTGGAGCACACATCAAAATAATTTAATCAGCATATATATATATACGAGGTTGGCTAACATCAGAACTACTTTTATAAATTTATGTAAGAACTCATTCAGAACTTTGTATACCACATATGTTAGGCCAATCCTGGAGTATGTGGCTCCAGGCATGGAGTCCATACATTATCAAATATAAGACGAAGTTGAAGCAGATTCGATGGCATGGGAGTACCGAGAACTGCGAGGTATGAGTTACTAGGAAAAGCGACATGAACTGAATCTCACGTCGCTGGAAGACAGAAGAGTTCAGGCTGACAGCACAAAATTCTCCGGGGAAATTGACAGGGTAGATAAAGACTATTCACCACGGGTAGTACTCACACAAGGGGACACAGGTGGACACTGAGTACCCTGATTAGCCATAGAGACATCAGAAAGAATTTTTCAGTATCAGAGCAGTTAATAAATGGAATGTACTAGGATATGAAGTGATGACGGCAGACTCCAGACACAGTTTCAAGCGTTGATGTGATTGAGCCCAATAAGTTCAGTACACCAATTGATTGACAGTCAAGAGGCAGGGCCGAAGAGTCGAAACTCTACCACCGCAAGCACATTGGGTACATATTCCTAGGATGCAGCCCACAACAGGTATTTAACTTCCAGGTACCTATTTACTGCTAAATGAACATAGGTATCAAGTGAAAGAAACTGCCCAAATGTTTCCGTCTCCGCCAGGAATCGAATCGGGGTCCTCTAATTCTGAATCGCGAACGCTGTGGGTGTGTGTCTGTTAACCTACTTTTGGAGATGTTGCCTTGCCACAACAACAAAACCAGCCCTTCCTTAGGTGAAGTGAATACGACCGCTTACTGAAATATATGTTAGAAAAAATCTTAAACCTTCCTCTGTATGACCGACAGTGGAAACAAGTCACGTTCCCGTCAGAATCGAGGGGGCCCTGTGAAGTAGCCACCCTGTAGTGAACCAACGGTTGTTAGGAAAGCAGGAAATATAACCTGTACTTCCTTGAGCGCTCTCGGGTGGCGTATATATATATGAACACATCTTCAGAATTACAAAACATATGTTACGCGGAATACATGCTAAATACGAAGGATGCAGTCGAGCAGGTAAAGTTTTACACTTTAAGGCTCACATTACAGGCATGTGATCTGGTGGGGGTATTAAGATTATCTTGAAATAATTTAAATTGAAACACAAATATAATACATATGAGCTATTATTAACATTCAGATTTTGTATTACAGACGATTCAGCCATTAACAAATAACATTCGGTAATTAATTACATTTGATAAGGGAAAAGAATACACAATATATTAGTGAACATATTACAAAATATAGTATAAGTAACTCCACTGAGGTAATACTCTTTCACATCAGTATAAATGCAAGTATGACACTGTATAAGCACTTTTATAGTTGATTTATTTACCAACATTTCAGCATCAATCGAGTCCTCTCCTTGGATTTTAATGACCAGCATTCTGATATATGCAAAAATCCGTTGTCACTTGATTTTGCCGTATTGCGAGCATGATAAAATATGCAAATGTTTTAAATTGCACACGAGATAAAAGCTTATCCAAATATCCCTGAAGAGAGTGAACATCACATCACAACTGAAGCTGGCAACAATAATGAAATGCAAAACAATGAATCAGTAAATGTGTATACTATTTGGAATAGTAAATCAATTACACGAGTTATAATTATGCTGAATTAACACTGTATGACCTGTCACTTTCTGACTTCATTCCCGGTAAGGAATACAAATGTTAAAAGTGTCTAAGGTCTTAATTTATATCACCCAGTGTACAAAATATCCAAGAGTAACGTTAATTCAACGTTGATAACTTGTTTCAGTCATTGAATTAACATTATACTTGGATATTATGCCCACTGGCTAAACATTGTGAAAAACACTTCCTCGTACTCTCCCATCACGTCCAAAACACTTCCTTTTGCTCGCGAGATAGATAGCTGAAGTCGACCACAATAAATAGATAGCTGATAGCCACATTGTCGACCACATTTATCACAACGCCCAATTAATTCTGCCACAGATTTACGACCGAAGCTCAGGAAGTTCATAACGTTATCATATCAGTAGATATATTAATTTGTCTTGTGTTTTTGTTTCAAAGGATGGAAATGAGAGGTTTACTTACGAGTTCAGGCGAGGGAAGCCGGCAGGAGACAGTAATGTTGTGGACGCGCTCAATAGACAGCTGTAACCCGTTTGGCCTTCCAGACAGGTCTTCGCTGCTTCTTAACGTGTTCCTTACCTGTGACGTCACTCTCTCGGGCTCCAACAATGTAAATGGGTCCTGATATTATGCAGAATTTGACGCATCTACTTCGTGTGCGGCTAATGCAATTAACCGGTGCACAGCTCATTGTTAACTGAAAGTATGCAATCTCGTCATTAATGACGTATTTTACTAGTAATATTGCATGTCTTGCAGTAAACGGCAGCGTATGTCCACCATGGATTCAGGTTTCAGTGTTGAACAATGTTTTAGCCAACCCGAGCCATTTCAAATCGCATTTCAGGGTGTTGATGCTTGCAATTGACGGGGCTGCTGGAACGCATGCAAGACTACGTGCCCGGCCACACGAGCGTTGCAACCCTGCAACATATCCACCTTTTCCCAGGACGAGCAATCGCTCTTGTAACAATTTGGCAGAATACAATTACCTCGATAAATTCTATTTATAATTACCTCATCCATCCTCACCAAATTTTGGCTAGTCATGGCATTCGTTTGTGTTGATTATAGCCTATGTTTTATGAAATATGTTTTTAACCACTGATAAAATTAAAATTATGTTAAGAGTCATTTCGTTACGAAGACATCGTCTGTAATTACCATACCCTCGGGGGTCAAGGTCTTAGAGCATAATACCTTCTCAGTTTTATTGCATGCAGTGATCACGTGATTTTTTATATTTAATAATATGTATATTTACATCGTAAAGCAAATTCACTTTCATATATGACAATTTAGAGTTATTGTTATTGCAAATTGTTTGAGATTTATATTAAATAATAATATATTTGGTTAATCTGTTGTTTGTTCTAGAGAAAGAATATGGGCAGACTCCTTGTGAGAGGCGAGTGGTTGCTGTGCATCATTTGTACGCGTCAGGAAGATCATTATCTTTAATGTCCTGCTTGTGGCCAAACATGTTTAAATACTAGCAAATTACAGTGGAATGGTGAGGTATGCACTTGTCAAAATAACCTTCCATTTTTGCGTTGCCTGTTTGGGTACGTATGTCTATTTTAGGCACTCCTTTAAGTATTTAATCACCAGATGGAGCTTCATAAATAATGCTGGGTGACTGAACAATCAGCTGACACAAGATATTTGCTATACCTCACCCTCTGGACAAGAGTAGAAGCCTGCATAGGTATCAAGCACTTTGGTTGGAATTTCCACTAAATCAGTATTATATTATTTATTTAGTATTTATTGTGTAATTTTTCTTTGTATGTATGCTTAAACTGTGCATGGAATTCCGTGTTCCCAGATCACATCGCAGTAATTGAGCAAATTAACTCTTGGTGCGATTCTTTAAGATTATGGACCGTTAGCTGGAGGTTGGCAGCGTCTCAATATTTAGTCGTAAAACCGGCAAGCGTGGGAGGATAATCTGGCTAGGCGGAAATAATAGGCTACGTTGTCGGGATTACATTGGTCTTATAGTTCTGAAATAGTTCTCTTTGCTTCATCCGCTTAGACTTTTCGGTAATGGCCTCGTATTTTGACGGGTCGGGGTTAGATTCCCGATGGTACAAGTGGTTAGGCACCGCTTCTTCTATCTCCATCTGTATCATGGTCTTCCCTTAATATCCCTCTCAAAGTGGCATAGTCATATACTGGCTTAGTGTTTTTTCTTAATAATTACCTCACCTTACTGGACCAGTCAGTATAAAAGAGAAATTGTCGCAGGTGGTCGTAGTGCTCATAGCTCAGCAAGAAGGAATAGTATTTATCAAGGATTTATTTTTCTAATTTGTCTTTGTAGTTACGCTTAAACTGTGCATTAAAGTTAGTGTTCAAGTCACTTTGTACTCAGTCACAGTTTGTGACTGTGCTTAGAAGTTCATATTAAGACTTAGTATCAACTTTAAATCTTAATGAAGACAGAACGTCAAATTGAGGATGATGTTTCCTTATACAGAATATAGACCGTCGCTTCACTGGAACTTTAGAGCGGCTACTTCATCTTGCATTCTAAACTATAAAGCAGTTTCTCAGCCTTTTTACCTTTGTGGAACCATTGAAATAATATTTGTCTCAAGGAACCCCCTGCATACAAATAATTATATAATATATATATTTATTATTCTCAAAAATATATTAATAACAAAAAAATCAACCACATCTGTAAACAAAAAATAACATTGATAATGTTGAAAAAACCTAAGATGAATCAAGTCAATATGGGCAATGTTATTTTTAAAGCCAATATAGTATATGAGGTTTGTCTCTTATAATGTGAAACTTGTAGTTGTATTTTGGTACAGTCAATTCGGGGTCGAAATTTAGATAAACATACGGATTTCATTTTTAAATAAAAGGAGACGATTTGTCTTTGCTCTTGCTACTGGTTAAATGAAAAAAATGATTGCTTACCAATGTAAAAAGTTGCAGCCAGCAGCAATATAGTTATTGCCTTCCTATGAATGGCAGGATAATCAATCATCTGTACATGTTGCATGCAATTTTTCTATTTAGTCTACTAATCACTTTAGTGAACTTTTGAAAGCAGAAATGTTGTTAACTTCTGGCGTGAGCTCTTTTTAATTTCCGTAATATGGAGAATCATATCAACCAAGCACAAAAATGTTTATAATAAAACTATGTTATCACTAGTACTGTACACTTAAAATAAAGATGTCGCATGTTGGCCATGGAATAGCATGAATGCTATTCCATGTTCACCGGCTCACCACGGTGAGGTCTGCGACTACGAGCCGGACCAGGGTAAATCGTCCGAGAGAATCCTACAAGGAAATCCTTCATGAAGGACATTCAAGCAGGAACTCACTCGTTGCGTTGAACCCTAAACAACGCACCAAGGGTTACTTCGGGATATCCAGTGATAGCCAGGCTACCACCAGAAATCGCTCACCAATAGCAAGCTAATGGTGATGTGAAGGCCACCCACGAAGGAGTAGCAAAAAAAAAAAAAAATATATATATATATATATAATATATATATATATATCATGGTCTTCCCATATATATATATACATATATATATATAAGGAGAAAGGCAGGAAAAAAGGTATGGGAAAAATGGATGGGTTAAGGTAAAGGAAAGGAATTTCTGTTGCCAGCCTAGTGGTTAGAAGGCTTGTGGAACAGACTGGGTCCATCACTTGAACTGTTAAGGACAGAGTCCTATTGTAGAAATAACTTCGAAAAGTAATTGATATGTTGTTTGAATCCTTTCATTGGGAATCCATTTGGACATTGTCCAATTGTAGAAATAACTCGGAGAAACACTTGAAATATTGATTGCGATTCTATTCAGTAAGAATCCATTTAGACATTGTCTTCGCATGGAATCAGATGCAAAGTCCGATCCATTGGAAACTTGGACAAAGTCCAAACAATGAAGCACTTGAAGAGTCCACTTATGAATCCAATAAGCGAAGAACAAAAAATCCATTTGCTTTGAAACCGTTTGGACAGGGTCCAATTGTAGAGATTACTCAGAGAAACACTAAACATATCACTAAAGATTCCATTCATTGCGCGTCCACTTGTACGGAGTCCACACAAGGAATCTCATGCAGTCTGATCCTTGGAAAACAAGTTGGACAATGTCCACACACACTTGCAGTCCACTTAAGAATCCAATAAGTGAAGAAATAAGAACGTCCATTATCTTTGAAACCATTTGGACAAAGTCCAATTATAGAAATAACTTGGAATGTCACTTGATATGTTGCTTGAATACATTCATTGGGAATCCATTTTTTTAACAGCTGAAGAATCCGATCCTTGGGAAACAATTTGGACACAGTCCACACAAGGAAGAACTTGCAGAGTCCACTTATAAATCCAATAAGTGAAGAAATTAAATCCATTAGCTTTGAAACCGTTTGGACAAAGTCCAATTTAACTTCCTTTTGTCACTTTCTGCAGTCCCCCGTGGCGAAGTGGTAAGACACTCGCCTGGCATTTCATGAGTGCTTTGGCCTGGGTTCGAATCCTGGCCGGGGAGGATTTACTTGGTGCCAATCTGGATGTTAAACGATTTGACGATTTAAATTTACCTGAGATTTACCTGGTTGTTAAACGATTTTCCGGGTCGAATTCCAGGGAAATTAGGATTAGAGACCTGCCCGAAACGCTATACGTGCTAGTGGCTGTACAAGAATGTAAGAACTCTTGTACTTGAAAGTCCCTACATTTGGAATCCAGAGTCCGCACACAGAATGAGTTGCAGAATTCGATCCTTTGGAAACGATGTGTTCAAAGTTCACAATAAAGTACTTGTAGCTCATGAATCTCATTAATCCAATAAGATAACAAATTAAAACGTCTATTATCTTTGAAATCATTTGGACAAAGTCCAATTGTAGAAATAACTATGAAAATCACTTGATATGTCGCTTGAATCCATTTGAATAAGAGTCCATACTGAATCAGCTGAAGAGTCCGATCCTTGGGAAACAATTTGTGCAAAGTCCACACAAGGAAGCATTTGCATGAGTCCACTTATGAATCCAAAAAGCAGATATAAACAATTCCCATTTGATTTGAAACGCTTTGGACAGAGTCCAATTGTAGAAATAACTTAAAAAAAATATCACTTGAGAGTCCATTAATTGGGAATCCATTTGGGCAGTACACACGAAATAAATTGCATAGTCCAATCCTTGGGAAACAATTTGTGCAGAGTCCACACAAGAAAGTACTTGTATTCCATTTAAAAATAAAAACGTCCATAATCTTTGAAACCATTCGGACAAAGTCTAATTGTAGAAAAAACTTGGAGAATTACTTGATATGTTGCTTGAATCCATTAAGTGGTAATCCATTTGGACAAAGTCCAATTGTAGAAATAACTAGGAAAATCACTTGATATGTCGATTGAATCCATTATTTAATAAATCCATTTGAATAGTCCATACAGAATTAGCTGAAGAGTCCGATCCTTGGGAAGCAAATTGGACAAAGTCCACACAAGGAAACACTTGCAGAGTCCACTTAAAACTCAAATAAGCGAAGAAATAAAATATTCTATGAGCTTTGAAACTCTTTGGACAGCGTCCAATTGTAGAAATAACTTGGAAGTGCACTTGACATGTCACTTGCGAGTCCATCCGCTGGAAATCTATTTAAGCAGAATCCACACACGGAATCAGCTGCAAAGTCCGATCCTTAGGAAACAATTTGTGCAGAGTCCACACAAGGAAGCACGAGTCCATTTATGAATCCAATAAGTGAAGGAATACAAAATTTCCATTTGCTTTGAAACCGTTTGGACAGGGTCCAATTGTAGGGTCCAACAGGATCCAACTTGGAAAAGGACTTGACATATATCTCTTGAGAGTCCATTAATTGGGATTCCATTTGAACAGAGTTTACACAAAGATGTACCTGCAGTGTACTTTAGACATCAATGTCAGAATCTCTTGACATTATTGTTGGTCAGCTTATATTCACTGAAAAAAATGTGGACACCAGTCCACTATAAGTGTTAAGAAACATGGTAAAATGAGGCTAAAGCAAAATATAAGACTGAAACCTCTCATTACATCTTAAATTTAACATGACATGAAAATGAACCAAAAACAATACTATTTGCAGGATTCTGTGATAGGTGTATAGTTACTGTAGGATAAGGTTACTGTTCTGTAGGATAATGAGGTTTAAATGACAATGTTGGTTTGGTAGACATGCTTCATCGGTCAATCTCAGTTGAGAAAGTCTCATCGAACAAAATTCTACCAAGGAAAAAGGAATAAGGTATTTAAGTTTGTAGGTAAGGATGGGATGAGTAGCATTTGGGTTGAGTGTGCATTGTTTTAAAGGCTGCTATTTTACATTGCTTTAAAGGCTACTATTTTACATTGCTTTAAAGGCTGCTATTTTACATTGTTTTAACGGCTGCTAAAATGAATTATTGTTCGTACATATATTTACACGAATTTACCTGAGGGCCACATGTCTAGTGGCCTCGATGGGAATAGGAAGCCTGTGTATAAATAAATGGTCCCATCACTTTCATAATTATGAATGGTACCATAACCTCATCAGCCATCCATGACAGCAAGTCTGTAAATATAAAATTCGTTTTCATACAAGTGACTGAAAATTGTAGTTTTAATGAATGTTCAATCAAGAAATGTGAACATTCGACAAACTTTAAACCAAAGATACTAATGAAAAACTTATTACAACTGTAAAATAGTAAACAAACTAGTTGCAGTTTACTTATAATTATTAACTCATTTGTCAGCGACAGGCAGCTTGTGCATGTATATACTTTACGTTAGACTGAAATTGAGGTCCCCTAATGTCGAACTACTGACAGAGGATGCAACCCCCTCAACAGTTGATTAACTCACTGGTACCGATTTACTGCTGGGTGAACAGAGGCATTAGGTGAAAGCAAATGTGCCCAACCATTTGCCTTACCCAGGATCTGAACCCGGGATTACCGATTGTGAGTCGAGGATGAACTCAATTGTACTACAGTATTTATATTTTAATATATTGTTATTTTTTTCAGAACTAAATTAAGTTTGATTTAAAATTTATTATACAAAAGGCATTCATACTGGAATTAAGAACAGTTAAAAATAAAACTTACTTGTTTGAGGAAGACAATTCAATTAGGCTATAAACAAATCTTTAATAAAAAAGTCATAATCTGAAAAATACGGTAATTTAAAATGGTTAATCTGTAAGGAAAACATTATTATAAGTAGTTAGGTTGCATGGGAAAACAATCTTTCATTTAATCTATAACAAATTAATTGACTAATAAATTAATTGAGCTGGAGAAAAGCCAATTATGCAAATTGGCTGTAAAAAGTGATTAGGCTGGAAAAACAATTATACAAATTATTTAATTGTATAATTAAGAAGTTATAAAAATAGCTGCAAGGTAAATTATTAGGCTAGAGAAAACAAGCATATAAATTAGATGTAAGGCAAGCAATTACATAAATTAGATGCAAGGCAAGTAATTACATAAATTAGATGCAAGGCAGGTAATTACATAAATTAGAGGCAAGGCAGGTAATTACATAAATTAGATGCAAGGCAGGTAATTACATAAATTAGATGCAAGGCAGGTAATTACATAAATTAGAGGCAAGGCAGGTAATTACATAAATTAGATGCAAGGCAGGTAATTACATAAATTAGAGGCAAGGCAGGTAATTACATAAATTAGAGGCAAGGCAGGTAATTACATAAATTAGAGGCAAGGCAGGTAATTACATAAATTAGATGTAAGGCAGGTAATTACATAAATTAGATGCAAGGCAGGTAATTACATAAATTAGATGCAAGGCAGGTAATTACATAAATTAGATGCAAGGCAGGTAATTACATAAATTAGATGCAAGGCAGGTAATTACATAAATTAGATGTAAGGCAGGTAATTACATAAATTAGATGCAAGGCAGGTAATTACATAAATTAGATGTAAGGCAGGTAATTACATAAATTAGATGTAAGGCAGGTAATTACATAAATTAGATGTAAGGCAGGTAATTACATAAATTAGATGTAAGGCAGGTAATTACATAAATTAGATGCAAGGCAGGTAATTACATAAATTAGATGTAAGGCAGGTAATTACATAAATTAGATGTAAGGCAGGTAATTACATAAATAGATGTAAGGCAGGTAATTAAATAAATTAGATGTAAGGCAGGTAATTACATAAATTAGATGTAAGGCAGGTAATTACATAATTAAGCTGTAGGAAATGACACAATTGAGTTGTAAGAAATTAAACAAATAAGCTGTAGAAAATGACACGATTAAGCTGTAAGAAATGACAATTATGCAGTAAGAAATGCCATAATTAAGCCGTATGAAATGACATAATTAAGCTGTAAAACATTACACAATTAAGTTGTAAATGACATGATTAAGCTGTAACACATTACATAATTAAGTTGTACATGACACAATTAAGCATTAAGAAATGACATAATTAAGCATTAAGAAATTACATAATTAAGCTGTAAGAAATGACAATTAAGCATTAAGAAATGACACAATTAAGCATTAAGAAATTACATAATTAATTAAGCTGTAAGAAATGACAATTAAGCATTAAGAAATGACATAATTAAGCTGTAAGAAATGACATAATTAAGCTGTAAGAAATTACATAATTAAGCTGTAAGAAATTACATAATTAAGCTGTAAGAAATTACATAATTAAGCTGTAAGAAATTACATAATTAAACATTAAGAAATGACATAATTAAGCTGTAAGAAATGACATAATTAAGCTGTAAGAAATTACATAATTAAGCTGTAAGAAATGACATAATTAAGCTGTAAGATATTACATAATTAAACATTAAGAAATGACATAATTAAGATGTAAGAAATGACATAATTAAACATTAAGAAATGACATAATTAAGCTGTAAGAAATTACATAATTAAACATTAAGAAATGACATAATTAAGCTGTAAGAAATGACATAATTAAGCTGTAAGAAATGACATAATTAAACATTAAGAAATGACATAATTAAGCTGTAAGAAATGACACAATTAAGCATTAAGAAATGACATAATTAACCTGTAAGAAATTACATAATTAAGCTGTAATAAAAATCATTTATAAAAATTGGCTTAAGAAAAGCAATTATATAAAGAGGTTACAACCAAAAATTCTATTACCTAACTAAAGAAGGCAATTATACAAATACAATGCAAGAAAAGCAGTTATACAAATTGGGAATAATAATAAACTAAGTTTCTAAGAAAAAAAACTTTGAAATGCAAGGAAATATTAAACATAAAGAGGGTGTAAACAAAAAATTCATTTGCTGTGAAAAAAAAAATTAAATTAATTATTCGCGGGGTAAAGATGCATCCCAGGACTACCTTGGTTAAAGATGCGTCTCAGGGTAAAGACGTGTCCCAGGACTATCCGGGGTAAAGATGCGTCCCAGGACTACCCTGGATAAAGACGTGTCCCAGGACTACCAGGGGCACAGACGTGTCCCAGAACTACCCGGGGTAAAGACGTGTCCCAGGACTACCCGGGGTAAAGATGCGTCCCAGGACTACCCGGGGTAAAGATACGTCCCAGGACTACCCGGGGTAAAGACGTGTCCCGGGACTACCCGGGGTAAAGACATGTCCCAGGACTACCCGGGGTAAAGACATGTCCCAGGACTACCCGTGGTAAAGATGCGTCCCAGGACTACCCGGGGTAAAGATACGTCCCAGGACTACCCAGGGTAAAGACATGTCCCAGGACTACCCGGGGTAAAGACATGTCCCAGGACTACCCGGGGTAAAGACATGTCCCAGGACTACCTGGGGTAAAGACATGTCCCAGGACTACCCGTGGTAAAGACATGTCCCAGGACTACCCAGGGTAAAGATGCGTCCCAGGACTACTCCGTGGTAAAGATGCGTCCCAGGGCTACCCAGGGGTAAAGATGCGTCCCAGGACTACCCCGGGGTAAAGATGCGTCCCAGGACTACCCGGGGTAAAGATGCGTCCCAGGACTACCCAGGGGTAAAGATGCGTCCCAGGACTACCCCGGGGTAAAGACGTGTCCCAGGACTACCCAGGGGAAAAGATGCGTCCCAGGACTACCTCTGGGTAAAGACGTGTCCCAGGACTACCCAGGGGAAAAGATGCGTCCCAGGACTACCCAGGGGTAAAGATGCGTCCCAGGACTACCCGGGGTAAAGATGCGTCCCAGGGCTACCCAGGGGTAAAGATGCGTCCCAGGACTACCCCTGGGTAAAGACGTGTCCCAGGACTACCCTGGGTAAAGACGTGTCCCAGGACTACCCTGGGTAAAGACATGCCCCAGGACTACCCGGGGTAAAGACATGTCCCAGGACTACCCTGGGTAAAGACATGCCCCAGGACTACCCTGGGTAAAGACATGCCCCAGGACTACCCTGGGTAAAGACATGTCCCAGGACTACCCTGGGTAAAGACGTGTCCCAGGCCTACCCTGGGTAAAGACATGCCCCAGGACTACCCTGGGTAAAGACATGCCCCAGGACTACCCTGGGTAAAGACATGCCCCAGGACTACCCGGGGTAAAGACGTGCCCCAGGACTACCTGGGGTAAAGACCTAGGCCTACCAAGCAAGTTTCTTGGTTTTCACTTAGAAAATATAGTCGTTAAAAAATAAATGCATAATTGAAGGACTACTAAAGAAATACCTTTTCTTCTGTTATTACATAGAGGCGACGTCATAGTGCCAACATGATGCTTTAAAACCCGACCAAGAAATCTTGTCACACTTACAAGGCTCTCAGACCGAGAAGCTGATTGTTTATTCACCCATACCAGCTGTATTTGCGGTTAAGCTCTAGCTCTTGTGTCTGCCTCTTGTCGGCCTCCGCTATCCCAACGTTTGTTCATCCTTATCTATCAGTAGCTGAGTAGGTCAGACAAGGAAGCAGCACTGAAAAGAAATTACAAGTGTTAAAATATATTATTCTGTTATCGAACCTCATAAGGGCAACTTCACGTTAACTTTAATAAATCCCAAACTAAAAGGAGAGAACTAGGGAACTTTCGTTATCACAAATAGCTTCACAATAAAATGTCTACCAAATATATATTCAGTCTACACAATAAAGGTTCAACAGAATTCTCCTTCCACTAGTCTACGTTCTAAGCTGTTGTGTTTAATACACCTAAACCGGCATGTATGTATAACGTGCCTATCAGATGGGGATATTAGATACAGTACTTATATTGCTACGCTTTGATCTACTCTGTAACGCTTCATATAGAATAGCAGCACATTGCTATGTGTACTAAGGCTTAATACAAAAAATATAACTTTTTTATATTCCCGCCAAAACAAAGCTGCAAGGGTTTGTCGCCTTCATCTCTATTTATTGTTAGTATTATTATCGAACATCTAAATCAACACCCAATGAACATCAGTAACGTCAAACTGTTTATACGTTCATTATATTCCGCTGTTCCAATTAAGTTTCTCGCAATAAATAAATAAACAAGAGTGGGTGGCGTGCCTGTAAGGAAGTTGGCGCGCAAAAGGGTGTTGGCGCCCAAAATTTTTTGGCGCGCAAGGATGGTTGGTGTATACTAAGGCTTAATACAAAAAATATAACTTTTTATATTCCCGCCAAAACAAAGCTGCAAGGGTTTGTCGCCTTCATCTCTATTTATTGTTAGTATTATTATCGAACATCTAAATCAACACCCAATGAACATCAGTAACGTCAAACTGTTTATACGTTCATTATATTCCGCTGTTCCAATTAAGTTTCTCGCAATAAATAAACAAGAGTGGGTGGCTTGCCTGTAAGGAAAGTTGGCGCGTAAAAGGGTGTTGGCGCCCAAAATTTTTTGGCGCGCAAGGTTGATTGGCGCGCAAGGAGGATTGGCGCGCAAGGATGTTTGGCGCGCAAGGTTAATTGGCGCGCAAGGATGGTTGGCGCGCAAGGATGTTTGGCGCGCAAGGATGTTTGGCGCGCAAGGTTAATTGGCGCGCAAGGATGGTTGGCGCGCAAGGATGAGTTGGAAAACCTGGATTAAAAGGCATGTCTTGGTGGATTAGAATGGTAGGGAGGCGCGCTTACGTTAGGTAGGAGCGCCAAGTGGCTGGGGTGGGTAGGTGTGCTTTGGTGGGGGGCCGTGCATGGGTAAGGGGCGCCTCTGGATGGCAGCCATACACGGGTAAGGGGCGCCTCTGGATGGCAGCCATACACGGGTAAGGGGCGCCTCTGGATGGCAGCCATACACGGGTAAGGGGCGCCTCTGGATGGCAGTCATGCACGGGTAAGGGGCGCCTCTGGATGGCAGCCATACACGGGTAAGGGGCGCCTCTGGATGGCAGCCATACACGGGTAAGGGGCGCCTCTGGATGGCAGTCATGCACGGGTAAGGGGCGCCTCTGGATGGCAGCCATACACGGGTAAGGGGCGCCTCTGGATGGCAGCCATGCACGGGTAAGGGGCGCCTCTGGATGGCAGCCATACACGGGTAAGGGGCGCCTCTGGATGGCAGTCATGCACGGGTAAGGGGCGCCTCTGGATGGCAGCCATACACGGGTAAGGGGCGCCTCTGGATGGCAGCCATGCACGGGTAAGGGGCGCCTCTGGATGGCAGCCATACACGGGTAAGGGGCGCCTCTGGATGGCAGCCATACACGGGTAAGGGGCGCCTCTGGATGGCAGCCATACACGGGTAAGGGGCGCCTCTGGATGGCAGCCATACACGGGTAAGGGGTGCCTCTGGATGGCAGCCATGCGCGGGTAAGGGGCGCCTCTGGATGGCAGCCATACACGGGTAAGGGGCGCCTCTGGATGGCAGCCATGCGCGGGTAAGGGGCGCCTCTGGATGGCAGCCATGCGCGGGTAAGGGGTGCCTCTGGATGGCAGCCATGCGCGGGTAAGGGGCGCCTCTGGATGGCAGCCATGCACGGGTAAGGGGCGCCTCTGGATGGCAGCCATACACGGGTAAGGGGCGCCTATGGATGGCAGCCACGCATGGGTAAGGGGCGCCTCTGGATGGCAGCCATACACGGGTAAGGGGCGCCTATGGATGGCAGCCACGCATGGGTAGACGCATACACATGGGTAAAGGGCATACACATGGGTAAAGGCATACACATGGGTAGGAGTCATGCCTGGAAATAGGCAGACAAATGACAAAATATTCAAGAGTGGAGAAGAAGTGACACTCACCTGACTGAAGCTGAGGCAGGACTGGCGCCACGCGCCGCGCTCGCCGCTTTTATACTTCCCGCCCATTTTCCCGCCCTTTTTTCCAGTCACTCAATTCGGCAGTTCTTCATAATTACTAACATAAAAACATATGAATATTTCATTTTATGCTATTGTCTGAAAAATAACCGGAAAATGAGATCTAATATAGGGATTTAGCTGTTGGTAAGTATAGTCTATGCAACCTGTATTGTCGGTTCACTCTCATGATTCAACGGCTGTAGTTTTTATTCTGGTGTTTGCCTTACCAGAAACGTTTAAACGTAACCTGTTAATGATGTAACAATTTCAGGGCTTTAAGATTGAGTAAAAACTCTGGCCAAAGCTGACAAGGCTCAATTTAACAGTTAACAGAATGAGGTTACGTAATATGGAAATATGATAAGGAACACCATCATGGGGAACACATATCTACCTAACAAAAAACTATTGTAATTAAAAAATTAAAAAAAAATAATTGTTCCTTTACCGTTCCTGAGGATTATTTCAGCTGTATTTTACTTAATTTTTAATATAACAAATTTATTTTATATGCAGCCCATCCTCTTGTTTTGGTAGTACTTATATAACGAAGAGGACCATAGTATATATATATATATACCAACGTACAACGAAATTAGAACGTAGAAATCGGCTCTATTGATTTGAACAAACTGGAAAAATATTTTTTTTCACTTGTGTTGCAGTGACAAACTAAACTAACCTAACCTAAAGTTATTAATATTAAGAAAATCCACAGGAGCCGTGATGAGGATTCGAATCTATGTGCTGGATGTTTTAGTCTAGATGAGTAATCCACTTCGATTTATCTGTGTATTATTATTATTATTATTATTATTATGGTAATTATTATTATTATTATTATTATTATTATTATTATTATTATTATTATTATGGTAATTATTATTATTATTATTATTATTATTATTATTATTATTATTATTATTATTATTATTATTATTAATATTATTGTTATAAAGCGTCAGGGGGCCTGACTGCTGAGTGGACAGCGCTCGGGGTTCGTAGTCCTCAGGGTCCGGGTACGATCCACTGCGGAGGCGGAAACAAATTGGCAGTTTCTCTTGCCCTGATGCGTCTGTTCACCTAGCAATAAATAGGTACCTGGAAGGTAGACAGCTGCTACGGGCTGCTTCCTAGGTACTCACCTAATTGTGCTTGCGGGGGTTGAGCTTTGGCTCTTTGGTCCCGCCTCTCAACTGTCAATCAACTGGTGTACAGATTCCTAAGCCTACTGGGCTCTATCATATCTACATTTGAAACTGTGTATGGAGTCAGCCTCCACCACATCACTTCCTAGTGCATTCCATTTATTAACTACTCTGACACTGAAAAAATTCTTTCTAACGTCTCTGTGGCTCATCTGGGTACTAAGTTTCCACCTGTGTCCCCTTGTTCGTGTCCCACCCGTGGTGAAGAGTTTGTCTTTGTCCACCCTATCAATTCCTCTGAGAATTGTGTAAGTTGTGTGTGTGTGTGTAAATATTAGGATTAAGGATTTGCCCAAAACGCTATGCTTGCTAGTGGCTGTACAAGAATGTAAAAACCTCTCATACCTGAAGCTCACATTGTTTATTTGTTTTTTTATTTATTTTATTTATTTATTTATATACAAGAAGGTACATTGGGTTTGTGAGAATACATAGCATAGTATTTACAATCTTGTAAAGCCACTAGTACGCGCAGCGTTTCGGAATCTAACAGATAACTTTAAGTAGGTAAATTCTAACAGAATTAATCAAATGATAAGAGATACATTGCAAGAAAAAATGAGATGAGAGAGATTAGTAAGTATATTAAAGCACATTGGTATATTAAAGCTCTGATTGATTACACTGACAACTTGATTGGTAATTTAAACAAGAGTAATAGACACCATACAGCAGATTGATAGCACATATAAGAAGACAGCAATGATCACAATGGTAAAGATGAGTTAAAGATAAAGATTTGTTGTTCGTCAATCTCAAAATACGGGCAATCTTTACCACTGTCAGACAGGAGCCCTGCTGGTAGTCTCAATAAGGTCCCCATTATTATTATTATTATATAGCCAAGAACGAGGCTTTAACTTCCCTCTGACCCTGTCCAAGGTGAACCATAGTCCCTTTACTCTGGGTACACATCATTCTATTAAATAAATGGCCACGTCTATGGCACAAATCAGCCTAATGAATCAACATTACGCAGTGAGCCATATCATCAAAATATACTTTACTAGCTTTTTTTGTTTATATGTATGTATATATATATAAATATTTACTTACAATGCATGTAAGAGATGGTTAGTGTAAAATAAAGCGGTATGTGGCAAGGCCGCGCAGAGGGCGATGTCGTCAGTCGCGGCCGTGCCAGCGAGGAGAGCGGGTGTACGGTGCCGTCCTTCTCACGTCTATTATAACTCGTGGACAGGGATTCACAGTTATACTTGGCGACATGGCTCCCGGACCTCACAGAGAACTAAGTAAAGATACGCCAGACATTGAGGTAAGATGCCAGAGAGTCACAGACTACAGCTGCATTTTGTAACTGTATCGGGTTTTATCCAGTACGTTCGTGTTTATTAACAGTTTAAAGGGTTAAAAAAAATAAGTTGAATTTATCATAAATTTACAATCATCGTTATACCTTAAGAAGAGTTGTAAGTTAAAGCAATCTTAAAGCATTGATTGTGAGTGGTTTATTGACCTTATTCCATCCTGTGAGTGGTAGTGAACCCCCATACCCATCCTGTGAGTGGTAGTGGACCCCCATACCCATCCTGTGAGTGGTAGTGGACCCCCATACCCATCCTGTGAGTGGTAGTGGACCCCCATACCCATCCTGTGAGTGGTAGTGGACCCCCATACCCATCCTGTGAGTGGTAGTGGACCCCATACCCATCCTGTGAGTGGTAGTGGACCCCCATACCCATCCTGTGAGTGGTAGTGGACCCCCATACCCATCCTGTGAGTGGTAGTGGACCCCCATACCCATCCTGTGAGTGGTAGTGGACCCCCCATACCCATCCTGTGAGTGGTAGTGAACCCCCATACCCATCCTGTGAGTGGTAGTGGACACCCATACCCATCCTGTGAGTGGTAGTGAACCCCCATACCCATCCTGTGAGTGATAGTGGAAAATTTTAAGTTACGTAATCAGTACAAGAACTAACCCCCAATGTTCTATAAGGTAAACAGTTTACATTTGTTATGTACTTTAATTGCAGGTTTTGCTGTCTCATATTTGTGTTAGTTACAAGGACATAGAGATTATATGACCGTATACGACCATGATGTAAACATAACTTGCAGGTAGTGGAAACTTACAGACAGACAGACAGACAGACAGACAGACAGACAGACAGACAGACAGACAGACAGACAGACAGACAGACAGACAACACAGACAGACAGACAGACAGACAGTGTGTGAACCAAAGCGGTCAACACTATCCAAACTTGACACATACCCGGCTAGGATTTTGGGTAATGGTGTCATCCAGGATACATTTCATGGACACACACACGCACGCATGCACACACACAAAAGCGTTATATGACAAAGAGTGCTGGGAAGACGGGACACCACGATGCGTAGCTCTTCAACCTGTAATAACATTTATGTAATATCACACACACACACACACACACACACACACACACACACACACACACACACACACACACACACACACACACACACACACACACACACACACACACACTGGAAATTAGAAATTCAAATGAGCCATCACAATGAAAGGATGCACTTTTGAACGATTCAGGCTAGCAAGCCGTTTTCACCATATGACGAGTTTATTTGTTAGGCATTTGCTTTACAATAAACGTAAGATCCTACTCTGACTCGCCAAACCTATCGATATTCTTTTAGTCTCCAAAGTGTACAACAAAATTCAACAATTTTGTTTCCGTGTTGATGAAATCGTCGTTGGAAGATGTTTTGTTGATAATGTAGTGGAATAGATGTAGATGTCGTGGAATTTTGTTTCCACTAAAGTAATTCAATTTGTACTCTATAGTCCGTGCCGTACAAATATATTACGCTCCCGGGGTTGTGACACCCGCCCACGAGTCTCAAGAAATGAGGGTTAGGTAAAATCAATAAGGTTCAATCCACCCGTCGACAGGACGCATTGCAGCAGCCTGTAAGTCTTAGGGAACCAGTACCTGCCCTTAGGCTATCCGTGGCTATCATAGGCTGGCTAAACTTTTCACTCACAGAACTACCCGCACTACAATTAGCTACCAGCTAACTGGCTCACTGAAAAACACGGGGAGTAATGTTATGTTATTCTAGTAGCTCGTCAAGCACTTGAAACCCTCACTTGGAAGATAGACACTTAGAATCTCACAAGAACATCATAAATATCCAGCTGCTAACCTGATTATATATATATATATATATATATATATATATATATATATATATATATATATATATATATATATATATATATATATATATATATATATATATGTGTGTGTGTGTGTGTGTGTGTGTGTGTGTGTGTATCACGAAAATAAACACGTGATTAAAAATGTGACAGTGTCAGACCACGGAGGAAAATTGAAACAGGAATTTCCTTAAGTACTTTCGTATATTAATACATCTTCAGAAGGAGTGGAAGATGTGGTCTACTCCTTCTGAAGATGTATTAATATACGAAAGTACTTAAGGAAATTCCTGTTTCAATTTTCCTCCTGGTCTGACACTGTCACTTTATCCATTCTTGTCTCTTAAAGATATCGTAATATATTCCAGATATGTCATTTATGCAGTTAATCTATGCTAATAAAAATAAATATATACAGAATTATGAGTCTGTAGGAGGGGTGTGGGTTGAATGTATTTGTGTTCACAATTGGAGATATTTGTAATTTAAATCAGAGTGAATGCGCTTACACAGACGTACACACGGGCATGCACCACGCAAGCCTCGTCCTCTCGAACGTTCACAACGTCACTAAGCTGATATATTATATTGCCCGAACCTAACCAAGTCGAGGCTCCACAAATAGAAAACGGGACATACGTTAATTTTGCAAGCTGCTATGATTTTTAGTATGTCAGTTTTTGCAACCTGTCTCGAATAGTACATTGTATTCTGACGTGTAAAATCCCCCTAGGGCCAAAAACTTATGTACTAAAAATCTTAGCGGATCGCGAAATTGACGTAATGTTCCATTTTCTATTCGTGGGTCCTCGGTTAGATTAGGTTAGGTTCGGGCAATTTAGTACATCAGTTTATTGACGTTGTAAACGCTCGAGAGGACGGGCTGGTCATTCATCCTAACGGTTCAGAATAGAGGAATGTGAGAATCAATAACCAGTTTACCTAGTGACATTTCTGAACTAATTTTAGCATGCCACTTTCTCTCTCTCTCTCGCTCCCATCGTCCCCTGATGAATTTCGTACCATAACACGCCTCCCAGTTGTATTTTATTTTTGTGCCTTTTGATAATTACTTACATTATTCGATTTAAAAGTGTAGTAGTGAGTGTGAAGGTGGTCGAGGAAAGTGCGCGGAGGCCAGGGTCGTGGATTATGTATTGTACTTCATGTCTGTGTAGGATTAGTTTAAGTATAGAAGCAGCAATCGCGAATTTTCCGTTAATATTTTCTCTGTTGTGTTGTGTCTCATGGCTGCATTCTCAATATACTGTCTCCTAATATGGCTTTCTTCTCGCCATCAAAGTACACGTGAGGTTAACAGCACTGATTTTAAATTTTGCCCCATAGGGCGTGTTTATTGGGCAGCGCCACTCATCTTGTGAGTGGACATACCGCCATAGCAGCATGTACAACACTCCCCAATAGGAAGAAAACCCGCTGGGTTGTTCATCATTGATATTTATGCAGGCTTGGTCTTGGTTCCTGTCGGGGGAAACAAGCGTCGTAGGTGTTGGTTGATACGGTAGGTTATCATGTTATCTTGAGGTATACTTGGTATACTAGCCTACTATATGCAGGTATACTTGGCTAATTGCTACCGACCCAGGGGTACTGGTGTATCGTGTACTTCATATTTATCCTACTAATGGTAGTTTATTGTTCACCACTTACTCATCCTGTGAGTGGTAGTTTGTTGTACACCCCCATACTCATCCTTTGAGCGGTGGCTTATTGAGCCTCCGAGACCGGGCCTCGGGGGACGCTAATCCTCGGAACCCATTCCAGGTAGGTAGTTTTGTAGATCTGGGTAACGATAGGGTCGTCAGGGGGACCCCATCTAGTTATGTTTACAAACAAAACGATACTGTCATTAGTAATGTTTGTTAAGCCAAGAGAAGCTGTTTATCTGCCGGACACGGGGCCAGCGGACACGGGCCAGCAAGTNTTCGTGTGTGGTGTGTGTGTGTGTGTGTGTGTGTGTGTGTGTGTGTGGGTGTGTGTGTGTGTGTGGTGTGTGTGTGTACTTACCTATTTGTACTTACCTATTTGTGCTTGCAGGATCGAGCATTGACTCTTGGATCCCGCCTTTCCAGCTATCGGTTGTTTACAGCAATGACTCCTGTCCCATTTCCCTATCATACCTAGTCTTAAAAGTATGAATAGTATTTGCTTCCACAACCTGTTCCCCAAGTGCATTCCATTTTTCCACTACTCTCACGCTAAAAGAAAACTTCCTAACATCTCTGACTCATCTGAGTTTCCAGTTTCCACCCATGTCCCCTCGTTCTGTTATTATTACGTGTGAACATTTCATCTATTTCCACTTTGTCAATTCCCCTGAGTATTTTATATGTCCCTATCATATCTCCTCTCTCCCTTCTTTTCTCTAGTGTCGTAAGGTTCAGTTCCTTCAGTCGCTCTTCATATCCCTTCCCTCGTAACTCTGGGACAAGCCTCGTCGCAAACCTCTGAACCTTCTCCAGTTTCCTTATGTGTTTCTTCAGGTGGGGGCTCCATGATGGCGCGGCATACTCTAAGACGGGTCTCACGTATGCAGTGTAAAGCGCCCTAAAAGCCTCCTCATTTAGGTTTCTGAATGAAGTTCTAATTTTCGCCAGTGTAGAGTACGCTGCTGTCGTTATCCTATTTATATGTGCCTCAGGAGTTAGATTAGGTGTCACATCCACTCCCAGATCTCTTTCTCGAATCGTTACAGGTAGGCTGTTCCCTTCATTGTGTACTGTCCCTTTGGTCTCCTATCACCTGATCCCATTTCCATAACTTTACATTTACTGGTGTTAAACTCCAGTAGCCATTTCCCTGACCATCTCTGCAACCTGTTTAAGTCCTCTTGGAGGATCCTACAATCCTCGTCTGTCACAACTCTTCTCATTAATTTTGCGTCATCCGCAAACATTGACATGTATGACTCCACTTCTGTAAACATGTCATTTACGTAAATTAGAAAGAGGATTGGTCCCAGCACCGATCCTTGAGGTACTCCACTTGTTACTGTTCTCCAGTCCGACTTCTCGCCCCTTACCATTACCCTCTGGCTCCTTCCTGTTAGGTAGTTCTTCACCCATTCTAGGGCCTTTCCGCTTACTCCTGCCTGCCTCTCAAGTTGTATAGCAGTCTCATGTGCGGTACTGTATCAAAGGCCTTTTGGCAGTCAAGAAATATGCAGTCTGCCCAGCCTTCTCTGTCCTGCCTTATCCTTGTTACTTTATCATAGAATTCTAAAAGGTTTGTTAGGCATGATTTCCCTGTCCAGAAACCATGTTGGTGCTTGTTTACAAACCAATGCTCTCCAGGTGCTCAACAAGTCTTAGCCTAATTATTCTTTCAAGTATTTTGCAGGGGATGCTTGTCAATGATACGGGTCTGTAGTTAAGTGCCTCCTCCCTGTCACCTTTCTTGAAAATCGGTACGACATTTGCCTCCTTCCAGCAACTGGGCAATTCTCCCGACATAAGTGACTCATTAAAGATCATTGCCAGAGGCACACTGAGAGCCTGCGCTGCCTCTTTAAGTATCCACGGTGATACTTTGTCTGGTCCAACAGCTTTGTTTGCATCCAGTGTTGTCAACTGTTTCATTACCTCCTCTGCTGTCACCTCTATGTCTGATAGTCTGTCATTTAGGGTAATCGCTTCTAACAATGGGAGCTGCTCAGGCTCGGTTGTGAACACTCCATGGAAATTTGCATTCAGTACCTCGCAGATTTCCTTGTCGCTTTCTGTATATGCCCCTTCTGTTTTCCTCAGTCTTGTCACTTGGTCATTTACCGACATCTTCCTTCTTATATGGCTATGTAGTAATTTAGGTTGCTTTTTCGCTTTGACTGCAATATCATTCTCATAATTTCTTTCCGACATTCGTCTTATGTTAATGTAATCATTCCTAGCTCTGTTACATCTAATCCTGTTGTCCTCTGTCCTTTGTCTTCTGTACTTCCTCCACTCCCTCCTGCTTCTCCCTTTGCTTCCTTACATTGTCTATCAAACCATGGGTTATTATATTCCCTCCTGCTTTTTCCTTTATTGTTGGAATAAATCTCTCTTCAGCCTCTTTGCATTTCAATATGACTTGGTTCATCATACCTTGCACTGTTTTCCTATAAGCTCTTCCTCCCACTGCACTTCTCCCAGGTAGTCCCTTATCCTTCTGTAGTCCCCTTTCTGTAATCAATTCTCCTTCCCCGTACCTCTTGACCGTTGGTCACAATTTTAAGCTCCATCATGTAGTCAAAGACTAGGACACAATGGTCACTGGCTCCTAGTGGTATTTCATGTTCCAACTGCTCGATGTCTTCTACATTCTGGGTGAAGATGAGATCTAATAGGCTGGGCGTATCCCCTCCTCTTTCCCTAGTATCTTCCTTCACATGCTGTGTTAGGAAATTCCTGTCAATAACGTCTACCAGCTTCGCTCCCCAGGTCTCCTCCCATGGGGTGTGTGGTCTCCTCCAATCCTGGGGGCCAAGGCCCCCCATGATTGCAGGCTGTGGGTGTGTGTGTGTTTGTGTGTGTGTGGGTGGTGTGTGTGTGTGTGGTGTGTGTGTGTGGTGTGGTGTACTCACCATTTGTACTCGCATTTGTGTCTGCAGGATCGAGTATTGACTCTGGACCCCGCATTTGGAGCCATCGGTTGTTTACAGCATGACTCCTGTCTATTCCCTATCATAACTAGTTTTAAAATTATAAATAGTGAGTGTGTTTGTGTCCTGAAGATTGAAGGCTGTGTGCTGAAGTACACATATCATGTCCTGAATTACTGCAGCTGTTCCTTGAAGCACGAGTACACGCCCATGTGACATACGAGTGACGGGCCTGAGACACTGGGTGTCGCGTCAGATCAGCGCCAAGCTAACACTGAGTTATTGGTAGAGGAACGACAGTGTGAAATTACTTGTTAGCATCGCCTCAAGAAATGCACCAGAACTGAAGAGTCGGGCAGCTTCTTAGATCTACACGCCTCGCTCGGAGTTGTAACCATCCTTTATCAGTAAATAAAAATACCAGTTTAAGGTGGGTTTCCTTTCTTCGATTAGTGAAACATAATATTTTACTAAAATGCCTTTATATACTCAACGTACAATGATGAATATACAAAACACATTAAGAACTATTTCTATAATGACAAATATATCAAATTATACTGAATATCTTTGACTGGGTTCAGAGATAACTTCACATTATATTCCGACAATAAATTGTTGTTTGAATATATTACAATTACAATATCGTAATTTAGCGTGTAATTTGATCATTAATATTAATCTCCTATTGTTATGTCCAATAAAAGGAGTACTTTATATTCATGACTTGTGATCCTGTGGTCCTGGGTTCGATCCCAGGCGCCGGCGAGAAACCATGGGC
>WNGS01163813.1:3018109-3031360 GCA_020271785.1 Procambarus virginalis | reverse complement strand
TCTCAGGATAAGTGAGGTAATTATCAAAAGTAGCAGCCAAGCTGGAGGACTATGCAGCAATCTGGAAGGGTAGCAGAGGCACGCTGCTTGACACAGTAGTGACTGAAACAAGTGGGCTTAGATGCAAACTAAACCAGGTGAGCAAGGCTATAGACACACAGGAACTTCAACTTCAAGCCAGTCAAGAAAAGAAAACGAGGCAGACACCATTTATAATTTCAAATATTCATATAAAAGAACTGAGTGTAAAACCCAATATAAATAATAAAAGGACGAGATATTTTATTTTGTTAATTATATATATATACAAGACGGTACAATGGGTTGTGAAAGTGCATATGTTGGTGACTGAAGAATACATTCTTGCAAAGTCAATAACACCCATAGCTTTTCAGGCCTAAGGAGAACAGCCTATTTCGGAAAAATCGTAACGAGCTTGTCAAGGTTTTTGCAACTTACGTTGAGCCGTTAACGATTATAATGGCACTGTAAGCTGGTCACTTGGCCTTTCAAATATGCCACAGACTAGACAATATGTATGCCTCTTGCGTAGGGAATTGTTCTTCTTGGAGAACCCAAAAAAAGCCTATCAAACACGTCTCTAAATAATAGACTAAATACGTCCAGAGATAATACGAGGCCAACATACCAATAGTATACAGAGATCTAATAGGCTGATAGGTATGAAGACACATAGTATACAGTTAGATGTGAACACATACACACATGTAATACAGTTGTATGTGATACAACTAGGTACAAACACACGAACTTCTTAGCAAAAACACCAAACGTTGTATCTGGATAAGTCCCTCTCATCCCTGGACCCCAGCCAACACCGGCCATGACCCCAGCCAATACCGGCCAAGACCCCAGCCAACACCGGCCGAGACCCCAGCCAACACCGGCCAAGACCCCAGCCAACACCGGCCAAGACCCCAGCCAACACCGGCCAAGACCTCAGCCAACACCGGCCATGACCTCAGCCAACACCGGCCAAGACCCCAGCCAACATCGGCCAAGACCCCAGCCAACACCGGCCAGGACCCCAGCCAACATCGGCCAAGACCCCAGCCAACACCGGCCAGGACCCCAGCCAACACCGGCTAGGACCCTGAGTGACAGACACATTCGGAACATCCCCCAGCGCAGCGGAGGCGGACTTAGGAAGCAAACATTGCCAAGTTAAAGGTGATAAAATCTTCACTCTTGCTGACTGCATCCGCGGAAACTGGCCAGGCCCACGCCACAGTATTTCCGCAGTCCCCAGGCCCATACCAGCCACTCGGACTGGACGGTAGATCAACGGCCTCGCTTCGTGCAGGCCGGAGTTCGACTCCCAATGGTCTAGGTGGTTGGACAACGTCTTTTCACTCCGTCCTCATAGCCCAGTTCCAATCCTTACCTCATATCCCAGCTCCTTGGCCTCATAGCCCAGTTCCAATTCTTACCTCATATCCCAGCTCCTTGGCCTCATATCCCTTACTAGTACTATATAGTGTTATTGGCTTAGTACTTTCTCTTCATCATTACCAGAGCATCTCCACTTCTTGCAAGATCTTTCTTATTCCATACATTGTAGAGAGTTTGATTTCATTGTATCGGGAGAGTATTAGGGCGAGTAAGGTCTAAGACCTGAGAAAAATATGTACCCACGACGTCATAGCTATTTTTTAAATAAACGTGATCAAGCCTAACCTAACCTAACCCAGTCTATCCTAACCTAACTTAACCTAACTGATTGTTAACCTAACTTAGTATCCTGATTGTTGACGATACTCAGGATTGTGTTCCCAGTACACGGAACCACCCGACACAGGGAACCACCCGACACAGGGAACCACCCGACACGGGGAACCACCCGACACAGGGAACCACCCGACACAGGGAACCACCCGACACAGGGAACCACCCGACACAGGGAACCACCCGACACAGGGAACCACCCGACACAGGGAACCACCCGACACAGGGAACCACCCTACACAGGGAACCACCCGACACAGGGAACCACCCGACACAGGGAACCACCCGACACAGGGAACCACCCGACACAGGGAACCACCCGACACAGGGAACCACCGGACACAGGGAACCACCCGACACAGGGAACCACCCGACACAGGGAACCACCCGACACAGGGAACCACCCGACACAGGGAACCACCCGACACAGGGAACCACCCGACACAGGGAACCACCCTACACAGGGAACCACCCGACACAGGGAACCACCCGACAAAGGTTCACCACCTGTCAACAAGGCTCTCGAATACCTACAGTGTATTCTCCTCTCACCTAACACGTCGAATTTTAATAGAATCGACCAATTCGTTCAAAATGCGATGTTTGAGTACAAATTCAAACACTAAAATATTGACGTATTCTGAGCATCGGCCTCAATAGGTTAAGCGGGTTGCTTGGGTTTGTACGTTTCTAGTCAGGTAAAACAATTGTATTTTTTTTACGGATTGGTAAATCAAGAGAACGGACTGTGTCTAAGAGTTACATGAAGACACTCGCCTCGATTCGTAAGAAATTTGTGTATATTTTAAGCCACTTCCGTAAATGATTGTGTTGTTGTTTTAAGGAGTTGCTTCCCCACTCGCGTGGACGGGAAACCCCAAACAGGTGCGTCCCTCGCTAAACATGGCCTTGTGCATACCAACAGTTGCGTCCCTCGCTAAACATGGCCTTGTGCATACCAACAGGTGCGTCCCTCGCTAAACATGGTCTTGTGCATACCAGCAGTTGCGTCCCTCGCTAAACATGGCCTTGTGCATACCAACAGTTGCGTCCCTCGCTAAACATGGCCTTGTGTGTACCAACAGCTGAGCCTGAGTCGTCGGTGCAGTATATTGTTCCAATGAGAGTCACTGAGAGAGAAACATCACCAGTACCCTGATTCCAGCGAGTCATTCTGACCGCATGACTCAAGAATTACCAGCCAATGGTAGAACACTTTTTAAGACCGACACAACGACTGCGTATTATATAGAACATTGGGGTTGAGGTCTTAGAAATCAATTTTGTGACTTCATGTTAATTTAACTAATAGAGGGGTTCAGTTCTGAGCCTATTATGTGGTTCTAGAAGTTTATCCACTATCATTCACGCGATGTGTATAGGGTCCACTACCACTCACAGGATGGGGTATGGTGTCCACAAAGGTATGATGGGCATTGTTAAAGTCTGGTTAACTGAGACAATTAAGTCCCAGTTGTGTCTGGGTACACGTGACAGGATGAAAGACCCAGGGGGCCTTCTTCCTATTGGGGGTGTTGTACATGCTGCTAAGGTGGTATGTTTACTCACACAATGAGTGCCCAATACTGTCACTAAAGCGGTATGTTCACTCACAAGATGAGTGACGCTGCCCAATAAAACTCACCCTCTAGGGGAAACTTCGTCCCTCGTAATCGTCCCTCCCTTACCTCTGTTTTATCTAACTGCCTAATTAAAATCCAATCATAGAATTCACTCAGTAAAACATCTAAACTATTAGGACAGACTAAAATGCCTAAATTTGTATTCTCTTGAGCGCAGGCGGGAGAGATACATAATAATTTACATGTGGAAAATAGTAGAGGGGCTGATCCCAAACCTGCACCCAGAAATAACATCACATGAGACCAGAAGGCATGGCAGGATGTGCAGAATATCCCTGTTGAGAAGCAGAGGTGCAACAGGTACTCTGAGAGAGAACTCTATCAACATCAGAGGCCCGAGACTGTTCGACACACTTCCACTACACATAAGGGGCATAACTGGCCGACCCCTCACAGTGTTCAAGAGAGAACTCGATAAGCACCTCCAAATTATACCTGATCAACCAGACTGAGATTCATAATTCAGGCTGCGAGCAGCCGCGTCAAACAGCCTGGTTGACCAGTCCAGCAACAAGGAGGCCTGGTCGACGACCGGGCCGCGGGGTCGCTAGTCCCGAAAACACCTCAAGATATGTGTCCTCAGGTCTACATCCTCAACCTAAGGACCCGGGTTCAATCCCCGGGGAGGGGGAAGGTAGACAGAAACAGTTGGGCATGTTTTCTTTCACCTGCTGTACCTGTTCACTACTAGGAAATAAGTACCCGGGTTTTACGCACCTGATGCGGATTGCATCCTAAGTAGGATAGTAACGAGGGTAGAAATAGCCTAATCTGTTCTATCCTTTTGAGATGTACTTCCTTTTCTCAATAAACTTAAACTTGAAGGGCAATAGTTGGCTTAGTGGAAACCTCGATAGGCTTCAGGTGCAGGCTTCCTGTCCCAGACAGCGAGAAATATAAGAATAAAGTAACATTGAAGTAGGCCTACTGAAAGGTAAGCATGATAAGATTTTTGGCTTGAAGGTCAAGCGCTGAGCGAGATTTTACGTCATTCAACACAAATAGGCCTACGAGGCAGGTGCCATTTAGGCCTTAGGAAATGTATATGTTTATCTCTCAGAATGTTCGGTAATATGTTTATAGTTTGTGATGTGTCTATGTATGTATTAACACAATGTACTGAACGGGGCGAGGATAGCTTGAGCTACCTCATGCCTTTGTGTGTATTTTACCTCAATAAACTTATTTCAATTTCAATTTAGGCCTACCCCTGGAAACACAAACCGAAACTGTCTCTATTTTCCGCTTGTTACAACTTGTAATAAAGTTGTTACATCTTGGCTTAACGTGTTTATGACGTATTAGAACGTTGTTACAATTTGCTATATTGGTTGTTATAACTGGTTAGGAGGTGTTAAAACTTGTTCGAACGTTGTACCAACGTCGTAGTTTCGGTGTGTGTTTGGCGGGACATTACCCCCAGCCACATTCATTGATGCATTTATCTACTCTGTGTATAAACCCTACACCCGTACTGGCTCCGATAGGCCTAACGCTGCTGGTGCCTTAACAAGGCCTTCGTAGCGTCTTTCAGTCATCTGTTGTTACTATTTGGCTTTATCACCTTATTTAGAAATTAGGTAAGATATCCCGGAGCTCAGAGCTATTGGTCACGTTATGGGAACATCGCTGTCGGAACATCTACCACGAGATGTTGTATGGGTCTTAGTCGTGCCTGTGAGAATACCCACCTGAGGATGTTTTAAGGATCTCTTGCTTAGTCTTGCCTGTGAGAATAGCCACCCGAGGATGTTTTAAGGATCTTTTGCTTAGTCTTGCCTGTGAGAATACCCACCCGAGGATGTTTTAAGGATCTCTTGCTTAGTCTTGCCTGTGAGAATACCCACCCGAGGATGTTTTAAGGATCCCTTGCTTAGTCTTGCCTGTGAGAATACCCACCCGAGGATGTTTTAAGGTCCCTTGCTTAGTCTTGCCTGTGAGAATACCCACCCGAGGATGTTTTAAGGATCCCTTGCTTAGTCTTGCCTGTGAGAATACCCACCCGAGGATGTTTTAAGGATCCCTTGCTTAGTCTTGCCTGTGAGAATACCCACCCGAGGATGTTTTAAGGATCCCTTGCTTAGTCGTGCCTGTGAGAATACCCACCCGAGGATGTTTTAAGGATCTCTTGCTTAGTCTTGCCTGTGAGAATACCCACCCGAGGATGTTTTAAGGATCCCTTGCTTAGTCTTGCCTGTGAGAATACCCACCCGAGGATGTTTTAAGGATCTCTTGCTTAGTCGTGCCTGTCGGGATATCCATTTGAGAATATGTCAATCAATCCTTGCTTAGTCTTACTTGGCGTAACGGGAATCATAACTAACACTGGCCAAGAATGCGGGGGGTTTCCCAGGTATAACCTCCCTGTGAGGGCTGCCAACCCACCCGCCCACCTCGCCCAGGTGACCGGCTCTCCACCCTCCCGCGCACCCCCTTGTCTCAAGGCATTATAACCGCCCTCTCGTGTGGCAGGGAAGACCAAGGAGCTGCGTCGAACACTAAACATGTCCTTGTGGATACCAACACTTGAGCCTGTGGCGCCGGTGCTGTGTTGTTCCTGTGGGAAACATTGCCTAATCGAACCTCGGTGTTTGAGGCAGAAAGATCCCTCGCCAGTATGTTGGTTCCAGCATGCCTCACACCCGTCCAGTCAGCGGTATACACGACGCTGCAACGCATGTGGTCCACTGACTGTGGTTTGTTTTCTCGTTAAGCTTGTGTTATGCGTTCGTACTGATTGAATTTTGCTCACTTATACACTGATTGTTTCGTCCTTCTAGGTTGAACGACAGACAATTCAATATTTACATTATAAAATCACTTGCCTCAAGCGTTTCTTAATAGACAAACGATACTTACTTCAAATGAAAACTGCGTGATTCCTTCACTGCCTTCACATAATACCTTTTAGTACAGTTCCAGTACAAATTAAATAAGATTTTCTTGTTAGCTGTTGTCCACGGAGAAAAACTGGAACTATTGTGCACATATGATAATGTCTTTAAAACTCGTATTGCATCGTCTCATTTCATGTCAAAATTCTTGCACGTTTGATGGATACTCCAGCGCGACCATACACAACACTCACTTTTGTTGATTGTTTTCAAGGAAGATGAAAACAGATCAATCACATGGACATGAGGCACGAGGAGCGAGCAGCATACACCCTGCTCCTCCGGCGTCTAACCGCACACTGGTCTGGGGCTGCTTCTCTGGTCCCCAGGTCGACCCCCGACCACCAAACACGAGGATCCAACACCCTCCGCCCTCAACACCCTCCAGATTACTATTCAAGTTTCTTCATTCTTATTCTCATACTCAACATGTTAATAAGAACAAAGTAAAAAAATAAACGATTAAACATTTAACACAATACTGCTTATATGAGGCTCATTTGTGTAACTTTTTTGTGGAAAGTTAATTTTTATTTATTTTACATAAAGGTGAAGTTGATGTTTTATATATTCTCGAGTGAGCGCCGCACACCAGGAATATATTGCTTGTCTGGAGAGCATTTATAATACAGTGTAATGAGTTCTCTTCTCTCTCTCTCTCTCTCTCTCAAGTGGGAACAGAAGCAGACGACTTCTGACACATTTTAGAACTCCATTACCCTACTAGTTTTCCCTGGAACACGACCTGTCAATGAGTTCACTACCAGGTCCTCAATTACTGCTGGGTGAACAGGGGCGAACAGTTAAGAATTAACACACAGTCAATCCTCCCCGGCCAGGATTCGAACCCAAACGAAATCGCTTACGAGGCATGAGCCAACCTAACAACCACTACGCCACTCCCCAAATTAGCCACAGAGACATTGGATTTTTGTGTGTCAGATGCGATGTGGTGGAGACAGACTCCATACACACCTTTATGTACATAAGATAGAACCTAATACATCTAGGAACCTCCACACCAGTTGATTCAATGTTGAGAGCCGGGAGTGAAGAGACAAAGCTCAATTAAGTACAATGCTCAATTAAGACAATGCTCCGTAAGTACAATTAGGTGAGTACCCCCATGCTTCTCGTCTCACGGCTCGGAGAGACATGACGGGCATTGTGCCACTTTTTCCTCTCACAGACTTGGTCATTCATTTATAATGCTCGCCGTCCCATGTGGGTAGGCGGGTGGGAGGGGACGAGAGGGTAAAAGCGTGATGGATGAGTGGGCGGAGAGTCTGGGTGGATGGAGGAAGTGAGCGGGTGTAAGGTAGTGATGTGTGAAGGAAGGGTGGGTTAGGGTACGTGAGTGGGTGTTTACCAACAAAGGGGTGCAGGACTGGCAGCATATGGACACCCACGCGTAATGTAAATAACATTGAAGACGATTGAAAGCCCCAATTTTCGGATGTAAGCTACATCCTTTCTCAAGGTACTATATGCAATGTTCTGAAGAAGATCCTAGGAACTTGCGTTGATACGTTTAGCGTCCGTCATTAGTCGTGGTTGGGATTATACGATTGATTGATTAAGGCACCCAAAAGGTGGCACGGGCATGAATAGCCCGTAAGTGGTGGCCCTTTGAAGCCATTACCAGTATCAATAACTGATACTGGAGATCTGTGGAGGTGCGACTGCACCCTGCGTGACGGGAGATGATTTCCCCGAGAGGATTATACTGCTAAGGGATGTCCAAGTTTCAGAAAATGATTGATTGTTGCCGCCGGAGGCGGCTAGTTTAATGTGCACTCCATACTCATCCTGTGAGCGGTAGCGGAAAAAGGATTGCAAAGGACACAAAAGGTCTTTATCAGACTTCTACGGAGATTATTAAATTAACAATTTCCTCTATCCTTCACACCTTATAATTACAATGTCAGCATGTTACAGAGAATCTTCTATCTCAATTATCCTGACTTCTAGGACCTGTGAGCGGGGGTTCTGCGGAATCCCTATCCCTACTCTGGACACCACAATGTGTCTGCTTATACCACAAACCATAGTTAACCATAAAATTGTTCTCAAGGAAGCAAAATTAGCTAATCTCATTAAGTGGTATAAGCAAATTTTGCTTCCTTGAGAACAATTTTATGGTTAACTATGGTTTGTGGTATGAGCAGACACGTTGTGGTGTCCAGAGTAGGGATAGGGATTCGGCAGAATCCCGCCCACAGGTTCCAGAAGTCAGGATAAATGAACACTGTTCTGAAACTTGGACATCACTTGGCAGCATAATCACAACAACGACTAATGGATGAGTGTGTAGAATTATGTTCATTATGGAGACGCTAAATTTATCAACGCAAGTTCCTAGTATCTTCTTCAGAACATTGAATACATCACCTAGAGAAAGGATGTAGGTTGCATCCGAATATTAGGTCTTTAATAAACATAAACATAAATTGAGTCCTTCAGTCACCTTCATTTAAGAACAACGTTATTGTAGTAAATTCCTCCAGGAATAACATTGATGTCTCTATGTCATCTGCATGCTCAACCAACTCTATCCTACACAGCTATAAGAGCTCTCGTTGTATATACCTACAGGAGCTCCTATCCTACACAGCCAGAAGAGCTCCCGAAACTGCCATTGATAAAACTCAATTTAAAGAGTCTTTAAAATTTTAATGGATCTTAAAGTTGATAATTCCATCTGCAGAATCATAGAATGTTGACAACATATATTTCAGACCCAAACAAACCCACCAGGACACACAGCCCTTGCTCTCATTGTTAAGTTCCTGTTCTCATTATGAGAGGTCCTGCTCTGATTGTTAAGTTCCTGTTCTCATTATGAGAGGTCCTGCTCTCATTGTTAAGTTCCTGTTCTCATTATGAGAGGTCCTGCTCTCATTGTTAAGTTCCTGTTCTCATTATGAGAGGTCATGCTCTCATTGTTAAGTTCCTGTTCTCATTATGTGAGGTCATGCTTTGATTGTTAAGTTCCTGTTCTCATTATGAGAGGTCCTGCTCTCATTGTTAAGTTCCTGTTCTCATTATGTGAGGTCCTGCTCTGATTGTTAAGTTCCTGTTCTCATTATGAGAGGTCCTGCTCTCATTGTTACGTTCCAGCTCTCATTATGAGAGGTCCTGCTCTCATTGTTAAGTTCCTGTTCTCATTATGTGAGGTCATGCTTTGATTGTTAAGCTCCTGTTCTCATTATGAGAGGTCATGCTTTGATTGTTAAGTTCCTGTTCTCATTATGAGAGGTCCTGCTCTCATTGTTAAGTTCCTGTTCTCATTATGAGAGGTCCTGCTCTGATGTTAAGCTCCTGTTCTCATTATGTGAGGTCATGCTTTGATTGTTAAGCTCCTGTTCTCATTATGTGAGGTCATGCTTTGATTGTTAAGTTCCTGTTCTCATTATGTGAGGTCATGCTTTGATTGTTAAGCTCCTGTTCTCATTATGAGAGGTCCTGCTCTCATTGTTAAGTTCCTGTTCTCATTATGAGAGGTCTTGCTCTGATTGTTAAGCTCCTTTTCTCATTATGTGAGGTCCTGCTCTGATTGGTGAGCTCCTGCTATCCATAATAAGCTGCTATAACCAATATTGAGGACCTCTTGCTCCCGTTAATGACCTCTTGCTATCATCAATGAGCTTCTACTCTCATTAATCAGATCCTTTCTCTTATGCATGGGCTCCTGCACCAGTTATTGAGTTACTGCCCTCATTGTCGAGTTCTTGCTCTCATTAATGAACTCTTAATTAATGAACTAATAATGAAGAGAAATTTGGGAGTATCCTTGCGACCTCTCCACCAAGGACGAGTTTGATGGCACTCCACTTGACTAAGTAATGCCCTAGGATAGTCCTTGATCGCATCTTAATCAAAACTATCCTCCCCCCCCTAAGAGGGTGAACTAATCCAGACTATCCAGAAGGGGGGAGCATTTGCTCCAAACTATCCCTTGAACACTAGCAATGGTCCACACTAGACCTTCAGTTTTAAAGAATGCAAGGATCAATACACCACGTTAGAGAGAAGAGTGGATGAACTGGGTCACAGACAAGGTCAAATGTAGCAGTTTTTGGGAGAGATCTGGCTCACAGTAGGGTGGTGTTTGGGTGAGATCTGGCTCACAGTAGGGTGGTGTTTTGGGTGAGATCTGGCTCACAGTAGGGTGGTGTTTGGGTGAGATCTGGCTCACAGTAGGGTGGTGTTTTGGGAGAGATCTGGCTCACAGTAGGGTGGTGTTTTGGGAGAGATCTGGCTCACAGTAGGGTGGTGTTTTGGGAGAGATCTGGCTCACAGTAGGGTGGTGTTTTGGGAGAGATCTGGCTCACAGTAGGGTGGTGTTTGGGTGAGATCTGGCTCACAGTAGGGTGGTGTTTGGGAGAGATCTGGCTCACAGTAGGGTGGTGTTTTGGGAGAGATCTGGCTCACAGTAGGGTGGTGTTTTGGGAGAGATCTGGCTCACAACAGGGTGGTGTTTGGGTGAGATCTGGCTCACAACAGGGTGGTGTTTGGGTGAGATCTGGCTCACAGCAGGGTGGTGTTTTGGGTGAGATCTGGCTCACAGCAGGGTGGTGTTTTGGGAGAGATCTGGCTCACAGTAGGGTGGTGTTTTGGGTGAGATCTGGCTCACAGCAGGGTGGTGTTTGGGAGAGATCTGGCTCACGGCAGGGTGGTGTTTGGGTGAGATCTGGCTCACGGCAGGGTGGTGTTTGGGAGAGATCTGGCTCACAGGAAGATCATGTTTGTAAGACAGACGGACTTGAGTGGGCGTACGAATGGACAGGTTGGTAAATGAATGACCGTTCAGACGAATGTGCACACTGACAGACGAAGAGGTAGACAGATGGACGGACTAACAAACGCGCACGCAAGCATACGGTCGAGCGGATAGATTGATTGACGGAATGACGGATGGGCAGCCAATGGTAAGTAACACTGTACGTATTGTCCCACCATACACCGTGCACTACACAGCATCAACACCACTACATTCCAGCACCGTCCATACACCATACATCACAAACAACAACCACACTCCAGCAAGTCCTCCCCAGCAGATAGCATGGCCTCAGACGAAGCTTTTGGGGGGGGGGGAAACATGGCACTAAACCTAACTAAGATTTCCAGTCTTGAGTATTGATCCTTGATGGCCGGATCTGTGGGCCCCGCCTCTGCTGTTTGGCTTAGGGAGGGGAAGGGGGCGTGCCTGGTTCTGTGTTTCACACAGGAAGGCGTGGGAGGAGAGATTGGGGAGATCTTACCTCTTTTATCTAATAGAATTCACAGGACCAATCTTCAACTCCTGGTCCCGCCTCACCTTTCCAATAATCGGTCGTCATATGACTTCCAATCACTTTGATATCAGATTTTTATGCTATAGATGAGAGTAATCTTTGTCTCTCTCAGACTCCTGGTAAAATGTTCTGTGTTTTTGTTTCTCTGGTTTCCATACCTTTTTCCCCATCCTTGTAATCTTGCATTTACATGGATTAAACTCTGTTAACCATTTTTCAGATGATGCTTCCAACTTATCAGAGCTTATCTGGATTCCTTGGCGTCAAAATTGACCTTTTCTAACTGTACGTTATCTTCAATAGTGGTACAAAGGTGTCCCGTTCTGCAGTTGTCATTCACGCAAACTGTTAGAAGCATGAGCCCCGGCAGTCATCCTCGAGGGACTAAACACTCTCCATGAGCCCCTGGAGCCCGCTGGAGCCCCCATGGAGCCCCCCGGAGCCCCCCCTGGAGCCCGCTGGAGCCCGCTGGAACCCCGTGGAGCCCGCTGGAATTCCCTCTCGAGCCTCTGGAACCCCACTGGAGCCCCTGGAACCCCACTGGAGCCCCTGGAACCCCGCTGGAGCCCCTGGAACCCCACTGGAGCCCCTGGAACCCCACTGGAGCCCCTGGAACCCCACTGGAGCCCCTGGAACCCCACGGGAGCCCCTGGAACCCCACTGGAGCCCCTGGAACTCCACTGGAGCCCTCGAGCTTCTTACAGTGCAGTGTCAAATGTTTCCTGGTTTCCCTTCCCTGAACTCATGTTAATTCAACAGTTGTACATATTGTGTGTATTAGTATGACATGAGAGCCTCCATATATGTATTTAGCACCCTGGGGACGATTTAGTGCTCCTGGCGCGTGGACTGGACGAATGTCAACGACTTGGTTTATAGTGCCATTCACCTGGGCTCTAGGAGGCTCGAACCGTCGACCCCCACGTGTGTGAGGCCGAAGTTCTATCGACCGAGCTATGACGGATGGCTGAATAGAATGTTTAGGTCCACGGAAGTGTGGATGATAATTGTTTACAGTGAAGGAGGCTGGGAAGATGAAGGGGTGGTATTGAGCAGTATCTTGAGGTTATCTTGAGGTTATCTTGAGATGATTTCGGGGCTTAGTGTCCCCGCGGCCCGGTCCTCGACCAGGCCTCCACCCCCAGGAAGCAGCCCGTGACAGCTGACTAACACCCAGGTACCTATTTTACTGCTAGGTAACAGGGGCATAGGGTGAAAGAAACTCTGCCCGTTGTTTCTCGCGGCGCCTGGGATCGAACCCAGGACCACAGGATCACAAGTCCAGCGTGCTGTCCCTTCGGCCGACCGGCTCCCATTGAGTAAGGTATTGGGTATGAATGTGTATGTACTGCGTATGCCTGCAGCATCACGTTCTAGCTCTTGGACCCGCCTTTCTAGCCGTCGGTTATCTATAATTAATAATAATTAATAATAATTAATAATAATGTACTACCTCACGACTTATTTTCTTAACTACTACAGATATATTTATAACAAGCACCCACCACATACAGCCCGAGGATGCAGCCGGTAACACCTGTCTAATTCCCAAGTTACCTGTTTATTGCTGGGGGTGAACACAGGTGTATCAAGGAGGAAGGAAACCTGCCCATGTTTTCTGCCTCTGCTGGGAATCGAAACCGGGCTCTTTGGCCTACGAATCCCGAC
>WNGS01163813.1:2939477-2952854 GCA_020271785.1 Procambarus virginalis | reverse complement strand
ATCTCTGCCAAGGACGTTGCGTGACATGAAAATTCTCAGGATAAGTGAGGTAATTATCAAAAGTAGCAGCCAAGCTGGAGGACTATGCAGCAATCTGGAAGGGTAGCAGAGGCACGCTGCTTGACACAGTAGTGACTGAAACAAGTGGGCTTAGATGCAAACTAAACCAGGTGAGCAAGGCTATAGACACACAGGAACTTCAACTTCAAGCCAGTCAAGAAAAGAAAACGAGGCAGACACCATTTATAATTTCAAATATTCATATAAAAGAACTGAGTGTAAAACCCAATATAAATAATAAAAGGACGAGATATTTTATTTTGTTAATTTATATATATATACAAGACGGTACAATGGGTTGTGAAAGTGCATATGTTGGTGACTGAAGAATACATTCTTGCAAAGTCAGTAACACCCATAGCTTTTCAGGCCTAAGGAGAACAGCCTATTTCGGAAAAATCGTAACGAGCTTGTCAAGGTTTTTGCAACTTACGTTGAGCCGTTAACGATTATAATGGCACTGTAAGCTGGTCACTTGGCCTTTCAAATATGCCACAGACTAGACAATATGTATGCCTCTTGCGTAGGGAATTGTTCTTCTTGGAGAACCCAAAAAAAAGCCTATCAAACACGTCTCTAAATAATAGACTAAATACGTCCAGAGATAATACGAGGCCAACATACCAATAGTATACAGAGATCTAATAGGCTGATAGGTATGAAGACACATAGTATACAGTTAGATGTGAACACATACACACATGTAATACAGTTGTATGTGATACAACTAGGTACAAACACACGAACTCCTTAACAAAAACACCAAACGTTGTATCTGGATAAGTCCCTCTCATCCCTGGACCCCAGCCAACACCGGCCAGCACCCCAGCCAACACCGGCCATGACCCCAGCCAACACCGGCCAAGACCCCAGCCAACACCGGCCAAGACCCCAGCCAACACCGGCCAAGACCCCAGCCAACACCGGCCAAGACCCCAGCCAACACCGGCCAAGACCCCAGCCAACACCGGCCAAGACCTCAGCCAACACCGGCCATGACCTCAGCCAACACCGGCCAAGACCCCAGCCAACATCGGCCAAGACCCCAGCCAACACCGGCCAGGACCCCAGCCAACATCGGCCAAGACCCCAGCCAACACCGGCCAGGACCCCAGCCAACACCGGCTAGGACCCTGAGTGACAGACACATTCGGAACATCCCCCAGCGCAGCGGAGGCGGACTTAGGAAGCAAACATTGCCAAGTTAAAGGTGATAAAATCTTCACTCTTGCTGACTGCATCCGCGGAAACTGGCCAGGCCCACGCCACAGTATTTCCGCAGTCCCCAGGCCCATACCAGCCACTCGGACTGGACGGTAGATCAACGGCCTCGCTTCGTGCAGGCCGGAGTTCGACTCCCAATGGTCTAGGGGGTTGGACAACGTCTTTTCACTCCGTCCTCATAGCCCAGTTCCAATTCTTACCTCATATCCCAGCTCCTTGGCCTCATATCCCTTACTAGTACTATATAGTGTTATTGGCTTAGTACTTTCTCTTCATCATTACCAGAGCATCTCCACTTCTTGCAAGATCTTTCTTATTCCATACATTGTAGAGAGTTTGATTTCATTGTATCGGGAGAGTATTAGGGCGAGTAAGGTCTAAGACCTGAGAAAAAATATGTACCCACGAAGTCATAGCTATTCTTTAAACAAACGTGATCAAGCCCAACCTAACCTAACCCAGTCTATCCTAACCTAACTTAACCTAACTGATTGTTAACCTAACTTAGTATCCTGATTGTTGACGATACTCAGGATTGTGTTCCCAGTACACGGAACCACCCGACACAGGGAACCACCCGACACAGGGAACCACCCGACACAGGGAACCACCCGACACAGGGAACCACCCGACACAGGGAACCACCCGACACAGGGAACCACCCGACACAGGGAACCACCCGACACAGGGAACCACCCGACACAGGGAACCACCCGACACAGGGAACCACCCGACACAGGGAACCACCCGACAAAGGTTCACCACCTGTCAACAAGGCTCTCGAATACCTACAGTGTATTCTCCTCTCATCTAACACGTCGAATTTTAATAGAATCGACCAATTCGTTCAAAATGCGATGTTTGAGTACAAATTCAAACACTAAAATATTGACGTATTCTGAGCATCGGCCTCAATAGGTTAAGCGGGTTGCTTGGGTTTGTACGTTTCTGGTTAGGTAAAACAACTGTATTTTTTTTTTACGGATTGGTAAATCAAGAGAACGGACTGTGTCTAAGAGTTACATGAAGACACTCGCCTCGATTCGTAAGAAATTTGTGTATATTTTAAGCCATTTCCGTAAATGCTGTTTTAAGGAGTTGCTTCCCCACTCGCGTGGACGGGAAACCCCAAACAGGTGCGTCCCTCGCTAAACATGGCCTTGTGCATACCAACAGTTGCGTCCCTCGCTAAACATGGCCTTGTGCATACCAACAGTTGCGTCCCTCGCTAAACATGGCCTTGTGCATACCAACAGTTGCGTCCCTCGCTAAACATGGCCTTGTGCATACCAACAGTTGCGTCCCTCGCTAAACATAACCTTGTGTGTACCAACAACTGAGCCTGAGTCGTCGGTGCAGTATATTGTTCCAGTGAGAGTCACTGAGAGAGAAACATCACCAGTACCTTAATTCCAGCGAGTCATTCTGACCGCATGACTCAAGAATTACCAGCCAATGGTAGAACACTTTTTAAGACCGACACAACGACTGCGTATTATATACAACATTGGGGTTGAGGTCTTAGAAATCATTTTGTGACTTCATGTTAATATAACTAATAGAGGGGTTCAGTTCTGAGCCTATTATGTGGTTCTAGAAGTTTATCCACTATCATTCACGCGATGTGTATAGGGTCCACTACCACTCACAGGATGGGGTATGGCGTCCACAAAGGTATGATGGGCATTGTTAAAGTCTGGTTAACTGAGACAGTTAAGTCCCAGTTGTGTCTGGGTACACGTGACAGGATGAAAGACCCAGGGGGTCTTCTTCCTATTGGGGGTGTTGTACATGCTGCTAAGGTGGTATGTTTACTCACACAATGAGTGCCCAATACTGTCACTAAAGCGGTATGTTCACTCACAAGATGAGTGACGCTGCCCAATAAACTCACCCTCTAGGGGAAACTTTGTCCCTCGTAATCGTCCCTCCCTCACCTCTGTTTTATCTAACTGCCTAATTAAAATCCAATCATAGAATTCACTCAGTAAAACATCTAAACTATTAGGACAGACTAAAATGCCTAAATTTGTATTCTCTTGAGCGCAGGCGGGAGAGATACATAATAATTTACATGTGGAAAATAGTAGAGGGGCTGATCCCAAACCTGCACCCAGAAATAACATCACATGAGACCAGAAGGCATGGCAGGATGTGCAGATATCCCTGTTGAGAAGCAGAGGTGCAACAGGTACTCTGAGAGAGAACTCTGTCAACATCAGGGGCCCGAGACTGTTCAACACACTTCCACTACACATAAGGGGCATAACTGGCCGACCCCTCACAGTGTTCAAGAGAGAACTCGATAAGCACCTCCAAATTATAGCTGATCAACCAGACTGAGATTCATAATTCAGGCTGCGAGCAGCCGCGTCAAACAGCCTGGTTGACCAGTCCAGCAACAAGGAGGCCTGGTCGACGACCGGGCCGCGGGGTCGCTAGTCCCGAAAACACCTCAAGATATGTGTCCTCAGGTCTACATCCTCAACCTAAGGACCCGGGTTCAATCCCCGGGGGAGGGGGAAGGTAGACAGAAACAGTTGGGCATGTTTTCTTTCACCTGCTGTACCTGTTCACTACTAGGAAATAGGTACCGGGTGTTACGCACCTCTTGCGGATTGCATCCAGAAGAAGGATAGTAACGAGGGTAGAAATAGCCTAATCTGTTCTATCCTTTTGAGATGTACTTCACTTCCTTTTCTCAATAAACTTAAACTTGAAGGGCAATAGTTGGCTTAGTGGAAACCTCGATAGGCTTCAGGTGCAGGCTTCCTGTCCCAGACAGCGAGAAATATAAGAATAAAGTAACATTGAAGTAGGCCTACTGAAAGGTAAGCATGATAAGATTTTTGGCTTGAAGGTCAAGCGCTGAGCGAGCTTTTACGTTATTCAACACAAATAGGCCTACGAGGCAGGTGCCATTTAGGCCTTAGGAAATGTATATGTTTATCTCTCAGAATGTTCGGTAATATGTTTATAGTTTGTGATGTGTCTATGTATGTATTAACACAATGTACTGAACGGGGCGAGGATAGCTTGAGCTACCTCATGCCTTTGTGTGTATTTTACCTCAATAAACTTATTTCAATTTCATTTTAGGCCTACATTACCCCCAGCCACATTCATTGATGCATTTATCTACTCTGTGTATAAACCCTACACCCGTACTGGCTTCGATAGGCCTAACGCTGCTGGTGCCTTAACAAGGCCTTCGTAGCGTCTTTCAGTCATCTGTTGTTACTATTTGGCTTTATCACCTTATTTAGAAATTAGGTAAGATATCCTGGAGCTCAGAGCTATTGGTCACGTTATGGGAACATCGCTGTCGGAACATCTACCACGAGATGTTGTATGGGTCTTAGTCGTGCCTGTGAGAATACCCACCTGAGGATGTTTTAAGGATCCCTTGCTTAGTCTTGCCTGTGAGAATACCCACCTGAGGATGTTTTAAGGATCTCTTGCTTAGTCGTGCCTGTGAGAATACCCACCCGAGGATGTTTTAAGGATCTTTTGCTTAGTCTTGCCTGTGAGAATACCCACCCGAGGATGTTTTAAGGATCTCTTGCTTAGTCGTGCCTGTGAGAATACCCACCTGAGGATGTTTTAAGGATCTCTTGCTTAGTCTTGCCTGTGAGAATACCCACCCGAGGATGTTTTAAGGATCTCTTGCTTAGTCGTGCCTGTCGGGATATCCATTTGAGAATATGTCAAGCAATCCTTGCTTAGTCTTACTTGGCGTAACGGGAATCATAACTAACACTGGCCAAGAATGCGGGGGGTTTCCCAGGTATAACCTCCCTGTGAGGGCTGCCAACCCACCCGCCCACCTTGCCCAGGTGACCGGCTCTCCACCCTCCCGCGCACCCCCTTGTCTCAAGGCATTATAACCGCCCTCTCGTGTGGCAGGGAAGACCAAGGAGCTGCGTCGAACACTAAACATGTCCTTGTGGATACCAACACTTGAGCCTGTGGCGCCGGTGCTGTGTTGTTCCTGTGGGAAACATTGCCTAATCGAACCTCCGTGTTTGAGGCAGAAAGATCCCCATCCAGTATGTTGGTTCCAGCATGCCTCACACCCGTCCAGTCAGCGGTATACACGACGCTGCAACGCATGTGGTCCACTGACTGTGGTTTGTTTTCTCGTTAAGCTTGTGTTATGCGTTCGTGCTGATTGAATTTTGCTCACTTATACACTGATTGTTTCGTCCTTCTAGGTTGAACGACAGACAATTCAATATTTACATTATAAAATCACTTGTCTCAAGCGTTTCTTAATAGACAAACGATACTTACTTCAAGTGAAAACTGCGTGATTCCTTCACTGCCTTCACATAACACCTTTTAGTACAATTCCAGTACAAATTAAATAAGATTTTCTTGTTAGCTGTTGTCCACGGAGAAAAACTGGAACTATTGTGCACATGTGATAATGTCTTTAAAACTCGTATTGCATCGTCTTATTTCACGTCAAAATTCTTGCACGTTTGACGGTTACTCCAGCGCGACCATACACAACACTCACTTTTGTTGATTGTTTTCAAGGAAGATGAAAACAGATCAATCACATGGACATGAGGCACGAGGAGCGAGCAGCATACACCCTGCTCCTCCGGCGTCTAACCGCACACTGGTCTGGGGATGCTTCTCCGGTCCCCAGGTCGACCCCCGACCACCAAACACAAGGATCCAACACCCTCCGCCCTCAACACCCTCCGATTACTATTCAAGTTTCTTCATTCTTATTCCCATACTCAACATGTTAATAAGAACAAAGTAAAAAAATAAACGATTAAACATTTAACACAATACTGCTTATATGAGGCTCATTTGTGTAACTTTTTTGTGGAAAGTTAATTTTTATTTATTTTACATAAAGGTGAAGTTGATGTTTTATATATTCTCGAGTGAGCGCCGCACACCAGGAATATATTGCTTGTCTGGAGAGCATTTGTAATACAGTGTAATGAGTTCTCTTCTCTCTCTCTCTCTCTCTCTCTCTCTCTCAAGTGGGTACAGAAGCAGACGACTTCTGACACATTTTAGAACTCCATTACCCTACTAGTTTTCCCTGGAACACGACCTGTCAATGAGTTCACTACCAGGTCCTCAATTACTGCTGGGTGAACAGGGGCGAACAGTTAAGAATTAACACACAGTCAATCCTCCCCGGCCAGGATTCGAACCCAAACGAAATCGCTTACGAGGCATGAGCCAACCTAACAACCACTACGCCACTCCCCAAATTAGCCACAGAGACATTGGATTTTTGTGTGTCAGATGCGATGTGGTGGAGACAGACTCCATACACACCTTTATGTACATAAGATAGAACCTAATACATCTAGGAACCTCCACACCAGTTGATTCAATGTTGAGAGCCGGGAGTGAAGAGACAAAGCTCAACCTCCGTAAGTACAATTAGGTGAGTACCCCCATGCTTCTCGTCTCACGGCTCGGAGAGACATGACGGGCATTGTGCCACTTTTTCCTCTCACAGACTTGGTCATTCATTTATAATGCTCGCCGTCCCATGTGGGTAGGCGGGTGGGAGGGGACGAGAGGGTAAAAGCGTGATGGATGAGTGGGCGGAGAGTCTGGGTGGATGGAGGAAGTGAGCGGGTGTAAGGTAGTGATGTGTGAAGGAAGGGTGGGTTAGGGTACGTGAGTGGGTGTTTACCAACAAAGGGGTGCAGGACTGGCAGCATATGGACACCCACGCGTAATGTAAATAACATTGAAGACGATTGAAAGCCCCAATTTTCGGATGTAAGCTACATCCTTTCTCAAGGTACTATATGCAATATTCTGAAGAAGATCCTAGGAACTTGCGTTGATACGTTTAGCGTCCGTCATTAGTCGTGGTTGGGATTATACGATTGATTGATTAAGGCACCCAAAAGGTGGCACGGGCATGAATAGCCCGTAAGTGATGGCCCTTTGAAGCCATTACCAGTATCAATAACTGATACTGGAGATCTGTGGAGGTGCGACTGCACCCTGCGTGACGGGAGATGATTTCCCCGAGAGGATTATACTGCTAAGGGATGTCCAAGTTTCAGAAAATGATTGATTGTTGCCGCCGGAGGCGGCTAGTTTAATGTGCACCCATACTCATCCTGTGAGCGGTAGCGGAAAAAGGATTGCAAAGGACACAAAAGGTCTTTATCAGACTTCTACGGAGATTATTAAATTAACAATTTCCTCTATCCTTCACACCTTATAATTACAATGTCAGCATGTTACAGAGAATCTTCTATCTCAATTATCCTGACTTCTAGGACCTGTGAGCGGGGGTTCTGCGGAATCCCTATCCCTACTCTGGACACCACAATGTGTCTTCTTATACCACAAACCATAGTTAACCATAAAATTGTTCTCAAGGAAGCAAAATTAGCTAATCTCATTAAGTGGTATAAGCAAATTTTGCTTCCTTGAGAACAATTTTATGGTTAACTATGGTTTGTGGTATGAGCAGACACGTTGTGGTGTCCAGAGTAGGGATAGGGATTCGGCAGAACCTCGCCCACAGGTTCCAGAAGTCAGGATAAATTAGCACTGTTCTGAAACTTGGACATCACTTGGCAGCATAATCACAATCACGACTAATGGATGAGTGTGTAGAATTATGTTCATTATGGAGACGCTAAATTTATCAACGCAAGTTCCTAGTATCTTCGTCAGAACATTGAATACATCACCTAGAGAAAGGATGTAGGTTGCATCCGAATATTAGGTCTTTAATAAACATAAACATAAATTGAGTCCTTCAGTCACCTTCATTTAAGAACAACGTTATTGTAGTAAATTCCTCCAGGAATAACATTGATGTCTCTATGTCATCTGCATGCTCAACCAACTCTTATCCTACACAGCTATAAGAGCTCTCGTTGTATATACCTACAGGAGCTCCTATCCTACACAGCCAGAAGAGCTCCCGAAACTGCCATTGATAAAACTCAATTTAAAGAGAGTCTTTAAAATTTTAATGGATCTTAAAGTTGATAATTCCATCTGCAGAATCATAGAATGTTGACAACATATATTTCAGACCCAAACAAACCCACCAGGACACACAGCCCTTGCTCTCATTGTTAAGTTCCTGTTCTCATTATGTGAGGTCCTGCTCTCATTGTTGACTTCCTGTTCTCATTATGAGAGGTCCTGCTCTGATTGTTACGTTCCAGCTCTCATTATGAGAGGTCCTGCTCTGATTGTTAAGTTCCTGTTCTCATTATGAGAGGTCCTGCTCTGATTGTTAAGTTCCTGTTCTCATTATGTGAGGTCATGCTTTGATTGTTAAGTTCCTGTTCTCATTATGAGAGGTCCTGCTCTGATTGTTAAGTTCCTGTTCTCATTATGAGAGGTCTTGCTCTGATTGTTAAGCTCCTGTTCTCATTATGTGAGGTCCTGCTCTGATTGGTGAGCTCCTGCTATCCATAATAAGCTGCTATAACCAATATTGAGGACCTCTTGCTCCCGTTAATGACCTCTTGCTATCATCAATGAGCTTCTACTCTCATTAATCAGATCCTTTCTCTTATGCATGGGCTCCTGCACCAGTTATTGAGTTACTGCCCTCATTGTCGAGTTCTTGCTCTCATTAATGAACTCTTAATTAATGAACTAATAATGAAGAGAAATTTGGGAGTATCCTTGCGACCTCTCCACCAAGGACGAGTTTGGTGGCACTCCACTTGACTAAGTAATGCCCTAGGATAGTCCTTGATCGCATCTTAATCAAAACTATCCTCCCCCCCCTAAGAGGGTGAACTAATCCAGACTATCCAGAAGGGGGGAGCATTTGCTCCAAACTATCCCTTGAACACTAGCAATGGTCCACACTAGCCCTTCAGTTTTAAAGAATGCAAGGATCAATACCCACGTTAGAGAGAAGAGTGGATGAACTGGGTCACAGACAAGGTCAAATGTAGCAGTTTTTGGGAGAGATCTGGCTCACAGTAGGGTGGTGTTTGGTGAGATCTGGCTCACAGCAGGGTGGTGTTTTGGGTGAGATCTGGCTTACAGTAGGGTGGTGTTTGGGAGAGATCTGGCTCACAGCAGGGTGGTGTTTTGGGTGAGATCTGGCTCACAGTAGGGTGGTGTTTGGGTGAGATCTGGCTCACAGCAGGGTGGTGTTTGGGTGAGATCTGGCTCACAGCAGGGTGGTGTTTGGGAGAGATCTGGCTCACAGCAGGGTGGTGTTTGGGAGAGATCTGGCTCACAGCAGGGTGGTGTTTGGGAGAGATCTGGCTCACGGCAGGGTGGTGTTTGGGTGAGATCTGGCTCACAGGAAGATCATGTTTGTAAGACAGACGGACTTGAGTGGGCGTACGAATGGACAGGTTGGTAAATGAATGACCGTTCAGACGAATGTGCACACTGACAGACGAAGAGGTAGACAGATGGACGGACTAACAAACGCGCACGCAAGCATACGGTCGAGCGGATAGATTGATTGACGGAATGACGGATGGGCAGCCAATGGTAAGTAACACTACGTATTGTCCCACCATACACCGTGCACTACACAGCATCAACACCACTACACTCAGCACCGTCCATGCACCATACACACTATACAACATCACAAGCAACAACTACACTCCAGCAAGTCCTCCCCAGCAGATAGCATGGCCTCAGACGAAGCTTTGGGGGGGGGGGAAAAACATGGCACTAAACCTAACTAAGATTTCCAGTCTTGAGTATTGATCCTTGATGGCCGGATCTGGGCCCCGCCTCTGCTGTTTGGCTTAGGGAGGGGAAGGGGGGCGTGCCTGGTTCTGTTTCACACAGGAAGGCGTGGGAGGAGAGATTGGGGAGATCTTACCTCTTTTATCTAATAGAATTCACAGGACCAATCTTCAACTCCTGGACCCGCCTCACCTTTCCAATAATCGGTCGTCATATGACTTCCAATCACTTTGATATCAGATTTTTATGCTATAGATGAGAGTAATCTTTGTCTCTCTCTGACTCCTGGTAAAATGTTCTGTGTTTTGTTCTCTGGTTTCCATACCTTTTCCCCATCCTTGTAATCTTGCATTTACATGGATTAAACTCTGTTAACCATTTTTCAGATGATGCTTCCAACTTATCAGAGCTTATCTGGATTCCTTGGCGTCAAAATTGACCTTTTCTAACTGTACGTTATCTTCAATAGTGGTACAAAGGTGTCCCGTTCTGCAGTTGTCATTCACGCAAACTGTTAGAAGCATGAGCCCCGGCAGTCATCCTCGAGGACTCTATTAAACACTCTCCATGATCCCCTGGAGCCCGCTGGAGCCCCATGGAGCCCCCCGGAGCCCGCTGGAGCCCCCCCTGGAGCCCGCTGGAGCCCGCTGGAGCCCCCCCTGGAGCCCGCTGGAGCCCGCTGGAACCCCCTGGAGCCCGCTGGAATTCCCCTCGAGCCCCTGGAACCCCACTGGAGCCCCTGGAACCCCACTGGAGCCCTGGAACCCCACTGGAGCCCCTGGAACTCCACTGGAGCCCCTGAACCCCACTGGAGCCCCTGGAACCCCACTGGAGCCCCTGGAACCCCACTGGAGCCCCTGGAACCCCACTGGAGCCCCTGGAACCCACTGGAGCCCCTGGAACTCCACTGGAGCCCTCGAGCTTCTTACAGTGCAGTGTCAAATGTTTCCTGGTTTCCCTTCCCTGAACTCATGTTAATTCAATAGTTGTACATATTGTGTGTATTAGTATGACATGAGAGCCTCCATATATGTATTTAGCACCCTGGGGACGATTTAGTGCTCCTGGCGCGTGGACTGGACGAATGTCAACGACTTGGTTTATAGTGCCATTCACCTGGGCTCTAGGAGGCTCGAACCGTCGACCCCACGTGTGTGAGGCCGAAGTTCTATCGACCGAGCTATTGACGGATGGCCGAATAGAATGTTTAGGTCCACGGAAGTGTGGATGATAATTTGTTTACAGTGAAGGAGGCTGGGAAGATGAAGGGGTGGTATTGAGCAGTATCTTGAGGTTATCTTGAGGTTATCTTGAGATGATTTCGGGGCTTTAGTGTCCCCGCGGCCCGGTCCTCGACCAGGCCTCCACCCCCAGGAAGCAGCCCGTGACAGCTGACTAACACCCAGGTACCTATTTTACTGCTAGGTAACAGGGGCATAGGGTGAAAGAAACTCTGCCCGTTGTTTCTCGCCGGCGCCTGGGATCGAACCCAGGACCACAGGATCACAAGTCCAGCGTGCTGTCCGCTCGGCCGACCGGCTCCCATTGAGTAAGGTATTGGGTATGAATGTGTATGTACTGTGTATGCCTGCAGCATCACGTTATTAGCTCTTGGACCCGCCTTTCTAGCCGTCGGTTATCTAATAATTAATAATAATTAATAATAATTAATAATAATGTACTACCTCACGACTTATTTTCTTAACTACAGATATATTTATAACAAGCACCCACCACATACAGCTCAGGATGCAGCCGGTAACACCTGTCTAATTCCCAAGTTACCTGTTTATTGCTGGGGGTGAACAGGTGTATCAAGAGGAAGGAAACTCTGCCCATTTGTTTCTGCCTCTGCTGGGAATCGAAACCGGGCTCTTTGGCCTACGAATCCCGATCTGTTGACCCCCCCCCCCTGCCTCCTCCTGTGTGTGTGTGTGTGTGTGTGTGTGTGTGTGTGTGTGTGTGTGTGTTGTTGCAGCAGACAGTATAGCCAGGTAAACATGTAGATCACAACACTTGGCAAGGACACAGTGTTGCCAGCAAGAGGAACCAGCATCGTCAAGGTCTATGCCACCTGCTTGGGAGTGAACTCATTAGTCTGGATATCGTGTCGTAATCTCGGCGACTGAGACGCTCACGAGCTTATCTTAATTAAGAAAATAATCGACAGGGATCTGGTGGATCTTATGAATTGGATAGATACTAGCCGGCGTCTATCTCCAGGACCCTCCCTCCTTCTCACTAGCCACAGACGGGGTCCAGTCGTTAATCTTAAGCGCTTCAGTATGTACCAATAGCTTCTTAGCATTTCCTAGCGAGAAGGATTCTAATTCGTCGAGGCCCTGCGGTGTGACGGGCCTGTTAACTGTCGTTGTTGTTGTTATAGATTAAGCTACTCGGAACAAGTTCCAAGTAGCACGGGCTATGGCGAGCCCGTTGTTGTTAACTGACCATTCCACTCTAATTTATATCCAACCATTTGGGTGGTACACGGGGTTGCCCAGTGCTGTCCCCCATCTGTCCATCTATCCATCTTACTCTCCATCCATTTATCGATTTATGTATCCATATATCAAGCCATGTACCCATGTATCTATAAATGTATCAATATATCTATAAATGATCCATATATCTATTCATGTATCCATACATCTATCCATGTATCCATATATCTATCCATCTTTCTATCCATTTAGTCATCCTGTAGCAGCATCACTTTCGATAGTTTCTCTGGATAGCTGAAGATTGACTGATTGATCCAACTATCCGTCCACTCATCCATCTATCCGTCTATGCATCCATCTATTTTCTTATAAATTGAGTGTTTTTCAGCTCCTATTATGTGCAATCACCTGCAATTTTCCTAACCATATTCGTCTTACTTTTAAACTAGAGTTAAATTGGGATAAAATGCGAGCTTGTTATTTGTTCTTTTGGGCGCGTTGCTCACTATTTGGTGAACTGAAGAAGGCCTATTGGCCCATACGAGGCAGCTCCTATTATAACCACCCAATTTAATTCATATATATATATATGTCTAACCTACGCTTGAAACAAACAAGGGTTCCTACTTCGATTACGTTACGTGGCAATTGGTTCCACAAATCAACAACCCTGTTACCGAACCAGTATTTACCCACAGCTCCTGACACTTTGTAACTTTTCATATAGCGTAGCGTAGCTGTATAAATGACCAGGTACCTTAGTATCATATAGCTAACTCTTGACACAAACCATATATCCCTTCATATAGTCTAGAGAAGCTGGATAGATACGGATTGCACCTATGTTAATAAAAATAAAAAAGGTTTTCACCGGCATGCACTCCGGTCCTTAAGGATTTGAAATTGAAATAAGTTTATTGAGGTAAAATGCACACAAAGGGATGAGGTAGCTCAAGCT
>WNGS01163813.1:2903443-2921878 GCA_020271785.1 Procambarus virginalis | reverse complement strand
CAAAAATATATATTTGTGTTAAAAATAATTTGTCGCAATTCATGAACCTGATTGCTTGTGTCAATCAATCATGTCGACCTGTCACAGGCAGACGGAGGCCAATGATTCGTGACAAGATGTGATTGGTCGAATGATATAGCATCAGCCAATCAGCCTGCCACAAGGTGATGTCATGGGGGCTCTAGCCAGCCAGGCGGAGCCCCGGCGAACTCTCGAACCGGCTGGCAAGGGCTGGCTAGTTGCCCTCACGGGGTCACTTCAAATTTTCTTTTCCATGCATCGGACTCGATAGGTTAGGTGGGATGTTTGGGTTTGTACGTTTCTGGTTAGGTTAGGAGGTTGGTTTGTTTTAGAGAGTGGTAGGTCAAGAGAAGGGACAGCATTCTAGAGGCTGCTCCCCACAGGGTACCGATACAGGGCGCTCTCCTCTGAAGGAATTTGAATGCAGTATTAGGCATCCTACAGTCTCGGGAGACTATGGAGTTGCGCTCTTTGTCGAGGTTATAGTGTCCTCTCCAGGGCCCCTTGGTAGGTCGATATGAAGGAGAAGCTGTTACCCATGCAGCAGGTCCCACCCCTCTCTCTACGGTGCTGAAATATCCAATGGAAGGGCAAACGCCAATACGCTTGGTTCCATCGCCGTCGCAGGAGCTGCCAGAACGAGGGTGAAGGCGACAACGAACTGCCTTAAGGGACTCCAACGCTTGTTTTTCCTCGAAGTTGACTCCTGAAGCACGTCTCAAAAGTGGGTATGGTCGCGAGGCAGCGGACCACCACGACCACCACAACGACAACCACGACCACCACCATGACTGCCCGACGACTACCACCACCACCCACCACTACCACCACCACCACCACACTACTCCACCACGACTACTACCACCACCACTACCACCACTACCACCACCACCACCACTACCACCATCCTGCCCTACCTGAGAATGGGTGATCAGAATGTAATCTGATCAAGTAATCCATTCTCCCTTGAGGCATGTTAATATGGGGTGAGGGGAACGGGAGGGGTGAGGGAAGGTAATAGAGAAGGAGGGGAAAGTGCAGTAATGTGTGAGATAGTGGAAGAGGAAAACATGTATAGCCGTTAGAAATGGATAGAGGGAATGGGAAAGGAAGGAAAATAAATCAACAAAATTGACAGAATGATGAGGGAAGGTAATTAATACCGTTTCTGGTTTGTTCCACTACTGCTGTTCCTCCCTCCCTCACTCTCTCCACACCCATTCCGTCTCTCCCCACTCATCCCTCACCCACGGAGGAATGGAGTAGACCAGAATATCTATCACGTCCATGATGTGAAGTGCACACACACACATTCAACAAATAAGTTTAGTACACGCAATCTACCGCCAAGCACACCTCCACAACGGCGGTCCACATGGAATATCATCACCCCAGGCACAATTACCCACCAATTCCCCATTCACCCCCCCCTTCCCACGCCCCCCCCCTGACCCTATTCCGCCCCAAGCAGCTCCTCACGCGCACCCCACACACCGTTATATTCCGCCCCCCAACACCCCTTAATACATTCCGCCCCCACACCCCCTCACCGCGAATCAACATCGGCACAAACCACAGCTTATAGCCTCTCTCGGGGCGTAAACACCCGATACCAGGCGCCATATTAAATTACACTGATCGATCCCCCCTCATCCCATTCAGGCTCCCCCCTTGCTCGAGTCCCACTGCTGGTCACCTCGACTACTGTATATATCCTACTCATAACTCCGACATTCTGAGGCCGTATTACGCGCGTCGAACACGGGAATTCAGTAGACGAAACTGTACGCCGTTATCGGATCTAACGACCTGATTCGCATCGGTGCCGTATTTTGGTGACAGTCGGGTGGCAGCACCGGCTGTTCGGGCGTAACTTCGATTTTATTTGGTAGTCATTTGTCACTGTGTAAAGGTACTTAGGCAGCTGGTCCTGTGGAGAGCACTAGTTAACTGGTCCGTTCACAGTATCGTAGTTGCCTGTCCGGTTGTACAAAGTAATACCGTCAAGCAACAGATCGGAGGAATGCAGACAAACATAGGCAATTATCCTACATAAACGTACTCTAAGCATCTGTCCGTTGTAGAGTACCTAACCTGATTAGACAGGGTGGCCACAAGCTTGGAGGCTAGACGACACGGCTAAACGTCCGAGGTGGACGGTACAACCTTCCACCCATCAAGTAGCCCCCACAGTCCCTGGTACATAATGAAAGAACTGCCCGACCCAAAAACTATGTATTATACTCTCCCGCAGCGCTGGTGATCGATATGCGGCGCCTGAAGGTGACTGTGTACACCCGCACTTCCCTGTGTGGCTATCTTTCCTCTGGCGACGCACAGGCAGTTCGTCTGGAGAGCCTACGGCACCCTGGCGATCATCCCTCCAGGGCCACAGCTGTACATCCATTTATTGAGGTTTCTATTTGTATTCGAGTGCGTGTATATTTATTATTTGTCCCGGAAGGCTCGAGCTCCTAGCTCTTGGATTTGGCCTATCTAATCGTCGGTCCGGTTGTGCCGTAATGTACTGACTCGACCGACCTATTTTCCTCTATCATATCTACTACATATATTTTTTTGGTCACACACCCACACTAGCACACACACACACACACACCACACACCAAGGTCAGCCTGGTGGACTAGCAGGGGCCAGGTAGGGCTGGTGGATAGCGTGCAGGGATCGTAATTCTGTGGCGCGGGTTCGATCCCAGGCGCCGCGAGAACCAATGGGCAGAGTTTCTTAACCCTATCCCCTGTTACCTAGCAGTAATAGGTACCTGGGGTTAGTCAGCTGTCACGGGCTGCTTCCTGGGGTGTGTTGCTGTGCTGTGTGGTGTGGGAACAAAAAAAGGAGCCTTAGTAAAACAGTTTGAGTGATCAGTGAGAGGCCGGGCCCGAAAGAGCAAAGCTCTATACCCCTCCGTAAAGTAACAACTAAGTGGATATCAACTAAGTGAATACACACACACACACAACGCACGCACACACACTACACAGCACACACCACACAACACCACACACACACAACACACACACACACACACACCACACACACTACACACACACAAGTCCTCGAAGCGAAGGACAGCATCACATGGGGTCGTTGTCCTTAGGGGGCAGATCTGGTTCGGATTCCCGGTCGACGAGCAGTAAACAAAGGGGTAGCAGAGTTTCTGGATGTCCCTAGCATATTCAGGCACGCAGTAAAGGTACCTGTGTATGTCTGAAAGAGTTACTATCCAAGCATCCACCCACACACACCCTGGACGCAGTTATTCCTCGATCCTTACAGTCGTGTCCCGCGTCTCCTAGTCTATACACCGTCATCTGCGGTTCTCTTCCTGTTAAGTTCAAACGTAGATTATACATTGTTCTCGGAATGCTCATTTTAAAGGTTCCTGAGGGCTCCTCTTGACGTTTGGCCGCTGAGGCGTCCCACGTGCCGCACCGTTATTATGCTGGTGGGAGCATAACTGTGTATACTCAGCGGGGACACGGGCGGCCAGTCTCAGGCAGCAACACGTCAGCCAGCCTCAGCTGCGCAACGTCAGCCAGCCACAGCAGGAACACGGCGGCCAACTCAACCAAACAGGAAACACCAGCAGGGATACGTGGCACCACCTCTTGTGGACTGAAGGTGCGGCGACCACGACCCGGACAGGTGCGGGTGAGGGAGGCGAGGGGCGAGGAGGAAGCGCCGGGCGGCAGCGGCAGGAGGAACAGGAGACATGTTTTGCGGGTGCCGATGTCACAATAACGTGGACTAAAGTGTATGTTGACCAGACCACACACGAGAAGGTGAGAAGGACGGACGACGTTTCGTTCCGTCCTGGATCCATGTCCGCAAGCTCGACTGTGGTAGAGGGAAGTAGAGACAGGACATAAATAGAATGGTCACAGTCGACTTGAGAATGGTCCAGGACGGACCGAAACGTCCACGTCTCTCCACTTTCTAGTGTGTGATCTAGTCCTCCGAGAGCATGCTTTTTCCCTTCGAGAGGAGCGGCAACTTAAGACAGAGGTATGGTAGTCCGTAACACCTTAAGACAGAGTTAAGATGGTCGTAATTCCTAAGTATCGCTGTCAAGTGAGCTTAGCAAATCAGACGGAGATAAACCTTAACGTCCCTCTCCTTCCCACCTGCCATGCCATGAGAGAAGGAAGTCATAAAACAGGAATAAAAAGAGACAGGTATCCTTGAGTATAGGCCGTGATATTTGACACAGGTGTCGAGTCAGAGTAGTTAACAGCTCGAATGCATTAGGCAGTGATGTGGTGGAGGCTGACTCCATACATAGTTTCAAATGTAGATATGATAGAGCCCAGTAGGCTCAGGAATCTGTACATCAGTTGATTGACAGTTGTGAGGCGGGACCAAAGAGCCAGAGCTCAAAACCCGCAAGCACACTAGGTGAAAACAACTGGGTGGGTACCAAGGTGTCCCTCACGACCTTAACACAAACACTTGCAAAACTTGTACATCTTTTCTCAATCATGGCGACTTTGTTTACATTTATCAAACAGTTTATGAGCTCCGAAGCCACAACGAAGCTGTTTCTAGCAATAATAACCTTGGGTTGGAACGTGTCGAAGCTAGCTAACTGATATGTGTAAACAAAGATGCCATCATTAGGGAAAGATGAACAGGTTTCGTAAGTTGTTGCGTAAATGCTTGATGAAGCGAAGCCCAGGTAAGTCTGGCACTGCAGGTATCACCCCCTCGCCAACACCTCAATAAACCCCTGTCTACCACAAGTGCACAGTGAACATCTGGCAAGCCTCGTACCGCAGGTGTTTGGTCCTGCACGACAGCTGCTCAACCGTTTGTGTTCCTCCCTACCACTACAGCAGCAACATATCACCCAATACACACAGAAATCACAATAGCATGATGCATCACGTAAGGAACGTGATGCACCAGTAAGTTCAGTAGAACTTCGGTTTCAACTCTTTTGACCATGTCGTAGGTCAGTCGATAAAGGCAGCGTCTGGGATGATCTTGGACGTAGGTTCGAATCCTCGTCACGGCCCTTGTGGATTTGTTCATTTAATATCACACACCATGGCGTCAGTCAACCCAACCCTAAACCCCTACCATAGTGATGACTACATGTTCTCTCGCTCGATCCCCACATGTGTACTGACATCTGAAGCCATTCTCCAGTCCCCGTGGCAGTCGCCATGGCGTCGCGGTAAAACACTCTCTCGGCGCTTCGCAAGCGTTTTGGCCTGGGTTCGTATCCTAGCTGAGGAGAATTTACTTGACGCCAATCCTTAACTGTACCCGGATGTTAAACGAATCGGCGATTCGTATTCCGGGGTAAATAAGATTAAGGACTTGCCCGAAACGCTACGCGTGCTAGTGGCTGTACAAGAATGCAAGAACTCTTGTATCTAGAAATAAAAATAAATAAAAATTAAAAATCTCGCGGCGGGAGAGGGTGGAAGGGAAGGGAAGGGAACTATCAGGGGAAAGCACCAAGTCATTACGACTATATAGCACTGGGAAGGGGTCAGGATAAGGATTTGGCATGGGACGAGGGAAAGAACGGTGCCCCAACCACTTGGACGGTCGGGGATTGAACACCGACCTGCATGACGCGAGACCGTCGCTCTAGCGTCCAGCCCAAGTGATTGGACGGGAGAGGGTGGAAGGCGCTGACCACTACACCACAGAAAGCTGTGGCAAAGTGACTGCTTCCCTGCGGCTGTTGCAAGATGCCTTCAAGGGAAGCTTCGTCAGCAAGGTAGTTATGACCGTTCCAGCAACAAGAGTTTACAACACAAATATATGTCATCACTGACGGTGGTGTGCTGGACGTGTCCCAACCAAAGTCACAGCCACGGATGGTCGCTGAGGAGTCCGAACACCCGGTGGAGGATACTGAGGAGTCCGAACACCGGTGGAGGATACTGAGGAGTCCGAACACCGGTGGAGGATACTGAGGAGTCCGAACACCCGGTGGAGGATACTGAGGAGTCCGAACACCCGGTGGAGGATACTGACAAGTCCGAACACCCGGTGGAGGATACTGACAAGTCCGAACACCTGACGGACGAAGCTGAGGAATCCAAACAGCCGGTGGAGGTTGGAGAGGCGCGGAGATGTAAAGGTAATCCGCCACCAAGAGATAGAGAGATAAAGGGAAGGAGAAAGGACACGAGCATTGTGTGAACACTACACAGGTGTTCACAGCTGCACACACGCGCAGGAGGACCGGAAATGGATAAATCACCACCTGCCGGATGGCGTACAGCGTTACCTCTCTTACCTGCCGTAGGAGAGAGAGAGTGCACGCGCGGGGAGGGGTGGGGAGGTGTGCGTGTTGGGGGCAGGGAGGGAGGGTGAAGAACATTAACACGCACGCAAAGATGGCACCCGTCATTGTATTCGACAACTGACACCTGGTAAGGCGGTGCTCAGGAGCTAGAAATCGACCTTTAAAAACCCCAATTGGTTCACATCACTTTAGTACACATGCATATAGACAGGCAAACACTATAGGACATAAATGTGTTCCCTAACGAGACAATCAGAGACAACTACCAATGTATAATTGCAGCACAGACACACAGCCTCGCTGATTCACATGAAAGAATACATATAGAGACGTGGGACAGGCAGAGACAGATTGACACACAGGAGAGGTTCAGAAGCGGAAGATGACGGTGAATCAGACAGATATAGAGACGGGGGTTCTTGAGGTTATCTTGAGATGATTTCGGGGCTTATTTTCAGTGTCCCCGCGGCCCGGTCCTCGACCAGGCCTCCACCCCCAGGAAGCAGCCCGTGACAGCTGACTAACACCCAGGTACCTATTTTACTGCTAGGTAACAGGGGGATAGGGTGAAAGAAACTCTGCCCATTGTTTCTCGCCGGCGCCTGGGATCGAACCCAGGACCACAGGATCACAAGTCCAGCGTGCTCTCCGCTCGGCCGACCGGCTCCCTCCCTCACCTCTGTTCAAGCAACAGAGGTGTCGGTAGGCGGTAATGAGTCATACAACCGGGAAATGCCATCATTTTGGGACTGTACTCCATCCTCTCTCCCTCACTGCCTCCATCTCTATCTTCCTACATCTCTCTATCCCTCCTTTCCTCCATCTCTCTATCCTTCTCTCTATCCCTCTGATACAGACGCTAAAACAATTACAGTTCAAATCAAATAATACAAAATCCATGTATCAAACAATACAAAGAGCTTTACTTCCATTCCGATACAAATTTTATATTACACAAATATTATATTCTTTATTAAAACAAAATAAAGTTAATAAAACTAATTTAGAAATGGGATAATTTTTTTGTCTATGTTTTTCTGCGAAGTTCGGAGTTCGTGTTGGGTGACGGTGTTGGGTGACGGTGTNCATTGCTAGAGCACCTTACCTTCCTTCTTCGTGAATAAAGAACACCAACTCAGCCCCTCTTTGCGGGCTCACCATAGCCCGTGCTACATGGACACTTCGTTCTGAGTAGCTAAATCTAAAACAACATCAGCCCCTCAAGCACAATTGAATTCTTGTTACTACACGCCCCAGAAAGCTAAACATGTTTCGTAATTACGACCACCTCTCGCCTATCTCTTAATTGGAAACTTGACCCATCCAATTAATTTGGTTGAAATTTGGTTCACCAACTGCTTTTTGTTTTTTAATCTTGGGAAGAGGTCTAAAGGTTTCACCGAGCAGGAAAGTTCACCCCTGACGTCGTCACAGACTCGAAAAGCCAATCAGATTCGAGGAAAGCGATGACGTAAACAGTGACGCAAGCAATGACGTTATCTTCCACCTACCAAAAATAAACACGACTTCCGGTGCTGCCAAATCTTCACGGCGCTCGTTCGAATCCTTAACCAGAATAACACTATTAACTTTAATTAGCGTCGTTCCTCCCGGTTTATATGCAAAGTTACAGTCTGCTCTCTGTGTGGTGCTAACGACGGGTTGTTAACACTAGGCAACTGTGGCAAAAGAGGAGTCGACCCCAGAGTAAAGTCGACCCTGTGCTGCACTAACGGAAGACAATGCTGTAAAGCAAGGTCAAGCGGTGAGTTGTGTCTACTGGCAGAGTAGGAGAGGGAGTGGGGGAAGTGAGAGAAGGTGGGGTAAATAGAGAAGAACGAATATGTTCATGTCTCTCTCTTCCTCCTCCTCCTCCTCTTAGTGTTCTTTCTCCATTCCTTTTCCGTATTCAGCTTCGTTGAATGTTTCTTAAATGACTCCTTTCCTTCCGGCCATATGTATATATGGACTCTCTCTTATCTTGACTTTCACACTATTATCTTTATTACCATTCCCTTATTATCAACCACAATTCCCTTACCACCACCCACTTCCCTTTCCACCATCCACCCTCCCCTAACCACCACCTCCCTTTCCTTACCACTTACCCAACCCTTCTTTCTAAGCTTCCTCCCCTTTCTCACCTCAACACCGACCTCATCCCCCACCTCCCCCCATCAGTCAAATCTTCCCACTACAAGAAAACACGACATATAAAACACAGTTTCCCAGTCACGACATGCAAACATCCTGTCGTTTGGACTTGTGTGTATCTTGGACCCTGAACCACTATCTCTTGAGGTTATAACAATGTACTGAACCATGTGAGACTTCTCTCTGTATAGACAATCAAAATAATCACAAAAACATACAATCACCTAGTCATTAAATGAACAAGATCTTCCAGTCATGAAATCAATTAGATTACAATCTTTCAGACATTCTTTTGTTTGTTTCATTACCTTACGTCACACATCATGTATCCTTTGGCATTGGTATACATACCTGACACATATTATATATACATATATATATATATATATATATATATATATATATATATATATATATATATATATATATATATATATATATATATACGTATATAATTATTTTTCAATATACTACATATAATCCCAAATTTAGGCAAAATATTCAAGTTTGTCCCAAATGTTGGTAAAAATGCCACAGAATATCTTGAATATGGATGAGAATATACAAATATTTTGTCAACTATCTCAGAATATTAAAAACAAAAATTAAATTATCCCAAAATATCACCGGAGGCAAAACCCATACTTTGGCAGCGTAAAGCTTTTAGCGGGAAGACTCAACGCGCAAAATTTAATACAGTAATGTAGCAATAATTACGAATTCTAATGTCCTGATTATATTTGCAAATATATATATATATATAAATGTATTTATATGTTTGCACTTAATGTATTTCTTATATGTGTATACAGTGAATATAGCATGTATGTTTGTATGAATATCGGAATGAATAGAGCACCCCTCACCAAGCTCACTGCTTCAGGTGGCAAGGCATCACTTAAATAACTGTAAAGTGTTAATAAGAACCAATTAACATAGACCAGCAAAAGGATTAAACATAACGGGAAAAATGTCTAAACATTTCCATGTATAAATGATACGTAGAATTACATGTATAAAATTTTAAAGATTAAATACCGGCTTGCATTCACATATTAATGTAAACAAAAAATGGCGAACCTTCGAGTAATAACAATATTTTCATGAACCAATTTTATCTAAAATACAATAGGTCACCGGTGAATAAATTCACAATTTGTGCTGAAAATTGGCCACCAGATACCAAGGTCTACTCACATGTAAACATTGTGCAATACATACAGTGTGGAGTCCACATACATGTTAAAAATCCTGGCATGTATACACACACATATACGTATATACACTCCGTCACTAAATAAAAATTTTCTGGTCAAGAGTTGCCGTGCCTGTCACCACACTAAATCCGTATAAATAAATTGCATTAATAAATTGCATAATAACGTCCTTATGGCTTAACATTATCTGGCCTTCAAGAATACACACACACACACACACACACACACACACACACACACACACACACACACACACACACACACACACACACACACACACACAGTACATATCACATAAGTTTAATATAAATATCTGTCCCCAAAATTTTGACTGTCAAACCCCCAAAGTTCATTTACATGAACCACTTAAAAAACTCATTTTGGCCACTGTAAGGAACCACTGAAGGCGCCGGTCATATTATATCATACGCGCAAGGTATCGCCCACGTGTCAATTAATCATCCACGAGTCAATCATCCACATGTCGCTTAATCATTCGCGTTCCGGGTGACAGTGGCGGCAGCAGAGCTCAGACATTTTTAAAAGGCTTTTCTGATGCCTTTTTTTTTGTCGAGTTTCACCTTAATGTTCTGGAATGTTTTGGTAGAAAGTTCCACTCCAGCATACGCTCAGTGGTATATATACATATATAGAGATTTTGACCACTTAAATCATACAAAACACTTAAGCAGACTGTAATCACGTTATCATAACCTTTCTCGTGTACTTTCAGTAGCACTTTGGCACTAAATGTGAAGCACACTTTCCTTCGGTCGCACAAGAGCAATGCTTAACATTTTTATAATATACAGATCATTTTCCAGATCTCTACATCGCCGTCTTTAGTGCCTAATAATGCATGACCCCACTAATGACCTCCTCACACACGGCAGCTCGGTCACATCACCTCAAGACCAATCACACTCGCTGAATCAGTTCATTCTGTCTGTAATGACTTACCTCTATTATATCTGTCCATTAACAGCCGCCGGCGTCCTCCCGGACCACCACACTCACACCACCAGAGACACAGCCGTAATGAGAAGCGTGTGTCTTAGAGTCTTTGCGATTACACAGATTAGAAGTAGTTTACATACAGTAACGGGTAATTGGGCACTTAAGTACATTGTCCTGACGATCTTAACGACACCGCCTCGCTTGAGCCTGTAGACTCACTCATTTATCGTGAATCGTCCACTTTGCTAAGGGTAGAAAACAAAGTCACAAGTATTCGGGAATTGCTTGTAAAGCAGTGGAACTGGAAAGTGCGTATTCCATTATAAACATACTGGAAAAATACATACGCCATTATACTCCATCTTGGATCAGTATTCTCCATTATACTCCAAATGGGAGCAGTATATTCCATTATATTTTTAAGTGGAAGGCAGTCTTGGAAGCTTCAGATTTAGGCAAGAGAAGAGAACTGCAATTGGGAATCTAAAACAAGGCGGAAAATAAGTCTCTGGACCTTTGTTGCTTAATGAGCAACAAATGTTGCTTTACGACAACGTCGTCTCCAAGATCTTCACCGTTGTGGATGTATTTTGTGGTCGTATTTATGAGCTGTGGTGGTAGCTGTCGTGTGTGGTAGCTTCTCTTGCCACCATCAGTGCCGCTGAGGCCCAAGGAACTGTACTGTGGTGGCCGTTGCTGCTGCTGGCCACTAGCGACAACTGGAAAGGAATCTCCGACTTCCTGGAAAAGTGGGAACTGCCGTTGTCGTAATACAGGACCACTGTAGCCACTATCATCCACTAGTGTGTATGTTCGTGGTCGTGGTGGTCGTGGTGGTCGTGGTCGTGGTGGTCGTGGTCGTGGTCGTGGTCATCCGTTGTTGACGACGTCGTGGTGGCTAATATGTCACCATGGCTGTGCCCGTGGCAATCGCCTTTGCTAGGGCCGTGGCTATGGCCTCCTATGGCCTCCAGCGACGCCATGGCCCCGAAGCCTATCAAGACAAATAGGAACTTTAAGATGCGGCCGCCCCCTCGACCACGCTCACGCTCCAGCACCTGAAGGACAGAAAAACGAACACTGACATTATAATTTAATTCTAAATATAACCTCCATTCAACTTCATTTTCGTCATGGTCACTATGGTTTTCATTTTCACTTCCCCCCGATGACAAATCTTCCCACTTTCCCTTAGCGATATCACATTCACTCCAACAGAAGAACACAGACGGCCTCGAACGCACTCAAGGCTTTAAACTCTTCATAACAGCAAATTTTAACTACAACTCGCGATAAAGGAAAGTGCAGCCACTGACAACAATCCTCATTACAGATGAGTCGACACATGGGGGTTAAATCGCATGATATTATCGCATGAGGCCAAAATCACACAGAAAAACAAACTATTTTACCTCAATAAGGCCTTAATCAGGCTGGAAATTATTCACTCCTGAACAAATATATACACAACATACTTTTCACAAATGCATAACATATTTGCATTTATCACTTGCTATTCTCCGCTTGTTCTAATTCTAATACATTCATGTTGGTTCTATTTCACACAGTAAATGTTCCCAGTGTCTTTGGGTACACTGACTTTGTCCAAATGGTTCTAATGATCAATGCTCCAGTCATTTATTCATATGATTAATGATCCTGTCAATTGTATGAGCGGTCAGGCTTGGGCCAATAATTCGATGATCAATGACCGAGGCAATTGTTCAAGCTACCAAATGCTCCAGTCACTGGCTTAAATCATCAATGATCCAGACCACACACTAGAAGGTGAAGGGACGACGACGTTTCGGTCCGTCCTGGACCATTCTCAAGTCGACAAGACAATCGACTTGAGAATGGTACAGGACGGACCGAAACGTCGTCGTCCCTTCACCTTCTAGTGTGTGGTCTGGTCAACCTACTTCAGCCACGGTATTTTGACTCATCGCCTACATCAATGTTCCAGCCGATGGTTAAATGTCCACAGCCCTACCCAATGTTTCCCATGCAAATTCTTCGATGAATATGACTCTGATAGCTCAAGTGTCACTGTTCGACCAGTTAATGTACAATGCTCGGGAAACTGGTTCATTTGGTTAAAGTTCAAGGCGATCAATGACGCACCCAGTGATTCAGAAGATTAATGTTCGAGCGAGTAGTTCAGAAAATAAGTTTTCCCAGCCCGTCCTCATCAACAAAGGGCAAAGGCTCGTTAATCCAGCCGTCAGACCCCCTGTTTATGAATGAAAAACGCTTTGTACAAGACTCAACTGATGACGTGTGTACGTTTCTCAAACAGTGCTTCGTTGAGGACCTCCACTCGAGCCACAACGCTGTAAATACGTTGCTATTAACAATACGTTACAATACGTTGTACCTATTTACAATACTATTTACAATACAATACAATACATTGCTATAGACGTAGCACACGTGCTACAATCACAAATAATCGCCAACAGAACCTAAACATTTAACCTAACCTAAATTTTATATGAGAATAAACCTATTTTTAATGCATAGTAACGTTAAAAATTGACGAATGCGGAGCTGGGAACGGAAGTTGCATGAATGAGCCTGACCTGAGGACGGGTTGGTTTTCAACCTGATGGGCTGCAACTGTATAATTGAGTTTGTTCGGGCAAATGTTACAAATGATAAATGCTCCAGTCAATGGGTCAAATGAATTAATGCGCCAAATTTAATTGTTCAAATTACAGCCCAAGAGGCCGGCGATCCGAGTTAATGTTTAGGGTCAAAGCCTCAGTATCATTTACCTAACGGCCATTCCAAGATAACGCATGCCAGATAGGAGTCCTCAGGCCCTCCTGTCTGATAATAATGTGAACACATTTAAGAGCTCATTAAAGGTTAATGCCATGTCGTGGCATAGTCGACTAAGGCGTGTCTGGGATCATCATTAAAGGTCAATTAGTGAGATCTGAGAATGTCTCTGTGACATGTCCCTTCCCCTATACGTCCCCCTGTTTTCCTTAAACTATCCTCCTACCCTAGGGAGGAGCCGGTCGGCCGAGCGGACAGCACGCGGGACTTGTGATGATCCTGTGGTCCTGGGTTCGATCCCAGGCGCCGGCGAGAAACAATGGGCAGAGTTTCTTTCACCCTATGGCCCTGTTACCTAGCAGTAAAATAGGTACCTGGGTGTTAGTCAGCTGTCACGTGCTGCTTCCTGGGGGTGGAGGCCTGGTCGAGGACCGGGCCGCAGGGACGCTAAAAAAGCCCCGAAATCATTTCAAGATAACCTCAAGATAACCTATAACCCTCCACCAGAAAGATTTACCTCGAAGAAGGTCACGTAGAGAATAGTCCCTCCTGCCAGACCCTGCAGGATGGTGACTGCGACAAGGTGGCCATCTTCCTCCGACGTCAAATTCTCCGTCACGACGATGCCAATAGCGATGCCTAGCGGGGAGACGAGAGCGAACACTACCATGTACACCACCATCAGGCCGGCCGATGTGCCTCCAGCCAGCAGCTCCAGTCCTACACAGAAGGCGATGACGAACTTGTGAGCACAGATGGCCAGCAGCAGGTACCACACGTCGGTGTCATTCTCCTGCAGGCCGACAGCCAGCCCCTAACGTGGGATAAAAGACGGTGACAAGACGAGGCTATTCTGAAGAGACCGGGTTGTTCTTTTGTTGGCTAGTGACTGGATCCGTCTTTTCTCATGCTGTACGTGTGTGTGTGTGTGTGTGTGTGTGTGTGTGTGTGTGTGTGTGTGTGTGTGTGTGTGTGTGTGTGTGTGTGTGTGTGTGTGTGTTAAAAGGAGGCCTCATATTACATTAATTCATAAATTTGGATTTATGAAATTCATAAACGAAGGTTTGAATTCATTATACTGACACACACACACACACACACACACACACACACACACACACACACACACACACACACACACACACACACACACACACGCTCCTCAAGCACCTTCCTTCCCCCTCCCCACCTGCAACACACACTCTTCTTCCCCTCAACACACTCTACTTCCCAGTAAACACACTCTAATGGCGCCTCAACACACTTTTCTCCCCCCCCCCCTCAAGAAGCACTTTACTCCACCCTCAAGAAGCACTTTAATCCCCCTTCAACACGCACATACTCTACTCCCCCTCAACACACATTATTCACCCCTCAACACACACTCTTCTCTCCCCCTCAACACACACTCTTCCCTCCCCCTCAACACACACTCTTCTCTCCCCCTCGACACACACTCCACTCACCTCAAAGACGGAGTGGAAGGAGAGTGCAAGGATGACCAGGAGGGAACGCAAGTTGAAAGCGATGCCCTTGCTGCCCAGCTTAGAGATGCCCAGGTGGGAGTGGCCATGGCCCGCATGGTGGTGCCCCCCATGGTGATGGTGGCCCCCTTGTGGCGCCTCAGGGGCCACGACGGGCCCCCGACCCGTTCCCTGGAGCTCTGACGGGGTCACCTGAGGAAGGAATAAGGGTCACTGATTAGAACTTTGTCCGTGAACTTTTAAGGCAAAAAGAAGACGGTTCTCCTATAAGGACCACCATGTTCAGGTCACAGGTCCTGAACATCGTGATTTTGCTGATTTAGAGACGAGCAAAGTGATCAAACTTTAGCAGTAACTACACCACACACAGAGATCACACTAACGTGATGCATCAAATGAACAAATCCACAAGGGCCGTGACGAGGATTCGAACCTGCGTCCGGGAGCATCCCAGACACTGCTTTAAGTCGATTAAGGCAGTGTCTGGGATGCTCCCGGACGCAGGTTCGAATCCTCGTCACGGCCCTTGTGGATTTGTTCAGTAACTACAATATTGACACTAAGCTCATGTTGTTTAAGATTCAGCTACCAGGAACAAACAGTTCCAAGTAGCACGGCCTATGGTGAGCCCGTAGTGGACTTATCTGGCACAGGAGCGGGGCTGTGGGACACTAAGCTCAGTACGTGGGTATTTTTAACTAACTGTGTGCTCAGGTACCGTCTTTGAGCACACAGTACAGTGTTGTGTGATTAGCACTGTACTGTGTGCTCTGAATAAATGGTTGAGTACAACCATTTATTCACCTCTCTCATACTGAATATATGCTTCCCTGTATCTCAATGGCGATTGTTGTCGTCACCTTGAACGTGTTTTCTTGTTCTGTTTTCTCGTATATTAAAAAAATAAAAGGTTGTGGACAACACTAAATTTCTCCAAACATAATCTCCCGAGAATAATCTCGGGGACAAAAAGCCACGTATTTGTCATTGGTATTACCGCTGTTGTCTTGTGAATTATCACTCATTCGTTCGTCTCTCACTCGGGAAGACTTTCACATATATTGTTTTGCTGTTAATTCGTGCACAGTTTACTTGTATACCGACCTCTTCAGCTCCTATTTACTCGTACATTATCCAGCAGCCTCTATCTAGTACTCTCAGGGTCAGGACGCATCAAACATTTTCGCAATCATTTACGAAATCTGTACATCTTTCGTAGTAATGTTCGCAGTGCTTCAGAGCTCATACATTTGTTTAAATAAATGTAAACAAAGCTAATATGATTGAGGAAAGATCTACAGGTTTCGTAAGGGGGTGATGAACCCTGGCCGAGGATGTTATCTAAGGTTCACCTCTCCAACACATAATTGTCTCATTAACGTGTAAGAAGCAATTCTCAAGGTGAATTGTAACAAGGTGACAGGTTAGTGAAACTGTGTACGAAGTCTGCCTCCATGTTGATGTGGTGGAGGCAGACCCCATACACAGATTCAGATGTAGATATGATAAAGCCCAACTAACTTAGGACCCTGTAAACGACTTGATTGACGGTTGAAAGGCAGGACCAAAGAGCCGTAGCTCAACCCCCGCAAGCACACACAGGTAATTAAGCACCGCTTCACCAACTTGCCATCAAACCACTCACGACGTCGCCCACTCACCACCACTCACGACATCACTCACCGACCCACCTGAGTGCCACTGATGATGGCCTCCTTGACTGCGGGGTTCCAGGCAGCCGCGTCGAAGTCACCAGCGAAGACCGGATTATCCACGCCGGTCTCCGCCCAGCGACTCTTGGGGGAGAGAACTGGCTTCCCCTTGCTCTCCACCGAGGTCCCGGACGCCGTCACTGAGTACACGGAACACCGAGCAGACTCCTGCAGCTGAAGCAAAGGAAAATTAGCTAAAATTTAACTGAAGTTATTTTTGTCCTTCCAACATGTCTCATTAGAACGCTTGACTTCCGAGTCCTGTTAGGAGACTTGCAGTTTTCTGTTCCCATATCACATGTTAAGCCATACCCTGCTAGCTTTCCTGGAACACGGCAGCCAATGACTTTATAACCAGGCTAAGGATTGGCGTCCAGTCAATCCATAACTATTCGCCTCTATTCACCCAGCAATAATTAAGGACCTGACTCTAATCAGATTGACAGGTTGTGTTAACCCGTGCACTGCGCAAAGCGCCTTTAGGCGCTCTGAGAGATGTGCTATTTTTTTTAATCAGGCTATATTTTAATGTTTTTTAATGTTTTCATTACTCTTTTGTGTTTTTAAATTAAAATAGTTGAGTTTGATAACATTTTGACATTAAATTTACCTGAATATTTATAAAAACAACAAGAATATGTCCTTGACAATTACCCCAAGAAGTTTTTACCGAAACCAGGTGAGCAGTGCAGGGTTAAAGATAAAACTAATAAGGTACTGCTAACCGTGACTATGGGAAGAGAAAGCTCTCAGCCTACTAATAGGAATCAATAATCATCTACCTGCCTGTGGAAAAAAAATATTTTTTGCTTAGTACTACTACGTGCTTCTTGCAACAGTGACAACCCACTTCCTCCTTCCTCTTCCATTCCACTTCCATCGCTTTCCTCCCTCCCGTCTTTCCTCATCCCTCCCTCCAAACTCCTTTCCGTGTGTACCACCACCTCACGCTTCCCGCCGGCACGAGGATGTCCTCTTAATTGACAGTGTTGACACCTGTTGGGGGCGTTAGTGTGTCTGTTATCCTACTTTGTGTTCCACCTATAGCGACCAGCATGCGGTAGACTAACCACTGGTAGACCAGGTGAGAAGATCAGTAGGAGCCTTCAGGAAGGATTCGAACCCGTTTATCAGGTCGCAGACTTTCCTCGTCTCTCAAAGGCTTTACATTTGAAGCTTCAGTCAGGTGACAGATTATGGTCGCATCTTACCCGATCACTCTGGCCGGCGCTTCACCGGTCTGCTCTCCGTCGAACAATCCGTTTAAAAATGCGACGTATTATTAATTGAAGCAGCACTGCGATATAGAGCGTCTTCTAGCGCACCTAGCATCGATAGGTCAGAAGTGAGGGTTAGTGTTGGGTTTCATACGTTTTGGTGGGGTCTGGTAATGCCTTCGCCTCAACGGTAATAATGAGAGAGGAAGACACATACTAACTTTCTCCTTCGATGACCTTTGACCTACAAGGGGGGCCAGAGAAGGCCGGTGACCCTTGACCCACAAGGAGTTAGGGAGGCACAGGAAACCTTTGACCCCCATTGCTAATCACCTATAAAGCTTTCACTACTCACGAACCCTTGACGCCCCAGCAGAGTATAGCTCATCTTCACTTATTTGCTCACGATATTTGCACCTTTCGAATATCTTTCAAAACCGGTTTCTGATTTCTCTCAGGCCCGTCTCATAAGGACTGTGTTTGGCAAATAATTTTCTCTTCATCAATAGCCACTACGGGAAAAAAATATTATTTTCCTAGGCAGAATCGCTACGAACCGTTTTTCCCCTAGACAGAATAGCTACAACTACAATTTTCCCTAAGAC
>WNGS01163813.1:2861356-2886594 GCA_020271785.1 Procambarus virginalis | reverse complement strand
GTAACTGCTTCGTGAATCTGGTCCCAGGTTATGAGAATGAAGCTGAACGTTGAAAAGACAAAGCTCCAGACATGCTCATAAGATCCAGAACTGGTCTGTTCTCATGCCGACTTCCATAAGAAAACATTTCCTGATTTTCTGCCTGCGGCCATCTAGACCGGTCGCTGGAGACTTGCTGGGTCGGGTCGCTCTCTCTCCTTAGAGAAGCTATCTTAAGATCTCACTGTTGCTATCGGCCGGTAGATTTGCTGTATGTCCTAATGTTAATATTTCAATCGTTAATGTTGCTATTGTTAATGTTGCTGATGATGTTACCTTTAATTTTGTTATTTTTAATGTTGATTTTCACACACAAATCACATTAACATGATATAAATGAGAAAATCCACTGGGACTATAGGTGGCTACGAACCTTCGATGCTACTGCCGTTAATGCTGTTATGGCAAAGATTTTCTTGTTATTCTCCTGTTGTAAATAATCAATGATGGAATCAGTTTGTCTCCCATGTTGGTCTCCGGATGCACGATAGAACCGAGTTAGCTAAAACGTTTGCTCGCAAAGAGGGAATTGATTACCATCTTGGATTGCCTTTGAGCAGCCTGAGGGCAGCAATATTTCCAGAACAGCTTCCAAATTGAGAAGACTTGAGGCCAAATGAAATTGGTACCAGTTACTCTATCTTTCTATTATGCAGGAAGACCCAATATATATATAAATATAATATATTATAAAATTGTGAGGGTACTACCTCTGGTGCAAGTGTAGGGATCCATAGCCTCGGAGAAGAAAATTAAGAGTATTCAGAGAAGACCTTGTGGATTCTCACTGAACATTCTCTCTTTTTTTAGAGAGAATGTCCGAAGTTGGAGGCCAGAAGCTTGGAGCTAGCATTACCCAAGATTGTAGAGGAAACGGCCTAGGGTTAAGGATGGACATAGGCTGGTCAGGGTAGGCCGACTAATATTTAAGAAATATTAGTAATTATTAATCCCCCCCCCTACCAAATCACTCCCGATTTTCACAGATTAAATTCTCGTTAAGTGTGAAATATTGGTCGAAATGCCCGAAGAGTTTTCCATCATAAAAAATTCTTTCCTAAAATGGTAGATAATCTGACCCTCCCATTTCCCTCTGAGTTAGCATTGTTCTACTGAACAAGTTGGGATTGTGGAGGACAAATTTGTTGTCTTTGGCTATACAGTATATTTATATTATATATATATATATATATATATATATATATATATATATATATATATATTTATTTATTTATTATTCCTGCACCGAGTCGACGACTTTGTAGAATACTCCAGGTGTGTGTATTGATTTTTAAGCGAATTTATTTGGATGCCGAAATTAAGTGACGCTGATAGGTTAAAGGCTCGTGTGATTACAGTGATTAATTTTTCCTCATTAAGTGCAGAGATTAAGTGATCTTACTAATTGTTTCTTAAAGATTTTGCTTGTTTTATCTAGCAGATTGTTTCCCTTTGGTGAGCGATTCGAGTAGTTCTGTCAGTATTTTAATTCAATTTGATTTATGAAACATTGCGAGTCAGTAACGCCTCAGTCTGCTCTCATTATTGCTTGCCCAAAACTCGTGCCGAATCTACACAAATCACATAATCTTCACACTATGATGATTTGCAGATTACATACGAGGCGGTGGGTTACTCTGGCAGTGTCTCTCTACGCCCGGGGAATAGACCGGGTTCCAGAGTGTCTCCCTGAGGAGTACAGTTCCACTGCCTCAGACAACCTGTCTTCTAAAAAATAACGTTGATTTTAGCCGTTTGCCTGTATGGCCGAATTCGGGCGTAACTTGAAAATGAAAATAAATTTGGGATTTTTTTTTCAACAACAGTAAGTTAAGGGTCCTCTGATAAGTTAGGTGGGCAGGAAATTCTCAAAGTTTCAAAACGTTATGAAAAACATGAATTGAATGTCATCTATTCTAACCTTGCAGAGTAAGCCGGACGACTCAAACAGAAAACGGGACAGTACGTCACATTTATGACTATTTCATTTCAAATTACGTCCAAATTTGGTCATAGCGCGCATACGAGCCAAAAGTGACGTTATTTTTAAGAGGACGGGTTGGTGACAAAGCGGTAAGCGACGTCTACGGGCTCACCATAGCCCGTGCTACTTGGAACTTTGTTCCAGGTAGCGAATCTTAAACAACAACAACAACGACAAAACGGTGGGGTAGTAAGTCCATGCGAGTCTTTAAGGGGTATCTGACCTCCCTGTTGTTTACGGTGATTGCAGTAAGCGCCCCGAAAGCGAGCTGTTCTAGTCACGTGATGGGCACTGGGGGGGGAGCCCCCCAGTTATCAGTTGTTGGTAATCTGGGGCCAGATTCACGAAGCAGTTACGCAAGTACTTACGAACGTGTACAACTTTCCTCAATCTTGGACGGCTTTGGTTACATTAAACGGTTTACAATCATGAAAACTTCCCAATCAACTGTTTTTATTGTTAACAACAGCCTCCTGGTGCTTCGGAGCTCATTAACTGCTTAATAATTGAAAACAAAGCTGCGAAAGATTGAGAAAAGATGTACAGGCTCGTAAGTGCTTGCGTAAAGGCTTCGTGAATCTGGCCCCTGCTTCGAGAGCCGGTCGTCCAAGAGGTCAACGAGACGTTTACTGGTAAAGGTCTCTAGACGAATTCTCCACTCTATTCCATTGCACTTGAGAGACCCATAGGAAGTCAGATGTCTTCCAGGATGATATTGGAATCCTTTGAGCAGTGAAATGGAATGGGATAGTGTGCAACAAGTGTGATAAATGCTAGAGAAGACAAGTTCCATAACAACGGGTCTACTCAACAAATTAAAACATGCCTCCCATACCTACACAAAAAGAGCATAGTTCATCAGAATCAGTGAAATCTGGACAGCATCTCTCCAAATATTGTGGTCAACCAGATTATTATTATGGCAGTCAGCGCAGAGGAATAACACTGGACGCAAAATACAGGGGAAAAAAAGAGAAGATAAATCACCTTGAACTTTTGTTAAATTATGGATCACACAAATGTTATCTTTTATCCTGCATTGAGCAACGTAGAAACGTGTTGCTATGTCTTGAGGTAATCTGGGAGATTATCAGCAGCACATCTGAAGCCGATTATGCTTCCGGAGCTGTCTGGGGTGTTACCATCCCTATCAGCGCAGATATATCTGTGTGAGTGAAAAATGACATATCATTTATATTTATTTTGTAGATATTTATTTATTACTTATATAGCCACTTAAAATAAATTGCCATAACTAAAACATTGGCTTATCTATACCTATAGGAGGGAATGTCTGTATTCACCTATTTGTGCTTGCGGGGGTTGAACTCTGGCTCTTTGGTCCCGCCTCTCAACCGTCAATCAACTGGTGTACAGGTTCCTGAGCCTATTGGGCTCTATCATATCTACTCTTGAAGCTGTGTATGGAGTCAGCCTTCACCACATCACTTTCTAATGCATTCCATTTGTCAACCACTGACACTAAAAAGTTCTTTCTAATATCTCTGTGTATTTGCCTGAGTGTGTGTAGAAAGTTTGAGGCCAGAAGCTTATGGATAGCCTCCCAAAATTTTTTACTTTAATATAATGTTGACTATACTGGTATTCCTCAGATATATATATACTTAAACCGAATTATATAACTGTCCAATTGTTAAGAAACAGTTACAATAAAAAATAACTGACAGACAAGTGTGTTTACAGGATGCTGTGGCGGGGATGAAAATCAGTGAAGACTGAACCATTAGTAAACAAACAGGAAAGTAACAAGTACATTACCTGTAGCCGACTTCTTGTTTACACCTCCTTGCTTCTCCCTTGATGACTCTCAGCTCATCAAACGTCACGTTCCCCTGTTAATATAATATGGGCTTGTTATTGGTGTGGTCTTTGGAGGTGGGCTTGTTTACAGTGTTAATAGGTAGGCTTGTTTACAGTGTAGCTTGGTTAATAGGTAGTGCTTACAGTGTAGCTTCGTTTAGAGGGTGTTGTTTACAGTGTAGGTTCGTTAATAGGTAGAGTTGTTTACAGTGTAGGTAGGGTTGTTCACTTATGTTGACAGGTATATACATGTTTACAAGTATGCTTGTTTTCATGTATGTTTACAGTAATATATTTATGTTTAAAAATATATTTGCTCAACAATTCCTTCCCTTCACAATTATTTAAATTTAGTTAAAACATGTATTTTATCAGATTTGTGCACCTTTGGTATTGTTTCCTCGACCAATTTGGCCATCAGAGTGACAATTTTTGACCCGTACTATAGTATTAGTGCAATACTTTGTATCCAAGACTAAGCAGGCGATGAGTCACAACGTGGCTAAAGTATGTTGACCAGACCACACACTACAAGGTGAAGGGACGACGACGTTTCGGTTCGTCCTGGACCATTCTCAAGTCGATTGATATACTACAACTATACTGATATACTGGAGGTGAATCGACTTGAGAATGGTCCAGGACGGACCGAAACGTCGTCGTCCCTTCACCTTCTAGTGTGTGGTCTGGTCAACATATCCAAGACTAAAATTGATCTTGCGCTGTACTGAATAATAATTAGGGTGACATATATGCCAAGGAACACAGGATTAAGGGCGTACCGGATTAGTGTAAGGCTCGGGATAATCGCTTTCCAGAAACAAGTCAGACGTCCACTCCCAGATGTTGCCCAACATGTTGTAGAGGCCGTAACCATTAGGCGTGTGTGATGTCACTGGACAATTGCCCGCGCAGCCATCTTCTCCTGTGGTTTCGAAGGGGAATGTTCCCTGCCACATGCTGGCCCTGATAGTCAGATGAGACGGGGGGCACTTTCATGAGGGATGTGTTTACAGTTTATGTGCAATGAAAAATTTATGTTTACTAAATAATAACATGCAGCTTCTTATTTAACTTGGTTGAGCCATATTATGATGATTCCCATATCAACCAGTTGGAGTTTTAAAAACCTCGTTAAACCCTCGTTAAAACCTACAGTAATGCAACTTCTTCGTTTCGTGTTGTTTGGGACAGGCAGCCCGTGTATGTGTATACCTTTGTATCGACCTCCCCCCCCCCCTCCTCTCAGGTCGAACTAGAGACCCTTCCAAGGATGCAACTCCCACAACAGTTGCCTAACTCCCAGGTACCTATTCAGCGCCTGGTGAACATAAGCATTAGGTGAAAGGAAACTTGCCCACCCGAGCGTCATTACGTGAGCAACAACAGTGTTGTACAACCATCCAATACCTGAACTGATTGTTTGGCATATATTTGTCGCCAGTGGAAAATATCAATTCGTGTATTCCAGCCTTACAGGCTCTCTCCCACTCGGCCTCCGTCGGGAGTCTCTTGCCCATCCAGGAGCAGAACGCTCCCGCATCGTTCCAGGACACGTGAACAACTGGATGGTCCATACGACCTGAAAACAAGAGCAAAATACATGATGTAGTCTTTATAAATAAACTTAATATATATACATGTAAAGGCTGTACAAATTTGATCTCACCAAAGGAGTACCAGAATTGACGAGTGAGGACTAACCTGACGACTGAGGACACACCGGACAAATGACGAGTGTGGGCTGGCCGGACAACTAATGGCTGCCCAGAAATTTGCAAACCGACCTAGCAACTGTAGAGTAAGTGCTGGCCGGGAAAACTAAGGGACGACCGGTAAACTGAACGAGTGCAGATTGACCGGACAGCTGACTAGAGAGGACTTACCAATTAACCGAGGACTGCCTGGACAAACGGATCTTATCAATATTTAAGTAACAGTGCATGCAAGATTGTCATCAACAATCGGTCCTTCATAGGGTAGCGTACCCCAGGGTAGTGTACTCATGTCTAGCTACGAAAACGCAGCTGGCGGCTCCTTGGAAATCCGACTTGTCTGTCCCACCAGTGAGTCTCGTACTGCAGGCGAGTAAGAGTATGGAAAGCAGCGATTTACACCCGACTTACGGAGGCGCGTTTTCCCGTCACCTAAGCTGAGAATAATGCGCCACTTTCCCACTACGATTGTCATTTTATGATACTGTTAGTGTAATTTTTGCCCTTGTGTAGTAAATGAACATAGCTGGAAACAATGAAAAAACTTTGATACACAACATGCTCATTCCCTGATATACAAAAAGAAATATATTCGAGTCCTGACATGATCTATGACACCTTACCTGTGATATTTGAGTCCGGCCCTTCAGGATGCCTCCAATCAGCTCCCTTCACTGGGAGTAGCCACGTCATCTCAAGAAAAGCTTCATATATTGTGGATTTGACTTCTTCTGATAACTCACTCTCATCTCCAATCGATTCACCAAACTTCTCAGCCTGTTAGGCAAATAGATAGCTTTGAGACAAGTTACAATATGTATGAGATATATAATATATGTATAAATCACGATCATTAACACGCGATGAAAAATGTGACAGTGTCAGACCACGAATGAAGGATTGAAAATGGAATTTCCTTAAGTACTTTCGTATTTAATAATACATCTTCAGAAGGATCCGTCTGAAGATGTATTGTTAAATACGAAAGTACTTAAGGAAATTCCCGTTTCAATCCTTCGCGATCTGACACTGTCATAATATATAATGTTTATTATATAAAGTAAATACTTACCTCTGTCGTGTAGCTATTTGCCTCAACAAACAGTTCAAATTCAGCATTAGACACTGCGTAGACATCCATATAAAAGGTATCAATGTCGACCCATCTGGCGGCGATGTCCCGCTCAGCACGGAGTACAGAGTCGTTGTTTCCCTTCACAAACTTCCCTCCAGGGATCTCCATCATCTGCATGGTGCGCCTCGACCCATCCACAGCGTTGGCCGCTTGGACAAATCTACGGCCAGGTTTACTGTCCAGAGAATCTGCTATGGCTTTACCAACGTGTTCAGATGTACTTCCAAACCTGTTATCATCTTGTGGGGTTCTGTGGTGTTCATTACTGACGCACTGATTGACTGCGCCAAGTCCAAGCACTAATAAAGTCCAATATTTGATAAATGACATGATATTTTTTGGCAAAAATATTTTTATTAATTTTTTTCAGATGATGCAATCTGAAAGAGAGAAAGTTTGGCTTAGAATCATTAGGTAGAAAATATCCTACTTATGAAAAAGTGCAAATATTCAAAATAGGATTTCATCGTAAGGGGTCGATTGATGAATATATCTTGTGGTCGGTGAATTACGATACGGCGGTGGCATGAGTACAGGGCGGTGGCATGAGTACAGGGTGGTGGCATGAGTACAGGGCAGTGTACTCATCAGAGTACTTTGTCAAAAGTACTGGGCGGTGTAACGCGTTTAATATAAAGCAATTCACACCTCGCATAATCCTCCACTTCACACAATCCTCACTAAACACAATCCTCACCGTACATGACTAAGTGAAGAGCTTCACTGTACAACCCCTCACCACACCCCCAACCCCCTCACTACACCCCCAACCTCTCACCACCCCCTCCCCCCCACACCTCACCACACACAACCCCTCACTGCTTATGACAAGGTCAAGATCTCCACTCTGCACTCGCCCTGACGGCTCCACATAACACTAACACAGGTAACACACACACAACAGAGGTAACACTAACAGAATTGACGAAGGTAAATAAGCAGCACCAGCTGTGAGCGCGAGGCGTCGCAGGAGTGAGGAGAGACAGGGTCGAGGCTCTGGGATACATTGGTCCCCCCCTCCAGCCGGAGCACAGTGTTATCTGGGCACACTTGCTCTGTGTTCACCTCCTTTATTCATTATTATTTCATCATTACATTGTATAACGTTTTAACTGTACCCACAGACACGAGGCTTCGGGGGTCACTCTATCCGGAGTAAAGAAGAAAATGTATAGATTGGTCGTGTCTGTAGGAGAAACTAAACTAAATATTATAAAATATGACATCTTGGTGGTAACACCCGCAACTCGCCCCCCCCTTACAAGACGATAACCTTGAACATGTTAAGTCGGACTACTGGGAAATATACGTCAACATTCTTGAAAACACAGGAAAATTGCAGCTTCATTAGTACAAAGGTAACTTGAAGGAATTTTTCAAATTCACATTTAATTAGAAAATAAAAATAAATATTCAGATTTTTTCTTTCATTTTCTTGTATCCAGGAGAGTAGGGATGTGGATCGTGTGACTTCCAGCAGCACACTGGAGGCTCGTGTACACTGTGCTCTTTGTTACTCGGTGTTCACACACACACAAACACACACACATAGTACTATTAGTACAATTTAATACTATTTAGTACTATTAGGTGAGTACACATAGTACTGAGCCAGTAGGCTCAGGAATCTGTACACCAGGTGATTTACAGTTGAGAGGCGGGTCCAAAGAGCCAAAGCTCAACTCCCGCAAGCACAAATAGGCGAGTACAAATAGGTGAGTACACACATTAGGAAGTGATGTGGTGGAGGCTGACTCCATACACAGTTTCAAGTGTAGATATGATAGAGCCCAGTACGCTCAGAAATCTGTACACCAGTTGATTGACAGTTGAGAGGCGGACCAAAGAGTAGAGCTCAACCCCCGCAAGCACAACTAGGTGAATACAACAAGGCTAACAAAGCGAGGCATGGGATTGGGGGGGGGTGTTATATGTAAACTGTATATGTAAATATATATATATATATATTATATATATATATATATTATATATATATATATATATATATATATATATATATATATACTGCTGCTGCTGCTTCAAGCCCTATTGACTTCAGTAGGGTTTTCCTGGCGTCCTGTCAAGAAAGTCTATAAATATAACATATATGTTTTTGGGTTAAATAGGGTTTTCCTAACTTCCTGTGGCTTCAGTGAAATTCCCAAGTAGTGTAACTGATACAGTGTTGTGGTACAGGGGTAAGGTCCTCGGCTGGGAGAACCCTGGTCGCTGGTTCAAGTCACCTCGTTGCTCCACTTATCTGATTAGTGAGAAACAACCGACACAATATATAAAAGACTAAGATTAGCAACAATAATGTATAAGTAGTAGTGAAATAATTAAAACTATTACTTCCCTATAGGTTCATTCCCTTCCTCTCACCCCCATCCCATCCCTCTACTCCATCCAAGCAACAGCCTGGTGGACCAAACCCTCACAAGTCAAGTCTGGCCTCGGGCCGGGCTTGGGGAGTAGAAGAACTCCCAGAACCCCATCAACCAGGGATCCTTCACCCTCCCCTCCCTCTTCTGCGTCCCTTCCCACTCTCCCCAGTCTTCTCCACCTATTGCTCCTCTCCCATCTCCTCTATCTCCTCTGCTAGGACTGAGAAGCAAGGACACATCTTATGGTGGTCAGTCGAGGAGTCTGTGGATGTGTTCGTCGACACCAGTTCTCATCCTGACTTAGTCAAGAAATCCGGATCCAGCCGGACCGTTCGCATGCTGGGGCTTCAGTATAAACAATCTCTCCCCCCCACACTTAAGGCAATGCGGATTGAGCTCATGGCAGCCTAGCTAACTCTCCAACCTGACGCACGACAAAAAAAACACGACCCATTAGAAAAAAAAGGATATACAATCATGTAAATACAATTTTACGTACAAGATAATTTTTTTTTTTTCCAATTCTAAGTTGTCAACCTTCTAAACTTTTACAGATGCAACTTTTATCTCCGACGCTTTGAAGACCAGGCAGGGTGACCCCCTGGTAAGTGTGTGTGTGTGCCTGATTGGTAGGAAATGTTTCCTGGTATTCCGCCTTGAGCAAAGCTGGACACTGCGCTTCAACTCCCTCTCTCCTTTTTCGAAGCTTTCAAACAACTTTTTCTCTTACTTGTTCTCCTTTGTGTGCCGTTGTTGCTGCTTGGTCGATGGAGGAGTTGCTGTCGAAGGTGCAAATGTGTACTTTGCTGTTGTTAATACTGCTATCTTTAATGTTGTTGATGCTGCTATTGTTAATGATGATAATATTAAAGCTGTCGATCTTGAGGGTATTAATTTTGTTGTTGGCATTGATGCTTCTGTTATTTGTTTGAATTCCTGATGTTACTGTTAATGCTGCTGTAGTTAAATTACATTATTAATGTTATTGTGGCGGCGATAATGTTGATGTTGGTAATGATACTGTTGATGCTCTTTTGTTACTGTTGCTCCTGTTGACGCTCTTTAGTGTCCTCGTGGCCAACGTCTCTGCAGAATTTTTTTTTAACTTTTTCAAACAACAGTGTTTACCAGAATTTACCTGACGAGTCACCGTCTCAAGTGGTCTGGAGAGGGGCAGGCAGACGGTTGCTTGTCAGAGTTCTCCCTCCATTATTTTTTAGGGATTTATTTTCCAACTATTATGAACTATCTTGGTGTTTACCCTATATGTTAACAATATATATCAAGCCAACACTGCATTGTTGAGGTTGAAGCCGTTTCATCTTGTGGGGGTTACAGTGGACCCTTTCAAGTGGTCTAGATAAATGTGTACTATTACTATCTCCCCTTTATTACACCTTATCTTTCGTGCCTTTTGCCTTGCTTTTCTTGCTCTAAAATGTTCTTCTCCTCACCTCTTCTCTTGCCTATTTATTGCCTCGCCTCCTCATTTATCACTTACAGGCTATTCATGCCCGTGCTACCTCTTGTGGCTAATCTTTATCTATCAATCAATTCCTTATCTCATTTGACTTTAGAATGGTCCAGGACGGACTGAAACGTCGTCGTCCCTTCACTCTCTAGTGTGTGGTTTGGTCAACAAATGTGTACTAGTTTGTTCAGTATTGTGAATGTTTTCGCGAGACCAGTCTTGTTGTGTGTTGCTTGTAGAGTTGTTAGTTTCCGAGGCTTTTAGCTTTCCCGATACAAGAATTGTCTATTTCTTGGCGATTTTTGATTCTCCGTGCTGAACCCTGCCCAGTGTAGTTATAAACTTTCTGTACCCGAAGTTTCCAGGCTTGGGTGTTATAGTCCAGAAGGGACCAAAGAAGGCGTTTGTAAGATTAATATCCACTTTAATTTTCATTGAAGTCAAATATTTTATTATCCTATGGGTTTTGTTTACGTTTTTACTGCTGGTCCTACTTATTGGGCAGCTTTACATGACTGGAGGACCATTACTCTGAGGTATTTTACTATTTTTATTCCGCTGTAATGTCGTATTGGTGGTATGGCAGTTGTAATGTGTATTGTTATGCCTTTACTTGTAAGGTCTTCCATTGTCATTATTTAGCCCAACCACTTGGGCTGGACGGTAGAACGACGGTCTCCCTTCATACAGGTCGGCGTTCAATCCCCGACCGTCCAAGTGGTTGGGCACCATTCCTTCCCTCCGTCCCATCCCAAATCCTTATCCTGACCCTTCCAAGTGCTATATAGTCGTAGTGGCTTGGCGCTTTCCTCTCATAATTCATTCATTGTCATTATTTATAAGAATTTGCTAGTCGTCTTAACTTTTTTGAAGTCCATTAAAACCCTTTGTAAAGCCGGAATAAAAAAATTTACTTTCCAATTTCAAGTACATTTTTGTGTCATCGGCGATTTTTATGATGAGGTTGGTAATATTGGCATACATGTCATTAATATATATAAATGGAAATCGGCAGCACTGCATTTAACAACTCTTTCCCAGTCCGATTCTCTCCTGTTTAAGATAACTAATTTCTTCCGGCGATTTATTCATTGTTTTACCCAGTCTCATTTCACCGGTGAGTATGTGCTTGCCGTTTCTGGATTAGTCTTTTGCGTAATGCTTAAATGAATGTAAAATTTAGGTTAGAGAGATTGATGCTAAGTGGAGACCAGTGCCTAACTGCTGAACAATACAGTAATGACTGCTAGTAGACTTCATTAAGCAAATTCAGTTGAACTTGTTTCTATACGGTTTTGCAATTTACGTCAGTGATCACGTAATGCTAGTCTCCTAGCAGCTGAGGATACAAAGTCATGTCAGACTCCATCATTGTTGTGGAGGAAGGTGGAGTACCAGGCATTATCCGAGTCTTCCATTGTTAAATATGAATGGAATTCCGGGTCTTCCCAGGGCGTTCCGTTGTGAAAGGGCCGAGTATTGGCTAGAAGAGTTTGGGGACTTTGGCAGGTCATTAATGTATATGAGAAAGTGAGGACGCAGTGAACTTCACTTAAAGATGCCAGTGTTTATCGCCATCACTCAATAGTAACTGAAGTTTAAGAAGAGCAATATTGCTAACAGCTTTGAAGATAAGTCATAGAAAACTAAATTAGGGATCCACCCAGGATGCTAAATACATTCTCGACATTTTCTAAATCATTTTTATGCAAGTCTGGGAACACTTTACAAGTAAACGCTTCACAAAGCTCCACGAGTCCTAGACGCGTCTTCTTCTAGTTCTTGAGGTAATCTGGGAGTTTATCAGCAGCACATCTGAAGCCAACGTTGCCGCCGGAGCCATCTTTAACGTTGCTGGTTCGCGCCCCACACCTGTACCTGGTGGCCCATAGACAACATGGTGTCATGATAACGTTCTTCTCCACTACCTTATTATCTATATTCACACAAGACCTCTTACATTCTTGTACAGCCACTAGCACGCATAGCGCTTCGGGCAAGTCCTTAATACTAATTTTTTTTCCTGGAATACGACCCGACAAATCGTTTAACAACCAGGTACCCAATCACTGCTGGGGGAACAGAGGCTACAGTTAAGGATTGGCGCCCGGTCAATCCTCCTCGGCCAGGATTCGAACCAAGGCTAAAGCGCTCGCGAAGCGCCGGGCGAGTGTTTTACCATCACGCCACGGGGACTGCAAACTGTTGTTTAATTAATCTGCTTTTTCCAGAAACTAATTGCCACACGAGAGAGAGAGAGATGGAAAAGGTGTGGGTAAGGAAGGGGAAGAGAGAGGGGAGACAAAGACAAACAAAATAAATGACGTTAGATTATGTGAAAATTAGTCACAATATCAAGAAAAGGCGAACACATCAACATTTACGCAACACAATCCTCAACTCTTTGAGTTCTTTATCATCAAATGTAACACTTTAACACGTTTCTTAAATTCCTGTTTGTTATTTTTAGTTAGTTTTTTTATTATATACAAAATAGTAGACTATCAGAGTAATACAACACTATATTATCATAACTAAAATACAAGATATTCCCAACATCAAGATATTTTATATATAATATTTAAACAAAAATTCCTTAGAATTAAAATATGTTACGAAATAATTACCATATAAAAATAATAATGACCTTAAAAAGGTGTTTTAAATGAAGAAGAATAAAGTCTGTTCATGAATAATGAAATCAAAAATGGTATTAACAGAGGTACAGTACCTGTAACAAGTCTCTTGCTTACACATGTAGGAGCCTCCCTTCGTCACCTTGGTCTCTCCTATCCTCGGGCCCAGCTGGTAATTTTAGAAAGCAAATAATTATCAAAGAAGGCACCAAGCCGGAAAGGTAATGTAACACCATGGTAATTATAGAAAAATAATTTACAATTACAGATGCACAGGTATATGTTAAGCATTTACCTTTAGTCATCAGATGTATGTTTACGAGTATACATATTTACATGTATGCATACAGAGGTGCGAGAATGAAATTTGGGATCATTTTCAGTTACTTACACAAAGCAACTTGTCCTCTTAAAAATAACGTCGCTCTTGGCCGTTTACCAGTATGGCCGAAAGTAGACGTAATTCGAAAATGAAAAAATGAAAATAAATGAGATTTTTTCTCAACAACAGTTAGTCAAGTGTTTTCTGATAAGTTAGGTGGGCAGGAAATTCTCAAAGTTCCAAAACGTTATGAAAAACGTTAATTGAAAGTTCCCTCTCCTAACCTTTCCGAGTAAGCCGGACGACTCAAAGAGAAAACGGGACAGTACGTCACTTTCGTGAGCCGATTTCATTTCAAATTACGTCCACTTTTGGCCATAGCGCCGCGCATGTGAGCCAAAAGCGACGTTATTTTTAAGAGGACGGGTTGCACAAAGAGTGTGGGATGGGGGATGGGGAACCCCGACCCCTATCAAGACCCCCCCCCTAACACTCGCCAGTCACCCTGCAAAGTTGCGGGGGGGGGGGGGGGAGTCGCCCCCACACCTCTACCCTCAAACCGTGGCTAGACAGATTCCTATTTCAAATATGTTATTATATATTTTATCACTGCCACCGTTGCTACTGCTTCTGTTTAAGTCTATGGTTAGTTTATCAGTGTAAAATAAGCAACACTCGATAAAGTACATAAAAAGATTCAATAGTATTATATATTGCGCTTCTAAAATTAAAACTATTGTTCTTAACCATGAAAATCTATTATTATCTCAGGTAAGGTAAATATCAATTATCAGGAGAAAGTACTAAGCCAGGACGAATATCACATGGAAGGGGGCCAAGAGGTCTTGGAGCTGGTTTAGGACGGTTAAACATCAATTTATCATCTGAGGACAGTGAGGCTGCAGGTACTAGCTACTGGAAGCAAGTATGAGGGACGTACTGGGTTACTGTGAAGAGGTGAGGAGTGACGCGTCCCCCACCAGTCAGCCGTCCACTCCCAGACGTTGCCCAACATGTTGTGTAGACCGTAACCATTAGCCGGGAAGCTGGTCACCGGACACCGCCCAACACAGCCATCTTCTCCCGTGTCTTCCTTTGGGAAATTTCCCTGCCATATGTTTGCCCTGAGAGTGAGACAACACCTCTTTAGTGGCACCTTTAGTGGCACCTTTAGTGGCACCTGTTGTCTCCTTATTCTTGCCATACAATGACAGTTCATAATATCCAAGTAGCGAAAGGTCAAATAAATATAGTACAGTTGTTGCATGAGTTAGTACGAGGTAGTTACCTGTACTCGTTGTTTGGCATAAATTTATTGCCCCAAGAATAGAGCCTCTGGTGTTTGCCAGCTCTACAAGCTCTCTCCCACTCCGCCTCTGTCGGGAGTCTCTTGCCCATCCAGGAGCAGAACGCTGCCGCATCGTTCCAGGACACGTGAACAACTGGATGGTCCATACGACCTAGAAACAAAATATGTAGTAGATAAAATTAACAAAAATTGCGTTTTTTTCCATACCAGTAAAGAGTACCCGAACAAGCGAATGCGAGCACATAGAACAGTAAAACAAATATCAACAATCAGGTAGGGATTGCCTACTCTCAGATTTAATATGGAAACCGGATTAATGTTTCCTTGTTATTCGTCATGAAAACAAAATAGCAGAGCTTCGTGCAAATAAATGTTTGTTACGTATTCACAACAAACGAATGACAATTGAACTTCCCTGAATTGTCTGATGCCTCACTTCCGTAGAAGTAATTACCAAACAAATGTATAGGAAATTAAACCAAATAGCTTGTGGTTTATGAGGGGGGAACAAACTTCTTGGGGGGGGGAGAAAATGAGTGTTATAAATCACCATTTATCACGACAAAGTGTCATTACATTAAGTGCACATGGATGGATGTAGGACGGAGCCCAACCATCTATTTGGACTGCCGGAGATCAAATCCCGACCTACAAGAAACAAGGTCCTCGCTGCTAACCAAACCTTTCTTAAAGCGAGATGTAATTTTCAAGCGTTTCCGTTGTGCCCCTATCTAGCATCTTCCTTGTTGGCTTCTCAAATGAGTTGTCTAAACCTCAGTACTCTATTTAAATAACTGAAATGGTTAATTAGAATCTCCCAATAAACTTTTAGGAATAAAATCACATTCATATTTTTAACACTTTCCGGTATGTAAAATGCATTATATAACATATATATAATGCATATTAGATACCGGATAATGCATTTAGATAAATATATGAATTTTGTGTAGTATATTGAAAGTAGATTATCGTAGTGACAAACAGTACCTAAAAGTGTTCAACTTTTCTGGGCTGTGATGGAAAATATGTCTCATCGAACCCTGCCATAATAAAACAATTTGATTCCTCACTGTATCGGTAACACCTTACTTGTGATATTGGAGTCCGGGCCTGCAGGATGGTCCCACGACGCCCCCCTCACAGGCAGCCACCACGGGGTACCGCCAACAGCTTCAAATATCGTGGACTGAGTGACTGGTGATAACTCCCTCTCAAGCACCATTGATTCGCCAGCCTTCTCTGCCTGTGTAGTTTAGAAATATCTTTGTGACGGTAGCAACAAATTATACTAGGTATTATGGGGACAAAGATTAATATTTTGACAGTAAATAACTATGTTAAATAGTTTAAAACTTGGTTAAAACACCAATGTAAAAAAAATTATATCCATAACTAACAGGAAGCGAGTCTTTCCGACTGTTATCTTGTATTGTACACATAAACCTAACAATAATACGGCTTTGTATATCCAACATGATCGGAATAATTTTCTAATAAGAATGTAAACTAAAAGCCATGAACACAGGAGGCACTAACATCTCACTATCACGATGCGTCACACCACACTTGAACCATACGGGGCAGCTCCTATTTATATTCACCCAATACATTCATATATATGTTTAACCTCACCCCTCCCTCATCAATAAAGGTCAAATGCTTGTTAATAAAGCCGCCAAACCCACTGTTCATGAGTGAAGAATGATTAACACACGATTCGACTGATGATGTTCGAACACGTCTCGAACAGTGCTTTGCTGACGACCTCTGTTCGAATTGTAACTCTTAAATGCTTCATCCACGTACTTCAAATACAAATAATCGCCAACAGAACATAAACACCTAACCTATGCCAAACTATACATAGAACTTAAATATGTAATAATATTAACTTATACGAGAACAAACCTATGTTAAATACTCAATATATTAAAATTTATGTATGCATCTTGGAGGGACGCCGCTGCTTTAACGAGCCTGGTCTGAGAACGAGTTGTTAACCTACACTTGAAACACTGTAGATCCTCCCCCTGCCTGCACAAGACAGACAAGGGAGTACAAGTACACTAAATCACACTAACCTGACAAATGGTTGATCCAATAAAAATCAATATACAATATACATATACAAAACACTAGCAACTCCTCAGGAACACTAATCATGCCATCAACAAGCAAGTAACAATGCTACAACAAGCTAGAGTGTTTGTACTTGATGGATAATTTACTGCCTACACTTGTCGACACAATCATTAAAAAAACGTCTTAAAAATACAAGAAGTTTCATCAATATATATAATGCTGGACAGTTAAAAAAAACAAATACATAAAATGAATAAAGCAACGGAGTGAGAATTAGAAACATTGATTATAGTGAATAATGTCAATTAAGTATACCAGTAAAATAACGGGAAAACTGTAGCCATAAATACAAAAATCAGTAAAGACTTTTTGTATCCTATTCAATTTTAACGCTAGTAAGAGAACACCTATGATTGCATTGTATCAAAACATTGAAGAGAATAAGTAAACCACTTACTTCTGTCTCGTAGTTGTTTGCCTTAACAAACAACTCAAAGTCTGCATTAGATACCTCGTGGACATCCAGATAGAAGGTATCAATCTCCACCCATCTGACAGGGGTTTCTCCGTCATTATGGAATCTGGAGTCATTGGTGCCCATAACAAACTTGCCTCCGGGGATTTCCACCATCTGCAGGGTCCGTCTCGAGCCGTCCACAACGCTGGCCGCCTGGCCAAACTTGTATCTTGGTTGGTTGGTCAGATAATCTTCTGTGGTCTTATAGTAAATTTCATCAGTTTGGAAAACTTGTCCATCGAGACGTGTCCTGCTGGAGGAACCACACCCACAGGAACTCCCTGACGTGTTAGTGTTCTCCTGTGCTGTTCGAAATGTTTCATTTCCGAGACAAATATTGATGGTTCCATATCCCAGAAATAACATGATCCAATATTTGGTTTCTGGCATTATGACGGCTTCTTTCGTATAGTTGTAAATCTTATTTCAACCAGATGAAATCTGAAAGAGAGCTTTAATAAGAATAATAGGCAGAAAAGGTCTTGCATGAATTATGAATACATTTATATATAAAATATTGTTCGATGGTTTGAAAGAAAATGGGGATACTTTATACAGCACCCCTTTATAAAGGTGTCCACTTTATAACCTTACGGTGATTTGTGCGTTTGTGGTGATTGTTGTATATTGTTCGGTTGGTGGGTCATGTATTTTGTTTGTATTTGTAGTGTTGACTGTATAAATGAGAAGTAACAGTCACAAGATTGTATTACTAATGAATCAAAGAGACTGAGGCACAGACGCAAGATCAAGTATGCGAGTACACAACCCTCACTTCTCAAGCCCGGGAGAAGTTTCCCCATTGCTTGACCCTAACTTGGGTTACCATCTATCTTCATCCGGCTGGAGTCATCACTACACGCAATATGGCCTGAAGACCAGGTAAATATCTTCAGTATACATAGCATGCCTCCTATACCCCCCTCACACACACACTATTCACCCGAGTCGCCCAGATGAGGAGCCTTGCTACATATACAATCTTCACTACACAATCCTCCTCTGGTTGAGAAGACTCGCCATTTGTGATCTTCGCTCCAGGTGAAACTCGTCTGTGACGAGTTTTTTTTCCCACTGGTGTTGGCTACCTTCTCAGGGGGGGGGCCTGGATTCCCGCTTGTTGAGGGCCCCCCTCGTGAGACCCAACCCACGGCCCACTAAGACAATATTCATGGTATTATGAAGCCCCTCGAGGCCCCATACAGAGTACCTAACATCTCGAGCCTTTTCCCCTTCCTGTACGAAGACAACCTTGTTAGATATACCAGAATTTAGTTCAAAATGTGTTAGAATGTTTGCCCGAAAATACACTACCGCCCTCCAGCATACACAACTTCACATTAATATACAACACTCACAAGCACTATGCAGTAAAGAAGCAAGCGAGAACGAGAAGTGTGGCAGCAGTATGGCCCGGCAGAGCGTCTGGCTGTTATATACTCCTGCTGGATGGAAAGTGTTGCCGGAATACTGCGGAAGAATATCCTTCTGCGCTGCGTCTGATTTTAAATGACGCCAGAAGAACGTAATCTTTGTTCACGGTTGTGAGTGTACAATGTTTTGGCCGATGTCCCTGACGGAGCGAGCGGGGCCACGTCACGCTAAATGTCTTGGTGGTAATTCCGGCAACTCGACCCGTTACAAGATCTTAAACAGGTTAAAGGCAGCTTTTCTGGAGGGAATACGACAACATTATTAAATATCCAAATACAGTATAATGAGGTCCTTTTACAAGACAAACCTCTGTCATCCCGAAGAAAAGTAATTCCCGGTTATTAGTTAAGGAACTCTAGATACCTTAATAATTAAAGCCCACTTGATAATGTTGTTGAAGATTCAAATTTTCCTGTTAATTTCTATGATTCGTGAGAGCACGGGTGTGTGTTGTCTGGCTCCTGGGAACACACTGAGAGCACTTGTGTACCGACTCTGAGCTCTCTACCTGGAGCTGCGCACGCACACACACGCTCCAGCACACTCAAGTGGACTTTACCAAACCAGTTCATCACTCGCCACCTTCCTCCATTGCCTCTCATACCCCATTTACCTAGCGATACCCACCCATCACCCCTTCCAACCAGTGGCCAGGATGCTGCTATATGGTAGGACATCAGAAGCGCCCAAGAAATACTCGACTGAGAATGGAGTTTCAAAGTCTATATCGAGACCTTAGTCTAATCCAAAGTCAATTCATGAGTTATATTTCAGGGTAAAGAATACTTGGTGGTGGGTCAGTAAGCCGTCACTCGGCCTTATTAACCCTCCAGAAGATAGGTCTTAAGCCTGTCACTAAGCGATCGTAGTGTAGTTGTCACCGATATATAGATAGCACTAATTCCTTAAAGTTATTTATTTATTTATGTATATATATACAAGAAGGTACATTGGGATTGTGAGGATACATAGCATAGTAATTACAATCTTGTAAAGCCACTAGTACGCGTAGCGTTTCGGGCAGGTTCTTAATCTAAGAAAATTTTAAGTAGGTAAATACTTGCAGAATTTATAATTTATAGTTCGTCCCTATTTCAGCATGTTTAGATAGGTCCTATATATTCGTTTTATAGCTGGATCACCGCAGCTTGGGGACTGTTGTGGTTCAGTTCTTGGACCAATTTTTGCTATAAAATTGTCTAAATAGATATGGTAAGCGGTGTAACTAGCATATTACGCTTTCAACTTGTGAATGTGGTAGGGTTCAGTTCCAGAGTCACTTAATAATTCATTGTGCTTACCTATCATTATGTGCCTCTAACCTTTTCCACTACCTCCCACGGGATGGGTATGGGGGGTGTATAATGAATGAACAAAATCAAAGTTGTCAAAGTTAACCAGCAAAACTGCGACTAATTCAGTGCTGTTGGACGCAAAGGGATGACTGATCAAATTTGTGAGTGATCTAGCGTGTTCACAGAAAATGAGAAATACAAGAGGCAGGGGAAACTATACCACACCCGTTGACGTACTTTAATTCAAAACAATAATTCATTTTGTTGGGGACAGGCAGCCAGTGTACATATACATGTTAGGCTCATATCGAGGTTTTCCTCCAGGGTCAAACTACTGACCATTTTCAGGATGCAACCCCGCAACAAGCTGAATAACTCCTGGATACCTATTTACCGATTGGTGAACCGGTCCATTAGGTGATGGCGAGACGCGCCCAACCCTATCTGCCCCACCTGGGACTTGATCCCGGTATTCCAAATATTGAGTCAAGAACGAACCCGACTGAATGTGTGGTTGTTTGTGTGTTTACTAGCTTGAAGTAGCCAGTCTCTTATGGCCAAATGCTCGCTAATACGTCTATTTACTCAGCCAAAAGTTTGAGAACAGAGCCTTAAGCAATTTATTCGTGCAAAACACTTGTAGCGAGCGACTCTTCCTGAACTCGCCCAACCACTTGGGCTGGACGGTAGAGCGACGGTCTCGCTTCATGCAGATCGGCGTTCAATCCCCGCCCGTCCAAGTGGTTGGGGCACCATACCTTTTCCACCGTCCCATCCCAAATCCTTATCCTGACCCCTTCCCAGTGCTATATAGTCGTAATGGCTTGGCGCTTTCCCTTGATAATTCCTTCCTTCTTCCTGAACCCATAACACGAGTATCTTGCCCCCACCGCCCCCAGGATGGGTTTACCGGCACACAGTAAGCTGGTAAACTACCCATGATTTGTAATTATTCACGTAAAAATATATATAGCCGCTTAAGATTATTGAACGGTCACTCAAAGACGTATTTATGACTCATGTTGTACAATTTGCTTCGCTCTCTGCTTTCAATCAAGGATTCCAGATTTGTTTCCCGGCTGAGGCAGATATGTTGGCCACGTTTCTTTTCATCTAATGCACCTATTCACCTAGCACTAAATAGATACCTGGAGTTAGGCAACTGTTGTGGTGTTACATCCTGCGGAGGGTCAGTAGTTCGACCTTGGGGTCGAACTACGTCTATACAAGCCTAAAGTATATGTATATACTCGGGCTTCCATCCGATGAAACAAATTATTTTGGCATTATATTTAAGGCGGGCATTACAGATCAATATTCATTCATTTTCTTTGAAGATACAATTTAGTCTCGAACCATACAATGTCACAGTAACATTATAACCATGTCAGTAATTACCAGCACACACATGTCAGGTCTTTTCGTACATGCGCTACTGACGCCAGTTCATGATCATTGGCCAATTTATCAACATTTCACGAGACATAATAATAATAAGGATATCTTAGCCATTATCAAGCTGAAGGAGGAATGAAAGTGAAGATAATATTATAATTGAAACAATGGCTACGAAATTACAACAGTTCATCGTCCCTTGGCGAGCGTAATATGTAACCTAGATAGGCGCCAGCCGTGGTGGAGGAACGGCCCTGTCATCCATGGCTAAGGCCAGGAGATCTCACACGACCAACAAACCTCTAACTGAGAGCCTCTTGTTGGGAGTAAACTATCAATTGAGAGAGAGAGAGAGTGCGAGTGAGTTATCAAAATCACAATAGCTTATTTAACAACCTAGCAGGAATAGTTTAGTCTTGAACATCACTGCAAACTAAAGTAAACTCGAAGTAAACTCAGTGTAAACATATATACGAAACGGCTCTCAGTATACTTACCAGTGTAAAGCGTCGCCAGGCCGGTCATTTAGCAACAACAGGGTCTGGGTGAGGCTGCAGTTCCGGTTTATGACAAGCAGCGGTCAACATGACAAATTGATATAGTTGATACAATGTGCGTTGCTGATGTAGATAATGCAATGTGTGTGGATGAAGCAATAGATGCAACGGGAAATGCGTAGTGGCAATATTTGCAATAAGAGCTTTCCCTTTTCATAGGTCATGGCGGCCATATATTAGTTCCTCCCCCTCACACACAACCCGTCAGTCTATTTACAACCAGGTCACCCAATTGCTCTCGTTCTCATGAATATATAGCAAACTCATCTGACTCGCGATTCGTCACTGACCTACTTCATCAGAGAGTCAGAGAGCAGCGGCGGCCGGTACAATATTCAGCGACTAACTCAAACAGTCATTCACAGCGAGATCACTATAACACAACAACACAGTCTCGTTTCCTCACTCACACTCATCAACCCGTCTTCCAGCTCGTCCTCCAAACGAAGATCCAAAAGTGATTCCATCCACCCGCCAAACCCCCTGTTTATGAATGAAAAGCGGTTTACACACGACTCACAACTGCTGACGTTCGAACATATCCGGAACAAGTGCTTCACTGACGAATTTTGTTCGAACCACAACGCTGTAAATGCTTCACCCACGTACTACAAATACAAATAATCGCCAACAGAACCTAAACACCTGACCTAACCTAACCTATGCCTATTTATACACAATATGATAACATATTATAATATTAATTTATACTTGAGAAAATTCCCGTTTTGAATGAACAGCATGTTAAAATTTATGAATGCGTCTGTGGGGTTGACCACTGAATGTAATGGACTTGAGTCGAGGACGGGTTGCGTCCTCACACTAGGCTGTCTAAAGCAGCGGCCGTCCTCCCCCTAATGCATTCATCAATGTTAACATACTATGTATTAAAAATTGGTTTGTTCTCATATATAAGTTAATATTATTATACATAAAAATTCTATATATAGTTAGGCTCAGGTTAGATTAAGTGTTTAGGTTCTGTTGGCGATTATTTGTATTTGAAGTACGTGGGTGAAGCATTTATAGAATTGTGGTTCGAACAGAGGACGTTAGCGAAGCACTTGCTCCGGAAGTGTTCAGACGTCATCAGTTGTGGGTCGTGTTTAAGCCGCTTTTCATTCATAAACAGGGGGTTTGTCGCTGGATTAACGAGCTTGGATCTTTGTATGCAAGGACGGGCTCCAACAAGGCTCAACGACAGGGCACAACCGGAAGGCAACAACAGGGCTCGACTCGTGGGAGGCGGGAGGGAGAGAGACGTCAGAGGGGTTGGCAAGTGGATGACGGGGTCATACTGGACAGTATCTGTAGTAACTAATATGTATTCAGTGAACGCTCACCGGCCGTTCTCTCTCATTCCCTCCACATTCCTCCCACATTCTCTCCTCTCTCTCTCTCTCTCTCTCTCTCTCTCTCTCTCTCTCTCTCTCTCTCTCTCTCCCTCTTCCATTCTCTCTCCTCCTCTCTCTCTCCTCTTCTCTCTCTCTCTCTTCTCTTCTCTCTCTCTCTCTCTCATCTCTCCTCATTCTCTCTCTCTCTCTCTCTCTCTCTCTCTCTCTCTCTCTCTCTTTCTCTTCTAATTCCCATTCTCTCTCTCACCACTCAGGATATCTGGACCTTCGCTACAGCCGCCCCGTGGGACATGCTGACGCCACCAACTTTCACATTGTGCTAGTAATCTAACCCTAAAATTAATAACACGGCCGCACTTTTATTTGTAATAATATTTTGTATATCCATGAGAACATTGCTCATATTTTTGCAATAATATCGGAGTTAAGGACGATGGTTGTCATATAAATTGATTCTGCTTTCTTAGAGAGCTATAATAGCAGACATTTGCATAATGTTGTTGATATTGCCGACTTAAACGATTTGGCGTCGTCTAAGGAGAACCTGGAATCAGAGCCGAGGTTAACTCGTCAGCCGGTCACCAGTGACATTTCTGACGGTAAATAGGACTTGGAAGATGATACATTAAGAGCAGCAGTTTGAGCTACCAAACCTTGGGTGAAGGACCCAAGTCGGATAATCTCGTAGGACAATGATGGGCGTTCCCATGCTGATAGGGGAGTGAAAGGTTTTGATATAACAGTGTCCCGGGCCCGTGTACAGAGTAATGTCCCACTCGGTGACTCGTGGGGAGGACACTGACACAGAGCAGGGGGTGAAGGAGACTCCTGTCCTAAGTCCAACAGCGGCGTCCGGGTTATGAGTGTCCATAAAAAGATTCCATGTAATTCGGAGCAAAGACCAGGTGGACGGTAGAAGATCAGAGATCCAGAAGACTCGTGGGGCTTGGTCCTCTCTACAAAAAGTTTCTAGGCGTGAAAAATATGCAAGAATGATGGCTGTCATCTTGTATGGAGAACCCCAAAAAAGGCGGAAGATGCAGAGCAGGTACTCTCTGGGATGGTAGGGGTAGTATATTGAGGAGTCTGACGGCAATTTGGAGTGTTTTTTTCTCAACGACGGCTTGATCCAGGTACCGGTTAGAAAAACCAGACTCAACCACCCGTTTTACCCTCTCACTCGCACCAAAGAAACGCGTTGCGTACTAGGAGGAACAGCTGCCCCAGGTGACGGAAGCAGAGAATATAGTCTTCACCCATGACAACACCATGGGTGGCTAAGGAACCATGGAGCCAATTTTTCATTTCAAGACCCACCCTTGAACAAAAGACGAGTTTAAGAAGCCACACTCAACTACCCCTGAGACCATCACACAAGTGTCCCTCGACATGCTAGGCACCGGTCATCAGGGGAAACGATGGGTAGATGGTTTCAGTAGAGTAACCATCCGTCCAGAAGTGATCACATGGGGCTGTAGATACTAATGTGGTATTTAGCCTGCGTTTGAAGCTCACAACTTTAGTGCAATCTCTAAAGTTTATAGAGGTTTTATTTGCCAAGGACGAGGCTGTCCGCACGATCACCCAACCAGTTGCTGGATAAACTCAGCGACGCTTAACCTGATTTGCTTAATGATTTTCTGATTTTCATCAGATATTCGTCATAAAGTGTGTGTACTCACCTAGTGGATGGGTGTATGTGTGTGTGTGTGTGTGTCTGTCTGTATGTGTGAGCGTGTATAATTGTGATATAATTTGCTTGCTGAAACTGAACATTTACGTAA
>WNGS01163813.1:2784197-2802040 GCA_020271785.1 Procambarus virginalis | reverse complement strand
GGGCGACAGCACATCACAACAAACCACAACACGATAAATGCATAAAAAAGACAGCATACAAGAAGGCACAAAGCATAATACATTGGCAAAAAACCAATCACAGTAACATCACAAAACCAACCTACATAAAACAACCAGACAAACAAAGGCATAACAGGGAACATAACAGTACAATCACAATACGTACCCAACAAAACATAAATAACAAACACGTACAACAGGTAAAGCACGCCACAACAAACGGAAGACAAAACAAAATGGCAAAACCGAACAAAAAACACTCGCCAACAGCCTGAAGGGCACACAATATTGCATAAACAAGCGCACGCGACATCTACCAGCCATACAAAAAAAACCGAACACACACCGGAGCACGCAGGAACCGGGAAATAAAACCCAACCCACCCACCACACACACACCCCACAACCATGCACACAACAGGAAACACAGATATACAGAATCATTCGCGAGGAACATCGGTGGAAATGTACTTCTCCGGGAAGGAAACATAAGGATATTTCGCCTTGTAAGCTTCCCAGACTAGATCACATCCTTTCTCAAAGTCATCACCAGGCCACGCCCAGCACCAGCATCCGCACCACCCCCGGCACCCGAAGCCACCACACCCCACTGCGGAGAGCCCCGGGCGGGGAAGCAACAGGAGGCACACCCGAGACACAGGCACCAGCCCCAGCAGGCACGTGTACCTCTGCCACCACCAAAAGTGTAGACAACGACCCATCTGGAGCTACGCCGTCAACACCAGAAGACCCACAGTCACCGAAGTCCTCAACATCAGCCCAGGCAGTAGACGAACGCCTGGAACATTTGGGCTCCGGCCGGAGATCGTCAGAGCCGGAAGCAGATCCAGAAGTACCGGCACCACAAGCCGGACGAACCGACGCCCGATGCAGAACGGCAGCAGTCTCTACCACAGGAGGAACCGGACCACACACAACAGGAGGCTCCGCAGCCACCCCAGCACCCAGCACAGTTGGGACCCGAGGTGCGGATGCAGGGCCAGGGTCAGCAGCCGAAGACGAGGGAGCAGACGGCGACGCCACACAGGGAGTACCAGGAAGGTGCACGGGAGCTGCAGGGCCAGAGACATGGTCAGGAGGAACATCCGACGGCACCGCAACACCCGGAAGAGGGTCTGCGACAGCCAAGGGAACTTCGGGCGACGCTGGGGAAGCCTCGGCAGTGAACGGGACGCTCACCTCCTCACCCCCGGAGTCCTCCTCCAGAGGGAGCGGCGGGAAATCCTCTTCACGGAACAAGTTCACGGGCGCGACTAGATCAGCAGTACACCCGGCAGCCTGATGCCCCAAGAAGCCACACTGGAAGCAAGTACGGGTTGTCGGGCATAAAACACCCGCACGTAGTATCCCAACAGCCGGACAGAGGATGGAATGTCCGACTTCAGCCGCATCCCGAGGGTTCGAATGTTGGTCTTCACTCCCGAATATGTGCCGGACGAAAGGGAATTCAGCCGCACACTGATGACGGAGCAGTACCTCTGGAAGAAACGCCTGAGGAGTGACTCAGGAAACTCCAAGGGGGCGCCATGAACACTGACGAACGTCACAGCGCCACTACGGTCCGAAACTGTCACAGACCCGGAGCCGTCCTGCAGCTGCAAAGTACGTCCCTGGTACCTCCAAAGAAAAGCACGGTACACCGCCTCACCCACAAACTTGATGATGACACGGTGAGCAGTCACCAGCTCAACACCACAAACGTCCCGAACCGGGACGCGAAGCATGTCACTCAACACCACGTCCACCAGCGGGTAACCAGCACGGCCAGTAAACTCCAAGCCGATGGAGTTTAACCGCACTACAGCGGGAATAGGGCCGCCCATCACAAAACACACCACGTCCCCACCACCAGGAACAGCAGGGAGGGTAGACACCCCCACACCCCCTGCCGGCGAAAACGGCAACTACCTCAAACTGCCAGAGCGGTCAAGCGACACTTCCTCACTCAACGGCAGCGCAGGTGGAACTCAAACTTGTAATGTAGTGCAGTAGTCTGAGGAGGAGCATATGCACATAGTACAACCATTCACTCTACTACCATACAAACAGTACTACTACCATACACACACTGCTATCATACACACAGTACTACCATACACACACTGCTATCACACACATTACAACCATACACACGCTACCGTTTAGACAATGCTACTCATTTACAAACTGAGAGGACAAGACTGGCAAGCAAAATGTTACTCTGCAACCAGTAACATTCTGAACAACATCAACATTCACATGAACAACTTACTTATCTTCGGCTTTATTAGATATTTTCACCTTCAAACATTTTTAGCTGGTTTGAATGTTTGAAAATAACTTTTGAATGAACAGCATGTACAAATTGATGAATGCGTCTGTGGGGTCGACCGCTGGATGTAATGGACTTGAGTCGAGGACAGTTGCCAAGTTGCCTTTCCACCACCGCCCATGGGATGGGTTGCATAATAAAGAAATGTATTTATTTTATAATATGTCTAGTTTTAATATCTTTCTTGTATATATATTTGTTTTTTATTTTATAAAAGAATTTATTTTAGGATTTAGTCAGTTCTTTTTTATTCATTTAATAAGATTTAAATTTGAACTATGATTTCCTCCGAGGCTATGGGTCCCCTTCTTCCAGCCAGAGGTGGTACTCCCTTCCAATTTGAACTATGTACATTTTTTTAGCTAATCCTGCGTTGCTTTTAATTTTTAATCACTATCGATGGGGAATATTTTAAATTAACTGAAGATGTATATCTTTCCACTTATTTTTCTTTTCCTAAAAATGTATTTATTACACTTGTACTTTCTCCCAAATTAAGGTAAAGAATATTAAAACATACGTGTAATACACTTTATTAACAATGTCACATTAGCAGAAGTGTAAGAACAGTAAAGTTGTTCCTCTAAATGATGCAGAAGTTTATTATGATGCATCATATTACACGAAGATTTTATAACAAGTCCTTCATGGTACCCTGTCACCAACGGCTCTGTGTTTGGTGGTGGACACGTTGATGTTCCACTCCCCCCTTGCCCTTCATCCACGGTAGTGGGCACGGTGGTAGTGGACAAGGCCAGTGGGCACTGGTAGTGGGCACGGTGGTAGTGGGGGTCAGCAAGAACATAATGGATATTTCCGTTATATATATTTATTAGAAGAGAGCTAATGTATGATCCATCGGGGGTACCTATTACCAAATTTTCTTATTTATTTTTTCTCATTTTGAGCAAAGGCATCGGGGATTGGTTCGGGTGACCGAGGAGCGCGGGCACTGTGACGCGATGAATAACAATTGTGCTCGTGACTATTGGCAGTCCCCATCACTGCGAACAGCACCGCCAGAACAGCCATCAGCATCGCAAACTGCAAGAATAATTAGACATCAAAATCAGTCTATTATGTATAGAAAACACTAAACCTAAATAGTTTGGGGGGCCTGACGACTGAGTGGACAGCGCTCGGCGTTCGTAGTCCTAAGGGTCCAGGTTCGATCCCCGGTGGAGGCGGAAACAAATGAGCAGAGTTTTTCCACCTTCATGTCCCTGTTCACTTAGCAGTAAATAGGTCCCTGGAGTTTGACACCTGCTACGGGCTGCTTCCTGGGGACGTGTGTGTATGTGTGTATTCACCTAGTTGTGCTTGCGGGGGTTGAGCTCTGCTCTTTCGGCCCGCCTCTCAACTGTCAATCAACCGTTTCTACTACTTTTTTCCCCCCACACCACATACATCAGGAAGCAGCCCGTGACAGCTGATTAACTCCCAGATACCTATTTATTGCTAAGTAACAGGGGCATAGGGTGAAAGAAACTCTGCCCATCGTTTCTCACCGGCGCCCTGGATCGAACCCGGGACCACAGGATCACGGGTCCAGTGTACTGTCCGCGCGGCCACCGGCTCCGTGTGTAAATTAGGATTAGGGACTTGCCCGAAACACTGCGTGCTAGTGGCTGTACAAGAATGTAAGAACTCTTGTACATATAAATACAAAATAATATATATATATATATATATATATATATATATATATATATATATATATATATATTTAAAAATGGCTGAATTTAGATTTTGTTTCTGATGTTGGATAAAATGTCAGGTAACTGGTTTTCCTTGACAATATATACTGTGTGTCACTCAGAGTATCGTAAATACAATCTTAATTAACTGTTTTAGTTTTACACTTCAACAATCTCAAGAGATCTAGGAAACTAACCCCAGGGTGGAGGTTAATGCTAGAGGTTTACTCTCCCTATTTAACTTCATATATCATTAGTATGGCATCTACTTCATTTGAACTTCTACAGGAACTAAAAAAAGTTCACGATCAAATGTCTAATTTCGTGTGTGTTAAGCACTTAACTGCTTGTTGATAAATAACACGAGTTTAAACATTATTCTCATAAATTAGAGCGTGGTATCTAAAATTTGTTTTAAATAAACTAAAGTTCTGTGAATATTAAATTTAAACAAATGCATCAATTAAGCAGTCAGCGTGGTATGGCTCAAGTAGAGAGAAAACCTTCTAAGCTGTGTTGTGTAGCGATCAACATTTACAAAGTGTAGTCAATATAAACAGGTAATACTTACGATCTTCATGTTGGCGGAGGAGTTGGTAACAACTGGAGAAGCTGTGAAGGAGTGTGTCTGGGGTACCCAACTCCCAGACTATATATACTCCTGCCGGGCCAGGTGTTATCAACACCCGTATCTGACCTGTAGGAAAATTTTCTGTAGGCAGTATCCTATTTCGTAAGATTTCAATTAAAGATAACATTTGTTCTCAATAGGACTGCATAATGTTTCGACAGCTCGCCTGACCATTTAGTGTTCTAGTTTGGATAATTGTTCAAAATGAAATCACTTGTACAGACCTTCTGTGGGTTTTTACCTCTCCTATCTTTTCCCTGAATTAATGTTCAATAAAATAAATTCTCTAGGTATAAAATTCTCTAGGCATGAAATAAATTCATAAATTTACACCAAATTAAGTGAAAATTATTATTAAGACAACATTACTGACCTGCTCAAAGGACAATAACATTTAAAGATCACATTAATACTGTAGTGTTAATGGTGTCTTCCACAAGTAAATTGCCGCTGGGAAGGTTCACTTTCAAGATCAATCGCTGCTTCCTCCACCTGCCAAGAGGTCCACAACTTTTAATACGTAACAAATTAATAGATAAAATTTATGTAGAGAACTCACCAACTCGTATCAGCGCACGCTTCCATCTACAATCAATTATTAGCCTAATCTAGTATATTAAATTAATTTGATTCATTTCAATATTTGATTTATCACAAATTGTTCCAGTTGTTCATGACAATGTAACTCACTACTTAAGTGGATTACTTACTTGGTTTGGGATAAAAAAAAAAGTGTAACCGAGCCCTGGAATTAACAGGTAAATCACACAAATATATAATTGACGTCAATTCAAAATACTTATAAATCATCACCATAGTTAACAGGAGCCCGGGTGCTTGGGTCAACTTCTTTCTCAACTCTATAACCTCTGATGGATATCTGAGCACGGTCTTTTGCGGGGTTGTAGGCGGTTGTACGTGGCAGTCACTTCAACAGTACTGTTTACAGTACTCCTCTCTTGCGGGAGAGGACCAGGAAACAACTGCTGGCTTGTTAAAGTTTCCCACTCATATTCCTTAACGATTTTGTCTAATTGTATGAAACAATATCTTTGTAATTGTAAATCCGTCAGTTAGGTGTTTCCGTAGTGTTTTATACTATGGATGAAAAGCATAAACAAAATTTGTCTGATAAATAGGTCACCTTATTAACCTTTGTTAATAAGGTTAACTTTGTTAACCTATGTCCTTCATGAGCTTGTGATGAATATTTCACTTATTACTGCTGAAAAACGGTTCTTCTCTTATTGACTCCATCATCCTCCCTCTTCTGTATGTAATCTAAATCAGCAGGAGGCCCCATGACTGTAGTCAACAAACACATCCACTGACTCGACTGACTGCAGTAGGATAAGTAGATACTTTACTGTTGTGGCAGATGAGCAAGAGGATGGAGGAAAGGGACACAGAAAGGGAACAAGAAATGGAGAAGGGAGAACAAAGTGGAGACGAGGGAAATCGAGAAGAGAAAAACTGGCAAGAGGTGGAGAAGGATCGTGTAGCCAGAACAATAATAGCAATACAATTGCCTCAAGATGTTTGGAGAAGCCAAAATTAGGATAATGAGTTAAATATACAAGCATTCCAATTTATTAACAATAGCCATATTAACAGGGAAGTGTAATAAAGTTGTTTCTCTAAAATGATGCAGAGGTTTATTATCTCTGACTTGGAGAAACAGTAGATGTGGGGACAGAGGCCAACTGTTCTCTGTCACTGATACCGTCAGCTCTGTCCTTGTGGTGTAGGAGCTGATACTCCGCCCCTTCACCCCATGCTAATGGGCAGGGAGGTAAAGGGGTCAGCAGAAAGTGAATGGGGGATGCACGTTATATCTTTTGGAGAAGGCTAATGCATGGCTCATCGAGGGGTGCTCTTTGCCTCAGTTATTCATTCACACTGGGACCAGAGGCATCGGGGCTTGGATTGGGTGATCGAGCAACGCGAGCACTGTGACGTGAAGCATGACAATTTGACACGTGGCCCTGGGTAGACCCCATGACTGCGAACATTTTACTGTCCCCGACAAAGGCAATTCTGTAGTTGTCCTTGACCGTGTGGACTACCTACAGAGAGCAGATGTCTTGCTCTCTGACTCTCGCAAATATGACCCTCTGGCTTCTAATCGTCTGGATCGCCTCAAAACGATTCAAATCGCCTCGCCTCAAAAGTTCCGACTCTGGCAAAAGTCAGAACATCTTTCAGAAACTTTAATACAGAGGATTTCGAGCACTGTATACCGCGTATGTGAGGCCAGTCTTAGAATATGCCGACCCACCGTGCCCCCCCCCCCCCATCTTAAAAACCACACAAGAAAGCTCGAAGAGGTGCAGAAGTTTGGGACAAGACTCTTCCTAAAGCTGCAAGGGATGAGGTACGAAGACCAACTGAAGGAACTAAACCTGACGTTTAAAAAGAAGGAGAGTGGGGACATCAAACATACGTATAAAATACTTAGAGGGATTAACAAGGTGGAAATAGAGGAAATGTTTACAATGAATAACAGTAGAACAAGGGGGCATGGATGGAAGTTTGAGGCTTAGATATGTTGTAGAGATGTTAGAAAGTTTTATTTTAGCGTAAGAGTTTTGAGTAAATGGAATGACCTAAAGGAGCTGGTTGTAGAGGCTAACTCCGTTCATACCTTTAAAAACAGGTATGATAGAGAAATAGGACAGGAGTCATTGCATTAGACAACCAACGGCTAGAAAAGCGGGGTTAAATAGCTGCAGGCACAAATAGACGAGTGCATACACACACACACACACTGACGGTTGAGAGGCGGGACCAAAGAGCCAAAGCTCAACCCTCGCAAGCACAATTAGGCGAGTACACACACACACACATGTTGGAGGGGTTTATCGGTTCTAACTAAATATAGGGCAACGAATTCTCCCCAAAATAGTCCACGTCTTGCAGGAAATATTTTTAGTTACGAGAGATTAATTAATTATTTATCAGGGGGAAAACGCCAAGCCATTACGACTTTATAGCACTGGGAAGAGGTCAGGATAAGGATTTGGGATGGGACGGGGGGAAGGAATGGTGCCCCAACCACTTGGACGGTCGGGGATTGAACGCCGACCTGCATGAAGCGAGACCGTCGCTCTACCGTCCAGCCCAAGTGGTTGGACTAGTTACGAGAGAAGCTAATTGTTTGTTGCGACACGGCGGTGAAAGATGGGATGGGGGAATGGGAGGTGTTCTGGGAGGGAGCTAGTGGAAGGGTATATTACAGAATCTGGCATAAACCGCATCAGTAAGTAATTCCATCTCTGGGTGGAAATTCCAACACGGTATCAACAAAGTCTAAAAGTCCCAGTTACGAACACAACTCACAGTACCGTGAGTGTAACGATCGAACACTAAACCCACACGCTAGAGAAGTGAGAATGTGAAGATAAAGTTTTATCTTAACTGAAATTAATTGGGGATAAATTGGTTCTCCCTGAACGTCGACGCGACGTTGCGCTAAATATATATACAGAAAATGTATAATTCACACTTAAATGAAGGAGTCATATTGATTCAATATTGTAAAAGCGTCGGCGAGAGAGAGAGAGAGAGAGAGAGAGAGAGAGAGCGATGAAGACATTCACAAAAAAAAAAAAAAAAAAAAAAAGGACGATGAGAGAACCTTACACAGAACGACGCAAATAAGCACATACAAAAACTCGAATTCTGGGAAACGCAAATATAGAGCCGGTTTTGTGAGCAAAAACGACAAAAGTCTAAATTCGCTGCGCATAACTTCAAAGGTTAGGACCCGCTGCCGTCCACCTAATCATCTTGTAGATGATAGACAAAGAGAGTGTAAACGGTAGACTGACATTTTCAGCTTCACCAGACACCTTCGGGCATTTTCCATTGCTGTATCTACATGTTCGTCTCCACCTCTCACCACTTCACCATCACCGACATATCACTTTCCCTCTTTCTTCCGTTATCATTTCTTCTTCCCTTTTCGTCTCCATTTCCTCCGTCCCTACTCGTTCCTCTTCTTCTCACACTCATCTGCCACAACAGGGCCTACTATCGTAGGCAGCCGAGTCAGTGGATGTATTTGTCGACGCCAGTCACGGGGTCCAGCAGGTATCCGACAGATATCCGACAGATATCCAGCAGGGTCTCCTGATGATTTAGTGGAGAAAGCCTGGTCCAGCCGGATGTATCCCCATAGGGTGCATTAATGAACAATCTTTACCACACTTGAGATATTATGGCTATCACGGCAGAAATACGAAAAAGTACACGATGAAATAAACAATTAAACAAATCATGCGGATGAAGCCACATGAGAAACTTAGTGAAGATCTGGTTTTCAATCTTCTCAGGATGACCATAATTACCTTCTAGGTTCACCCGGGTCCGGTGTCCCTGATTGGTGTAAATATTGCCTAAAATTCTTCCTGGAGCGATGCTGGAGAGTATTTTTTTAGATACTGCTTAGGCTTCCTGGCTGCTGTTGCAAGCCTTCAAACTGGTTTTTTTTACGTCTCGCTTTTCTCCTTCCTCGAGGCTGACCACTTGGGCTGGACGGTAGAGCTGCGGTCTCTGTTCACGCAGGTCGGCGTTCACTCCCCGACCGTCCAGAAGTGGTTGGGCACCATTCCTTTCTCCCCGTCCCAAATCTTCATCCTGACCCTTTCGAAATGTTGTATAGTCGTAATGGCTTGGCGCTCTCTCGTGATAATTCCCTCCTTCCCGTCCTTTGATGACATTGTATTTGGGTTTCAAATGTAAATTAAGACTAATCTTTAGCAAAACTTAGTAATCGTCATCTTTATATAATTTACTTTTAGAGATTGAAATTCATAAATATCTGGCATTTTTTGGATATCCTAATTCATAGGGAAGACCTTTGTCCTAAGTTTGGTGTTTACAGAATGCCTTCGAACAATTTGTCATTTGTTCGTTATTTCTCTGGGCACATATGATACTATACAATAATTTTTTCTACAATGTATCAGTGAGCTCTTCGTATTGTTGGTCCAGAGGTCTTCGATGAAGAGTGAAATTATCAATTCTATTGGATTCAAAGTTTGCTACCCATTAAGTTTTTTGTACGCTTGCCGTAGCAAAGTTCAAAATACATATTATAACAATCAGCACAAAATTACCCCAAAAAATCGTGCTATGCTCTATTTATTTTGGTTCAAAGTCTTTATCGAGGCCTCGATATTATTTTATGTACATCTAGTGTTTAATTATGAAAATACTATTGGAAAATGATTAGTTAAAAACAACCCTCACATGGATTCAAAATACCATATAAATATTGTTGTACATTCTATATAGGTTAAACACTCTGATTAAAACTTTTGAATTTCGCACGAAATATTCTGCAAGTGTCTAAATAGCTAAAGCTGTCTTGATTCATTTGTCATCAAAGTGATTGTGACATTCCTCAATCACAGATTGTAAAAAGCTTTTGCAACAAAATTATTATTGAATCTGCTTTAATTGAAAACTATTTAAAACGTGAAGATCTTTTGTTCTTTGATCCTAGATCTGTTATATTTTTAAATGGTCGAACTGTAATGTTCAATACGTGGTAAATACCTCATTAGACATTAAACACCGTATTTGTGAGCACATAAGTATTTCTTACCGCACTGGTCTGCCTCGTAGACAAGTTGTACCATTCTTGTATGCGAGATCTCAGCGAGGAAACATTCCAACCTTTCCCACCTCGAGATTTCCCTGTTCTGTTCGCTAGTTCGTCCCGACTGGAACTCGACATTTTTTAAAGTATCTCTCTGGCACTAGAACGAGACCCCGAGCTGAACGGTTCCGAGTCCTCGACTCCGTTGTTTACGCCACAAGTCAGCCCGTCCTCTAAACATAGATCCAAAAGTGATTCCATCCACCCGCCAAACCCCTTGTTTATGAATGAAAAGCGGTTTACACACGACTCACAACTGCTGACGTTCGAACATATCCGGAACAAGTGCTTCACTGACGAATTTTGTTCGAATCACAACGCTATAAATGCTTCACCCACGTACTACAAATACAAATAATCGCCAACAGAACCTAAAAACCTAACCTAACCTATCCTATGTCTATATATACACAATATGCTAATATATTATAATATTAATTTATACTTGAGAAAATTCCCGTTTTGAATGAACAGCATGTTAAAATTTATGAATGCGTCTGTGGGGTCGACCGCTGGATGTAATGGACTTGAGTCGAGGACGGGTTGATAAATGCTTCACCCACGTATTACAAACACAAATAATCGCCAACAGAACTTAAACACCTGACCTAACCTATCCTATGCCTATATATACACAATATGCAAATATATTATAATATTAATTTATGATATTATAATATTAATTTATGATATATTATAATATCTTGTACAAGAATGTAACAACTCTTGTATATATCTCAAAAAAATACTTGAGAAAATTCCCGTTTTGAATGAACAGCATGTTAAAATTTATGAATGCGTCTTTGGGGTCGACCGCTGAATGTAATGGACTTGAGTCGAGGACGGGTTGCGTTTTACTGACGAATTTTGTTTGAACCACAACGCTGTAAATGCTTCACCCGCGTACTACAAATAATCGTCAACAGAACCTAAACACCTGACCTAACCTATGCCTATATGTCCACAATATGCTAATATTATAATATTAATTTATATTTGAGGAAAATCCTGTTTTGAATGAACAGCATGTACAAATTTATGAATGCGTCTGTGGGGTCGACCGCTGAATGTAATGGACTTGAGTCGAGGAAGAGTTGCCTTTCCACCACCGTCCATTGGATTGGTATGGGGTACATAGTAAAGAAATTGAATTATTTTATAATATGTCTAGTTTTTATATTTTTCTTGTATATATATTTGTACTGTATTTTATTATATAATATACTTTAGGTTTTGGTCAGTCCTTTTTAATCATTTATTAAGATTTAAATTTGAACTGTATACATTTTTTTAGCTAATCCTGCGTTGTTGTTTTAACCACTAACGATGGAGATTATTTTAAAATAACTGAAGATGTATATCTTTCCACTTATTTTACTTTTCCTAAAAATGTATTTATTTATATACACTTTTGTACTTTCTCCCAAATTAAGGTAAAGAAAATTAAAACATACATGTAACACACTTTATTAACAATGTCACATTAACAGAAGTGTAAGAACAGTAAAGTTGTTCCTCTTAAATGATGCAGAAGTTTATTATGATGCATCATATTACACGAAGATTTTATAACAAGTCCTTCATGGTACCCTGTCACCAACGGCTCTGTGTTTGTGGTGGACACGTTGATGTTCCACTCCCCCCTTGCCCTTCATCCACGGTAGTGGGCACGGTGGTAGTGGGCACTGGTAGTGGGAATGGTAGTAGTGGACACTGCCAGTGGGCACGGTGGTAGTGGGCACTGGCAGTGGGCACGGTGGTAGTGGCCACGGTGGTAGTGGGCACTGGTAGTGGCCACGGTGGTAGTGGGCACTGCCAGTGGGCACGGTGGTAGTGGGGGTCAGCAAGAACATAATGGATATTTCCGTTATATATATTTATTAGAAGAGAGCTAATGCATGGATCATCCAGGGTACCTATTACCTCATTTTCTTAATTATTTTTTCTTATTTTGAGCAGAAGCATCGGGGATTGGGTCGGGTGAGCGAGCAGCGCGGGCACTGTGACGTGATGCGAAACAAAAACTGTTGTGCGCATGGACATTAGCAGTCCCCAAGACTGCGAACAGCACCACCAGAACAGCCATCAGCATCGCAAACTGCAAGAATAATTAGACATCAAAATCAGTCTATTATGTATCGAAAACATTAAAACTAAATAGTTTGGGGGCCTGACGGCTGAGTGGACAGCGCTCGGCGTTCGTAGTCCTAAGGGTCCGGGTTCGATCCCCGGTGGAGGCGGAAACAAATGAGCAGAGTTTTCCACCTTCATGCCCCTGTTCACTTAGCAGTAAATAGGTCCCTGGAGTTTGACACCTGCTACGGGCTGCTTCCTGGAGATGTGTGTGTGTGTGTGTGTGTGTGTGTGTGTGTGTGTGTGTGTGTGTGTGTGTGTGTGTGTGTGTGTGTGTGTGTAAATTAGAATTAAGGACTTGCCCGAAACGCTATGCGTGCTAGTGGCTGTACAGGAATGTAAGAACTATTGTATAAATAAAAAAAAGTCTATATATAAATGGCTGAATTTTGATTTTGTTTCTGCTGTTTGATAAAATGTCAGGAAATTGGTTTTCCTTGACAAGATATACCTGCGTGTCACTCAGTATCGTAGATACAACCTTAATTAACTGTTTTAGTTATACTCTCCAACAATCTCAAGAGATCTAGGAAACTAACCCCAGGGTGGAGTTTAATGCTAGAGGTTTATTACCCCTATTTAACTTCATATATCATTAGTATGGCATCGACTTCATTTGAACTTCTGCAGGAACTAAAAAAAAGTTCCCGATTAAATGCTTAATTTGGTGTGTGTTAAGCACTTAACTGCTTGTTGATAAATAACACGAGTTTAAACATTATTCTCCTAAATTAGAGCGGGATATTCCAAATTAGTTTTAAAATAAACTAAATTAAGTTCTGTGGATATTATTATATTAAATTTAAACAAAAGCATCAATTAAGCAGTCAGAGTGGTGAGGCTTAAGTAGAAAGAAAACGTTTTAAGCTGTGTTGTGTAGCGATCAACGTTTACAAAGTGCGGTCAATATAAACAGATAATACTTACGATCTTCATGTTGGTGGAGGAGTTGGTAACAGCTGAAGCTGTGTGAGAGTGTCTGGGGGATCGAACTCCCAGACTATATATACTCCTGCCGGCCCAGGTGTTATCAACACCCGTATCTGAACTGTAGGAAAATTTTCTGTAGGCAGTATCCTATTTCGTAAGATTTCAATTAAAGATAACATTTGTTCTCAATCGGAGTGCATAATGTTTCGACTGCTCGCCTGACCATTTAGTGTTCTAGTTTGGATAATTGTTCAAAATGAAATCACTTGTACAGACCTTCTGTGGGTCTGTACCTCTCCTATCTTTTCCCTGAATTAATGTTCAATAAAATAAATTCTCTAGGCATAAAATTCTCTAGGCATGAAATAAATTCATAAATTTACACCAAATTAAGTGAAAATTATTATTAAGACAACATTACTGACCTGCTCAAAGGACAATAACATTTAAAAATCACATTAATACTGTAGTGTTAATGGTGTCTTCCACAAGTAAATTGCCGCTGGGAAGGTTCACTTTCAAGATCAATCGCTGCTTCCTCTACCTGCCAAGAGGTCCCAACTTATAATACGTAACAAATTAATAGATAAAATTTATGTAGAGAATTCACCAATTCGTATCAGCGCACGCTTCCAGTCTACAATCAATTATTAGCCTAATCTAGTATATTAAATTAATTTGATTCATTTCAATATTTGATTTATCACAAATTGTTCCAGTTGTTCATGACAATGTAACTCACTAAAGTGGATTACTTACTTGGTTTGTGATAAAAAAAAAGTGTAACCGAGCCCTGGAATTAACAGGTAAATCACACAAATATAATTGACGTCAATTCAAAATACTTATAAATCATCACCATAGTTAACAGGAGCCGGGTGCTCGGGTCAACTTCTTTCTCACTCTATAACCTCTGATGGATATCTGAGCACGTCTTTTGCGGGGTGTGAGTGGTTGTACGTGGCAGTCACTTCAACAGTACTGTTTACAGTACTCCTCTCTTGCGGGAGAGGACCAGGAAACAAGCTGCTGGCTTGTTAAAGTTTCCCTCTCTCAATCCTAGCGATTGTCAATTGTATTTGAACATGAAAAAACTAATGTAATCCTAGGTGCACTGGAGCAGCCGTGGAGTGCGGACGTGTCCCTCCGTGACTGCTGGAGTTGTTCGCTGTTTGGTCGCCAGGTGGCGGGGCGTCGCTGCCCTACCAGTGTTGTTGCCTGGCTGGCTGCTGCTGACGTGGCGGAACTGAGTTGCGATGGGGGTCCCCTCCCACCGGTACTGCGGGCTCAGTCTGTGGGCCTGGAATTTTCCAGCCGGGCTGGATACCCAGAGATTGCACGGGTTGTGAGCAGCTGCAGGTACCTGTGATGGATATCTACGGTGTCGAGCTGGTGACGGCCCGTCGGGTGATCCTGAATTCACTGCAGACATGGCGTATCGCGAATTTCTACGTCGATACGAGGGGCGGACATTGCCTCTGCAGGATGGTGCGGGCACTGTGTCCATATCTGATCGGAGTGGTGCCCTCACTACGTCAGCGTCCATGGGGCTCCTTTGGAGTTTCCGGAGGGTCTGCTCCGGCGGTACTTCGGCCGTTTTGGCGCCGTCGTTAGTGTGCGGGTGAATGTGGTGTCCTCGAGCCCACTAAAGGGTGTCCGCACAAACATTCGTACCCTGGGCATGAGGTTACGGGAGGATATCCCGTCCTCTGTGCGTCTGCTGGGGTACACAGTTCGTGTGTTTTACGCCCGCCAGCCCCGGACATGTTATCGCTGTGGCCTGTCGGGCCATCAGGCTGCTGAATGTTCTGCGCCGGCCTCTGCGCCTGTGAACCTCTTCAGTGAGGAGGACTTCCCACCGCTTCCTGTGGAGGAGGTTTCTGTGGGTCTGGACGCCTCCCCGGACGCGGCTAAGCCCCTGTGTCGCCTGATGCGCCCCCTGTGGTGGACGTTCCCCCGAATGTCGCCGACCCTCCTCAGGATGTTGCGATGCCCTCGGTGGATACTCCTGCTCCTGTCCCTGATGCTCCCGTGGGCCTTTCTGATGCTCCCTCCTCGCCGTCTGCTCACCCGTCTTCAGTTGCTGCCGCTGGCCTGCGTGCTGCATGCTGCTCGCGCATCCTCGCCTCGGGTCCCGGCTGCGCTGAGTGCTGGGGTGGCTGTGGGGCCTCCTGTTGTATGTGGTCCGGTTCCCCCTGCGGTTGAGGCTGCTGCCGTCATGAGACGGGGTTGGTTCGCACGGCTTGTGATGCCCGTGGTTCTGGGTCCGCCTCCGGCTCTGAGGATGTGCGCCGGTGCCCAAGCGGTCCAGGCGTTCTTCTACTGCATGGGCTGATGTGGAGGGTTTCGACGCCGATGGGTCTTCGGGAGATGATGTGGTGGTCGCTGACGTCCATGTACCTGCTGATGCCAGGATTGTGTGTATGATTCACCTCCTGTTTCTTCTGCAGGCGGTTCTCCGCAGTGGGAGGTGGTAGCTCCTCCGGACGTAGGTGAGGTGGGTGCTGGTGCAGGCCGCGACCTCGTGTTGTTGCTGAAGAAGGATGTTCGGCCCTGCAGATGTCACGTCCGGTGGTTGCTGCGGAGCCCTGTGGGGCTGCCAAGGTTACAAGTGCGCTGCCCGTTGCCCGCGCCTGTAGGGGGAAGCCGTCCCGATCATCTTGGCCTCCGGCGTGGCGTACGATCAGAAGACCAACCTTTGGATTTGGCTTTATGACCGAGTGCTGCCTGTTCCGTGGTGCCCCTCGACTATCTGGGTTCCACAGGCTCAGGCTTTGTTGAGGGTGTGCCGAATTTGATGCCCGATCCTCGTACGGCCCATAGTCACTCTGACGACATCATGTTGCTTTGGGAGGCGTATGTCTTCGTTCCGGCAGCGAGTGGGCGGATAAGTATGCGCACTCTTGATAGTTTGTGTGNAGTAGATCAAAGTTAGTAGAGCGGTTGGAGTTACTAACGACGTGCGTAATGAGTAACTAGCAGCAGTTTACGCTCCGTGCGTAGACTACTGTGTAGACTGCGACACTGGAGACAGTCTACGCCAGTAACCCACCTTCACTACCTCTCTTTCCCCCAGGAGACTCCCAGAGCGAGGATGTGTGCTTGAAGAGTGGGACCTTCTCAGCCCTGGCAGGTAAGGTCACTGGTAGATAAGGTCACTGGTAGGTAAGGTCACTGGTTGATAAGATCACTGGTTGGTAAGGTCACTGGTTGATAAGGTCACTGGTAGTGGTATATAAGGTCACTGGTAGGTAAGGTCACTGGTAGATAAGGTCACTGGTAGGTAAGGTCACGAACAGGAAAGGCCACATGCAGGTAAGGTCACAAGCAGGTAAGGTCACAAGCAAGTAAGGTCACATGCAGGTAAGGTCACAGGCAGGTAAGGTCGCAAGCAGGTAAGGTCACAAGCAGGTAAGGTCACAAGCAAGTAAGGTCACAAGCAGGTAAGGTCACAAGCAGATAAGGTCACAAGCAGGTAAGGTCACAAGCAGGTAAGGTCACAAGCAGGTAAGGTCACACGCAGGTAAGGTCACATACAGGTAAGGTCACAATCAGATAAGGTCACAAGCAGGTAAGGTCACAAGCAAGTAAGGTCACATGCAGGTAAGGTCACAGGCACGTAAGGTCACAAGCAAGTAAGGTCACAAGCAGGTAAGGTCACATGCAGGTAAGGTCACAAGCAGGTAAGGTCACAAGCAGGTAAGGTCACAAGCAAGTAAGGTCACAAGCAGGTAAGGTCACAAGCAGGTAAGGTCACATGCAGGTAAGGTCACATACAGGTAAGGTCACAAGCAGATAAGGTCACAAGCAGGTAAGGTCACAAGCAGATAAGGTCACAAGCAGGTAAGGTTACAAGCAAGTAAGGTCACATGCAGGTAAGGTCACATGCAGGTAAGGTCACAAGCAGGTAAGGTCACAAGCAAGTAAGGTCACAGGCAGGTAAGGTCACAAGCAAGTAAGGTCACAAGCAGGTAAGGTCACAAGCAAGTAAGGTCACAAGCAAGTAAGGTCACATGCAGGTAAGGTCACAAGCAGGTAAGGTCACAGGCAGGTAAGGTCACAGGCAGGTAAGGTCACAAGCAAGTAAGGTCACAGGCAGGTAAGGTCACAAGCAGGTAAGGTCACAAGCAAGTAAGGTCACAGGCAGGTAAGGTCACAAGCAGGTAAAGTCACAAGCAAGTAAGGTCACAAGCAAGTAAGGTCACAAGCAAGTAAGGTCACAAGCAAGTAAGGTCACAGGCAGGTAAGGTCACAAGCAAGTAAGGTCACAGGCAAGTAAGGTCACAGGCAGGTAAGGTCACAAACAGGTAAGGTCACAAGCAGGTAAGGCCACAAACAGGTCAGGTTCACATACTCACATCACAATACCCTTAAGAAACTTCATAGAAAACACCGACCTTACCTAACCTTGTTAGTATGTTAAAATAAGCATCT
>WNGS01163813.1:2767756-2784172 GCA_020271785.1 Procambarus virginalis | reverse complement strand
TTCCCCAACAATGACTCCCAACAACCAAACAAACTTAAAAAGTTTTATAACTTAGTTGTGCATAATTAACTTTACATAAGTGACCACCATATATCAATCCTGGATGACTCAAAAGTAATAATTACCGGTTGGGCAGTCAATAACCCTACAACTTGGTTTTGACATTTCCATGGTAAATATTACACATAATAAAATAACCAAAAAGTTCTTGTTCTTTTGAATATAAGTTTGTTCCTTTTATATTTTTGTAATAATAGTGGGGACTGTTCGTGAGGTTGTGCAACAGCTAACATATATTGTGTTATGAGGGTTACTATAATGTGTTTTGGAGGTACCATAGTTGTGTTGGTTATGAGGTACCATAATGTTGGTTTGTATGGAGGTCTGTAATGTGTTAATGAGTGTACCCATAGTGTTTTTTATGAAGGGTACTAAGTAATGGTTTATGGAGTACCCCCTAGTGGGTGGTTATGAGTTTGTACTATAAATGTTTTGGAGGTACCATTTATTGTTGTTAGAGGGTCACCCAGTATGTGGTTGGGGGTGTTTGTATCATGACTTAAATAATGTGGTTTTATGAGGTACCATTAGTGTGTGTGTTTTTTTTTATGAGGTCTTGTTAATGTGTTATTAGTAACCATAGTGGTGTGTTTGGAAAAGGTACTTATAACAGTGTTTTTATGGTACCCAGTATGTGTTTGTTATGAAGGTACCATAATGTGATGTATAAGGTTTTTATGAAACTGGTTAACAGACTTGTGGCATGCGAACATGATTTGTTGCCCGTGGGTGGTGGGGGATTACCTGCCCGGTGCGGGCCCATCGGTCTTCCTCTTGCCATCAGGCCACCTCCCGTTATGTCCCCACCAGAAGCCCGGAAAAGAAAAAGTTTCCCGACACCCCACCAAACGCCCTTTCGTCCCCAACCCATTACAAGTAACTGATTTGGTCCCCGTCACCCCCCTCCCTAAACGGAGGGAAATTGGAATGAAAACTTTTTTGGTTATTTTTTAAGCCCCATTCCTCTCGTTAATGGTCGTGGATACTGAAAAACAGGACAACTATCCACCAGGTCCCCCCACGCTTGGGAAATTAACTCCACCGCCTCACCGATAAAAAAAACAAGCTGGCACATACGTTAAATAGTGTGAAAATAAAAACAAACAAAAAATTGTTTGGAGAGGACTTTGCGGGGGTCCATTTTGCTTAATAAATGTTGAGGGTAATCAGCTGAGGGAAGGTAAGTGGGTGGATGGATAGTGGGAATCAGGGGTTTGAGGTTCAAAGGTTATATTCTAGGGGTGGCTAGCCTCCCGGCCAGGTTTTACCACTAGGCTTTCCATTTCCATACTTGTACACAATCCTTATATTCCCAAAAATTTCACTGGAACTTCCCCATTTTAGAGCACAATAATGGGGGGGCAGAAGGGGAGCTTGACACTCCGAGGGATAAGGGGTCCCAGCCGGTCAAAGGTCCCACGGGCATGGACCGATAAACTCCGGGGCCAGTGGTGGGCACGAAGTGCAGTAGGAACAGCGGCACTAAAAGGAAAACTCACTACAACACACACACCAGTAACAGCGGAAAACGGAGCGGCCAGAGTGGGAGGTCTAAACCAATGAAGGCGGTAGGCTAAAGGGCGAAGCCGCGAACCGTAGCCTAGTGTGGGAGCAAGGCTGTGTGTCACTACCCTCCGCTTCCTCCCGCTCAAGTAGTGGCTCTGTGGAGGGTAAGTGAAAACGTAGCAGAACGGGCCAGATTATGCAGGAGGACAAGGAAAGGGTGGGAAATAGGGGGGGGGGGGGGCGTGTGCATGGGGGGGGTAGCTTCGGGGGATACGAACAGCGGTGGGATAACAGAAAAAGTAGGGGGGGGACACAGGGTTATGTGGTCGACGTTGCGGCGAGAAATTTGCCTAAAAACACATAGGCAGAGGAGGGGCCGCTGTCATGGAGAAAAATAAGAATAATTAAAACGAGTAACCATCCACGGGTGGGCGCAGGAGTGTACCAGTGCCGCTGGCGCGATAAAGGGCAGGGAGCAAGTACCTTCAATGCCCGCACAATAAGTCAGGGATGAGAACCACTACATCCGAGGATATGGAAATGGTTTAACACCGTCGGGGCTAAAGCTATCTCGGGGATGCGCACAGAAACGGTGGGGGGTGGTGGGGTCCTTGCGCAAAAGTAGTGGCGCAAGGTTCCCTGGGTAGGGCGAACGGGAGGCGGCAAAACTAGGAGAAGGGGGGGGGAATGAAAAGGAAAAAAGGGGCGGACAGGGGAGGGGGGACTGAAAGCAGAACGGGGGAGAGGCAGGGAGACGGGGGGAGACCCCACAGAAGCTTACAAAGAAGGGGCCAAGGAAAGGGAAAGGCGTGGGGGCAAAATACAAGGAAGAGGGCAAGGGCGCGCTCTGGGTTCGGCAACAACGCAACACAAAAAACGAGAAAAGCAAAAAAAGCAACCAGTACGAAGGGAGGCAGGAGCGAAGAAAAAGCCCAAGAAAGGGAGAAAGTACAAAACCGAGCAAAAGGGAAGAAAAGGAAAGGACGAAGGAGGAGAAAGACAGGGGGGGCGAAAAAACCGGGCCAAGAAAAACCTTACCTGGGGGGGGAGGGAAGATCACAGAGGGGGGAGGAACCATTATAACCGGCCCGACGCTGTTCATAATACAAAGATGAGGATAATACAAAACGTCAAAAGTCTCAGACGCATAAAACACTAAAGATAAGGCCAGAACCAGTGAGGTACGTACCGCTGCGTGCTGCTGCTATGTCTAGCCACAGATACCCATTGGGAAAGACATAGCTGTGGAAAAAAGCTGTGACACAAAAAAGACGACACCCCACCGGGGGGGGGGGGGGGAGCAAGAGCATTGTTGAAACCAGGCTGGGCTGTGCCACGAAGAAGGGCCAGAAAATCCTACTCTCACGTCCCACTCTCCACTCATCGCCGCCCCGTTGAAGACTCCCTGGTGAGCCACCTGGAATAACACATGGACTGGGGAAACAAAAAAGAGAAAATGAATGCACCCGCCCCTCGAAAAGCAAGTGGGAGAAACATCGTCTTAGAAGCTGCAGAGCAACACAGCAAGCCGCAGTGAGAGCCCTACTTATAGCCAACAAAACCACCGTTCTCCTAAAAACCCAGCAGGCAAAATGGTAATTAGTCCAAGACCACGGTGACGTTAGCCCCAAGAGGGTGAGGGACCTCCAGCCCAATGAGAAAGCCACTGGATGGGAGTGGTTTTACCCTCCTGAAGCACCCCAGGAAGAAAAACGTTGACCTGCGCCGCCACTTTAAAAACCACTGTGTTGCGCAGAGTTTATTGTGAATTAATTCCCTCATTTCGACTCCCCCGTGAGCATGAAATAAAGTGTTCCCTTTCCCCCCCTTCCACCCGTACCTGTTCCCCACATTCCCCCCTTCCCTCGCCCCCCCCCAACAATTCGTTTTTTCCCTTTTTTTCCACCTTTTTTCCTCGGTTTTTCTTCGGCGAAATGAGTGAATAAATTCCCCTTCCCTGAACATGTCTATGTAAAAATAAATACCAATTCCACTATACTTACTATTGCCAGCTTATTTGGGGGCTTGTCTGTTGGGTGGGGGAGCGTGGACAAAGGTGCGCTGAGTACAGTCATCACAAGGCCTGCTTGGTGGCAGTGGGTGAATTCGCACTCCAGAACCGGTCCGCGCAGGCCATGTCAACATGGGTTTATTTCGCCACAACACATATATTTTCCAAGTTATGTTGTTTTTAATGAAAATAATTAATGGTATTGTTTGTGCCAACATGCATGGGGTTTTAAAAATTATATTTGTGTTTTTTTTTTTTTTGTTTTTTTATATTTTTTTTCATTTTTTGTTTGTGTGTGTTTTTTACAATATGTATACAGTAGACGTTTTTACGTTCATAATGTTCCATGGGGAACTGTGATACATGTGTGTCAGTAATGGGTCCCCACAATAAATGTTTATTGTCCTCCTGCAAATCATTAATTACCGGTGTTAAAATTTCACTACATTACATATGTTACAGGTTGACCATACCACAAAGACTATTTAATACCGTAAAACACTGTATTTTACCCACAGACAAACACTAAAACACTTCAAAACGTTTGGTCAGTGCAGTACTCTCCCGGATGAGTATAAAATCAAACAAAAGTAAGTCCCATTGTAAAACGGACAGCTACGAACAACTTTTATTTAAATTGACAGCTATAGGGAGGACTTCGCGCTTCGATCCCATTGCACTATGTACAGATAAATTTCGTTCTTCCTTTTTCTCCCTTTCCTTATCTTCATTTCCTGTTTGTTCTATTTTTTTGTACTGTATTCCTCCCTGTTTCTTAATTCTGTGCTAGCTGCAAATAATCAACTCAGGACAACAACGCACCCTTGTCTTTAGTATTTGTAGGTTGTATGTTGCCAAGCTTGTAAAGCATAAAAGACAGGTGTATTGAAAAGATTATAGGAAGGAATCCAATTATGTTGTAAGTAAGCTTGAAAAGTGCATTTGTATGGTCCCACACAGGAAGATTTCAGAACTAGCCACTCAAGGTGTCCGTCAGGTAGGAAGAGATGTCAGGGGTATTCTTGAGAAATATCTATTATGGCATATACGACCACCATGGAAGCCACTAGCACTCTTCATCTATGCTATTTGTATCATATGCATCATCCAGCTGAAGAAACGACAGAAAACGATTCCCATTCTATTCACAAGTATGATCATGCGATAATAAATTTAGAGTGGCATATCAATTGCGAAGGGGTGAGGGCATCATTAGTCTACAAACGAGAAAATATTATTAAAGCACGAGTCGGGGGGTATCCCCGCGCTTGTATCGGTCCTCATAGGTGCTTGTAATCACTTACGTTTACTCCTTAAACTTCAAAAAATCGTGACCTATTGTAATTAAGCCCATAAGTGTAGGTACAGGACTCGACAGCCAGACAACGGTTTCCTACTCATTCTAAGACCATGCGTCGTCTTTTAGGCTCGAAAGGAAACGTGGGGCTTAACAGGCTCAAACATCAATTCTGGAGAATGTATGCCTCGGCTTTGTGCGGTCAGGAAGAAGTGAGCACTTGAAATACAAATAAAGAACACGACAACCAAACGGCACTAAATAGTTTAAAACAGCTGGTGCCGCTATCCACAGGAAGTGTCGCATGGGGTCCGATCGCGGGGGAACGATGCCGCAGAACATATAATTATGTCCCACAAACAAAGTAGCAAGCAAACACACAACTCTAAGGGGGCGCAGTACATTTAAACATACTTCGGGGGGGTGCTGTAGTCCCCCCAACACTTAGCTTGGGCAACCCGGCCCGTTGTGTTTTCGTGGGGTTCTGCGCGTCCGGGGGGCTTGTAAGGGATAGGCTATGGGGCTAAAGGGCCAGGTGAGCATTTCCACTATGACCTCTAGGTCTCCCGGTATCCAGCGTACCCTAAGGTAGGCCCTCCAGACTTAAGACAGTCTACACCACGACGTTTAATAAATCAAGGGTCAGAAGCTGCCACCCACCCTTAAATACCAAAAACATCCATCTTCATACCCACCTGGTCTAACTCGTTTACCCCCCCCTACCTCCCAGTGCCACACACAAACCCAGTCGGAAAATCGGGTCTGCCTGGTTGGTGAAGCGGGGAAACCAGTCCTATACGGCGACCGTCACAAACACAAGGACGATGAAGCTTTCACGGTGCGCTTGTGCGAGAGGCCGGCACTTAGACCTGTGACCTGGTCCCGAAACACACATGCAATTGGTAACAGCGGGAAGGTGACAGTATCAAAAAGAAACAAGCGTGGATGGAAGATTGGGATGTGGGTCCAGAGACCTGTGCGTAGTGTCATTAGTTATAGCAAGCGCCTTCTTTGGTCTAATTAACGGGACGGACCCAATGGGACAGGGGAAAGAGGCAGGGTCGGCCCCTCGGGCCGGTGTGGGCACAGGGCTCACCAGTCCCTATGAACTACTCTGCCAGCTAAAACTTTATACCAGTCGACCTCCTAGAAAAGTAAAACAATACCACTAATTAGGTGGTACGATGTGCGGGAAGAAAGAAGGGTTTGGTGGGGGTTTGAAAGCTCGGGCTAACCCTAGTGCAAGCGCTAGACAAGGTAACAAATTTATATTTTCAATATGTAAAAACAACTAGTTTTTTTCCCCTGATAACAAAAACATTCATTTGCCGGGTCACGGGGATGTAAAGCCCCCAGAAAGAAAGGCACAGGAAGAATTCAAAAATGTTTGTGAGCTAAAGGCTTGCTGATAGTGGGGGGGGATTGGGTAAACTACTTGATATTAAATGGAGGACACTTATGGTATGTATACCTTGGGAAAGTTTGCCACACTACAGGGATGGGGAATGAGCAAAAGACGGTCCATCCCCCCAGTCCAGGAAGACGAACAACTCCCAAGACTTGTTGTGGGCACAACACACACAGGGGGGAGGAGGGAAGTAAGGGGGAGAGAGAGATAGAAGGGGAGAAATAAAGAGAAAAAGGCCGAATAGGTGGGTCCATGGGCATTGTACCTTCAGGGCATGTTTTTTGGATATCCGGACGCAACCAAGTTGCATATCGGGTTTGTTTAAGTTAATTCTTGGATAACCTTCTGATTAACAACGTGTTAATTTTATGATTTGTGTTATTTTAAGATTTTCGTGCGAATAATAGCCATAATTTGTTTTTTGTAGCTGGAGCCTAATAGTACATTTTATGTTTTATTTAAAAATGTAGTGCAACGAAAAAAAATTCAATTCGATTATCCGGGTCCCCCCCACATATTAGGTATTGAGGAAAATTAATTTGTATTTTTTTTTCCTGACAGAACGCCAAACATTTAATGGGTTGTTGAAAGGTTGAAATACAACAAGTTGTGGAGAACCTTAGTGTATGAAGAGTATAGCTACTTTCTTGTGTGAAAGTTTTTGAAGAAATGAGTTGATATAATGAAAGTTATTTGATACAGACCTCCCTGCTGGTGGTTTTTGTGGAAATTTTTTTCCCTCCTGCCCTTTTTAACCAAAAACTGGTCACCACCACCCCCTTAACTGGAACGCAGGCCATTGAGGACAAGGGGGGATCAGTCTTCCCTGAGAGGAGGTTTTGTCTTAGAGACATGTATCCAATTTTTGGGGTTTTAATTTTTTTGAAATCGTAACTTGTCAAGTAAATCCAAAGCACAGGATTGTGAGGGTTTGACAAAACATGTAAATATCCGCTTCCCTGCCAACAACCACACACAAAGCAAAGGAAAAGAAATTAGAAACAAAAGGATGATGAACAGTCTTTATTATGATATTAAAACAGTAAATATGTGTCCAACACAATTATTAAGAGTGAAATTAAATGAGGCGACTTAACCACGCCACAGAAAGTGTGAATCCTTCTTAGGGAGAAAAGCTCCATCCTGGCAGACATTGTCCACAGTATTTTTTTTCCAACGTTTAATACCCGAAGTTGATTAAAAAGCAAGGGAAAAACTTTCAAAAAAGCAGGTAAAACTGTTACTTTCAAAATTTTCTTTAAATTTTCACTTCAAAACTTTTTTCAAAATCAACTCAAAAGCACGTCCTGGTTAGAAATCGAAATCAACATAAAATTGGTTCTCGTGGTTCACTGTCCAGGGTGAAAAAACAAATACAAATAATTGGTTCCACATATATTGGGACACGATTAATCCCGAAGGAAAAATATGTTTTTTTTCAGTTTCACTACATTTAAAACATAAAAAAACAACCCATCTTTTAAAAATAGGGCTTATCAGACTAAATCTAAAGTAACAAAATAAATTAAGGTTGTGTGGTAACAAATTTTCTCAGACCATAACCACAATAGCAGTTCTGTTGGTCCGAAAAAAATGGCACCCTTGGGAAAGAATGACCCCCCTTGACGAGCCCTGAGTGTGGGTGGTGTGGGTGTCCCACAACAGTGTAAAAGTGTTGCTGGAGAACCCCTCCTTCCCTCCTCCCATAAGTGTGGGGGGCACTCAATGTATACATCCACGTCCTCCCATTAAAATCAGAGGTAAAACCTAAATCAACATTTTTGGGATTCTTCACTCCCCCCTGTGGACCACTTCCGTTTGGGAAACTACACAACGTGAGAAAAAATGATATGAGGGGTAAATTTTGGTTATCAGGGGAAACAACTAGTTGTTGTTTTGTGTACATATGTTTAAATAAGCGTATGTCCTGTTTGTCCCAGGTTGGAGTTCACAGCCTCGCCAAACTTCTAGGTTGCTGGTAAGGGTAGGCAGAGTCATAGGAGAACTATGGGTCGGAAATGATCTCTGTCCCATTGTCCCCCATTAATATACCAAAAGCTTGCTAAACATCAGACTCCATCTTCGCTGTCTTGATCTGTACCCTCCCTTCTGCTACGACAGGCGTAAAGTGGCTACGTGAGCGTGTGTGGTAGTGAAGGGATGGTTGCAGTGACGATGGTTGTGTGGTGTGATGAAGACAGGTTACAGTGCGTGAAGTGGGATGAGGTGGGGTTGTAAGATGAGTGAGGGTTAATTATTAAGGTCGTGTGTAGTGCTAGTGCTATAGTGATGGGAGACTGTGTATGTGAAGATGTTGTTAGACTCCAGCACCCGGCAACGCCGGGTGACCCCCAGCTAGTGTGGGACAAAAAAAACAAGATTTTGTACTTGTTGGCAATATATCTGATCTGGAGGACCAGGATCTTTGTAAGGATTAACTAGGTCCGTGTTGTTATATTATCAAGATTCCCGCACGGATCCATGTGAAAACGTTCCGTTCTCGTAAATTTAGAGACCTCTGGTTGCGGAAACCAGACAATTCTGTGCAAATATTTGCGAGAATTATCATGTGTAGTCACAGGGATGAGAAGTTCCTGCATGGATGTAACTGCCGTGTAATGTTTAATATTTAATGAAGGGGACTCCCATGTTAGAATGAAACCTGTTTTTTTAATGTGAAATAATAAATTATTGTTATATTTGTATTCCTACAATTACAGAAGTAAAAATATTTCACTTTATGGTTATTAGCTATTTTTTAGACTCAATTTTACTCTTGGTTATAGTTAAAAAAAAGACACCTGAACCCATATTTAAATGAAGTTCAGTGAAATTTTGAATATTAGGTATTGTGTATAGACTGAGAATGGAGCCAGGTGAACCCTGGCCGGAGCCTAGCCACCCTAGATATACTCCTGAACGCCTCAACCCCTGAGTCCACATATCGACACCCTACCTTCCTCTCTGAGTATAGCCCTCAACATTAATAGCAAATGACGCAGCCTGCTCCAACTCAATTTTTGTTGTTATACACAACTATTTCACGTATGTCCAGCTGTTACGAGCGAGTAAGTTCCCAGCGTGGGACCTGGTGATAGTTCATGTTCTCGTATCACGACCATTAACGAGAGAATGGGGCTAAATAACCAACATTTTCATTCCACTCTCCGGTTAGTGAGGACGGGACAAAATCAGACTTGTAATGGTTGACGAAGGGCGTTGTGAGGGTGCGGGCCACTCTTCCGCTATCTGGGCCCTACGGAGCCTGATGCAGAGGATCCCGCTGGCCGCCGTCAGGATCCCCACCACCACGGCCACCATGCCCTCGTCGATGCCACAAGCTGTACATTCATACCTCATAACACATTATGGTACCTCATAACACACTATAGTACCTCATAACACATGCTCAACCACTAGGTACCTCATAACACATCTATATAACACTGTACCTCATAACACAAATCTCATAAATTGGTACCTCATAACACACTATGACTTTTAGTACCTCATAACACACTATGTACTCACTTTGTACCTCATAACACACTATAGTACCTCATAACACATCATATAAAAAGTACCTCATAACACACTATAGTACCTCATAACACATATAGTACCTCATAACACATCTATGGTACCTCATAACACACTATGGTACCTCATAACACATTATAGTACCTCATAACACATTATGGTACCTCATAACACACTATGGTTACCTCATAACACATTATAGTACCCATACCATATGGTACCTCATAACACAATATATGTGTAGCTGTTGCCCAACCTCACGAACAGTCCACTATTCATCATCAAATATAAAAGACAAAACTTATATCAAAGGAACAGAACTTTGGTATTTTATATGTGATATATTACCATAAAAATGTTAACCAGTTTGTAGGTTTTGATCACCGGTAATTATACTTATTGAGTCTCAGATTTGATATATGGTGTCACTTATGTAAAGTTATTATGCACAACTAAGTATAACTTTTCAGTTTGTTGTGATTTAGTATGTGACCTGACCTGTTTTGGGCCTTACTGCTTGTGACCTTACCTGTATGTGACTTACCTTGCACTGTGACCCTACTGCTGTGCCTTATGCTTGTGACGTACCTGCCTTGACCTTACTTGCTTGTGCCTTACTTGCTTGTGACCTTAACTTGCTTGTGACCTTACTTGCTTGTGACTTATCCTGCTTGTGACCTTACCTGCCTGTGACCTTACTTGCTGTTACCTTACCTGCTATGTGACCTTACCTGCCTGTGACCTTACTTGCTATGTGACCTTACCTGCATGTGACCTTACCTGCTGTGACCTTACCTGCATGTGACCTTACCATGCATGTGACCTTACGCTTGTCTTCTTGCTTGTGACCTTACCTGCTTGTGACCTTACTGCTGTGACCTTACCTGCCTGTGACCTTACGTGCTGTGACCTTACCTGCTGTGACCTTACCTGCCTGTGACCTTACCTGCACTGTGACCTTACTGCTGTAGACCTTACCTGCTCTGTGACCTGTACCTGCCTGTGACCTTACCTGCCTGTGACCTTATCCTGCCTGTGACCTTACCTGTACTGTGACCTTACCTGCTGTGACCTTACCTGCTATGTGACCTTACCTCTTGTGACCTTACTCTGCTTGTGACCTTACTTGCTTGTGACATACCTCTTGTTACCGTTACGCTGCAATTGTGGAACCTGACCGATGCATTGTGGACCTTAGCTTGCTGTGACAAAAATGAATGGCCTTGTGGACCTTAACGTGCCCTGTGACCAAAGTACCTGCATTGGTGAAAACCTTTACTTGCTTTGGGTGACCTTAACCAAAAACTGCTTGTGGGGTACCTTATCTGATTGTGACTCATTACACATTGTATGATGACCAGGATTACTCATATGAACGGTGGGGTGAACCATTAACCTGCTTGTGAAACCTTACCAGAATGCCTTGGGGCACCCTTAACCATGGGGCCTTGTAGAAAACCTTAAATCTGGCATTGTGAACCTTACCAATCCTTTATGACCCCGGTTACATGGAATATGCCTTGTGACCTTAACCATGCTTGTGACCAGTGAACCTGCCTTAGCCGACCGAAAAATTACCCTGCCGGTGAACCATTACCCCATGCCTCCCAAAATGTTAACACATTACTAATTGCAATTGTGTGAACCTTACCGACCTTGTGACCTTACCCCTGCATGTTGTCCCTTTGATCCTGGGTTCGTGAACCCAATTAACCCAAAAATACAACCCGAGATGAACAACTATATCTACCAAGTGACCTTTTAGAACAACCTACCATGGTTGGTGAAGAGGACCTTTATCCACCTTACCAAGTAGACCCTGGAAGATCCAACCATGGACCCTATTATTGTACCACCCCAGGTGATCCTTTAAGGGAAGATCAAAAAACCCAGTTTATGTGAAAAACCTTAAAAAAAACCCTAAACAACAAAGTGTCGTGGACACTTAAATAACCTACCAGTAATACAATTAACCTGCAAACCCCAGGGCTTATGAAGGAAAAGAAATGTCCCCACTCTGATTCAAGCACAGAGAACATACCATACGAACTATGTGGGAGTCTCCCGGGATGGGGGAAAAAAGAAGAGGTAAAGTTGGAAAAAAGGAATAGGGGTATAAACTGGACGGTAAGACTGTCCCCCCCGGCCCCTGCCCCCAGCTCCAGTTAGTGGTTACCCCGCAAGTCCTAACACGCGAGTAGAAATCACACCCTACGGCCACGGAGCCCACGTACAAAAACTGGGGGCTTGGCAAGTAAACTCCATTAAAACGCACAGTCAAGTTTAGTAGAAACAGGAATCCCAACCGCATCCTACATAACCTGATTATGAAATACGAGCTTGTAAACCTCTTCACCCCGACACGGGAACAGAGGTTAACAATGAAGAGAATTTACTAAATACAGGTAAATAACGAGATACAAAAAAATCCCAGAAATCACTACTGTGAACAAAACCCCAAACAACACCAGAAGGAAAACAAAAACTAAACCACCGAAACAAACGAAGGAAAAAAACAAATTAACCATACAACAACAAAAGTGAAACAACTAACCAACAACAAACAAGCAGGAAAACAACTAACCACGACACAACAGTAACAACATAAAACCCACCGGGTGCAAACAGGAAACAACTAACCAAAACACAAAACGAAAAGGAACAACCCCAATATTGCTTCGTAATTACAATTATTACTTAAACTATACCTATAATAGGTTAAGTAACAATTGTAATACGAAGCTATAAGATGCTTATTTTACATACTAACAAGGTTAGGTAAGGTCGTGTTTTCTATGAAGTTTCTTAAGGGTATCTATTATGTTTAGTATGTCACCTATGCACGTATTTAATAAGTCAATATTGACTATACGAATTTGCGAGGACGGGTTGCACACCCACACACCACCACACTGTGCTAATGTACACCTTCTCCCCCCCCCCCTCCCCCGTGTAGACTCAGCACTGCCACTGGCGGAGTCCTAAGAAGCAGAAACGGTCCCTACTGGAGGAGCAGAAGGAGTCGAACCCGGCCAACATCTCAGAGTCCCTCAGCTCTTCCAGTCCATCCAGGTCGTGCGGGATGACCAGCTCCTCCGCAGCCCTCGGTAAGTTGTTCTCTGTTGTGGTGGTTAGTTGTTCCTGTTGTGGTGGTTAGTTGTTCTGTTGTGGTGGTTAGTTGTTCCTCTGTTGTGGTGGTTAGTTGGTCCTCTGTTGTGGTGGTTAGTTGTTCCTCTGTTGTGGGGTAGTTGTTCCTGTTGTGGTGGTTAGTTGTTCCTCTGTTGTGGTGGTTAGTAGTTCCTCTGTTGTGGTGGTTAGTTGTTTCTCTGTTGTGTGGTAGTTGTTCCTGTTGTGGTGGTTAGTTGTCCTCTGTTGTGGTGGTTAGTTGTTCCTGTTGTGGTGGTTAGTTGTTCCTCTGTTGTGGTGGTTAGTTGTTCCTCTGTTGTGGTGGTTAGTTGTTCCTGTTGTGGTGGTTAGTTGTTCCTGTTGTGGTGGTTAGTTGTTCCTCTGTTGTGGTGGTTAGTTGTTCCTCTGTTGTGGTGGTTAGTTGTTCCTCTGTTGTGGTGGTTAGTTGTTCCTGTTGTGGTGGTTAGTGTTCCTCTGTTGTGGTGGTTAGTTGTTCCTGTTGTGGTGGTTAGTTGTTCCTCTGTTGTGGTGGTTAGTTGTCCTCTGTTGTGGTGGTTAGTTGTTCCTGTTGTGGTGGTTAGTTGTTCCTGTTGTGGTGGTTAGTTGTTCCTGTTGTGGTGGTTAGTTGTTCCTCTGTTGTGGTGGTTAGTTGTTCCTGTTGTGGTGGTTAGTTGTTCTCTGTTGGGTGGTTAGTTGTTCCTGTTGTGGTGGTTAGTTGTTCCTGTTGTGGTGGTTAGTTGTTCCTCTGTTGTGGTGGTTAGTTGTTCTGTTGTGGTGGTTAGTTGTTCCTGTTGTGGTGGTTAGTTGTCCTCTGTTGTGGTGGTTAGTTGTTCTCTGTTGTGGTGGTTAGTTGTCCTCTGTTGTGGTGGTTAGTTGTCCTCTGTTGTGGTGGTTAGTTGTTCCTGTTGTGGTGGTTAGTTGTTCCTGTTGTTGTGGGGTTAGTTGTTCCTGTTGTGGTGGTTAGTTGTTCTCTGTTGTGGTGGTTAGTTGTTCTCTGTTGTGGTGGTAGTTGTTCCTGTTGTGGTGGTTAGTTGTTCCCTGTTGTGGTGGTTAGTTGTTCCTCTGTTGTGGTGGTTAGTTGTTCCTCTGTTGTGGTGGTTAGTTGTTCCTGTTGTGGTGGTTAGTTGTTCCTCTGTGTGGTGGTTAGTTGTTCCTCTGTTGTGGTGGTTAGTTGTTCTCTGTTGTGGTGGTTAGTTTTCCTGTTGTGGTGGTTAGTTGTTCCTCTGTTGTGGTGGTTAGTTGTTCTCTGTTGTGGTGGTTAGTTGTTCCTCTGTTGTGGTGGTTAGTTGTTCCTGTTGTGGTGGTTAGTTGTTCCTCTGTTGTGGTGGTTAGTTGTCCTCTGTTGTGGTGGTTAGTTGTTCCTGTTGTGGTGGTTAGTTGTTCCTGTTGTGGTGGTTAGTTGTTTCTCTGTTGTGGTGGTTAGTTGTTCCTCTGTTGTGGTGGTCAGTTGTTCCTCTGTTGTGGTGGTTAGTTGTTCCTGTTGTGGTGGTTAGTTGTTCCTCTGTTGTGGTGGTTAGTTGTTCCTCTGTTGTGTTGGTTAGTTGTTCCTCTGTTGTGGTGGTTAGTTGTTCCTGTTGTGGTGGTTAGTTGTTGCTGTTGTGGTGGTTAGTTGTTCCTGTTGTGGTGATTAGTTTTGCTGTTGTGGTGGTCAGTTGTTGCTGTTGTGGTGGTTAGTTGTTCCTGTTGTGGTGGTTAGTTGTTCCTGTTGTGGTGGTTAGTTGTTGCTGTTGTGGTGGTTAGTTGTTCCTGTTGTGGTGGTTAGTTGTTCCTGTTGTGGTGGTTAGTTGTTCCTGTTGTGGTGGTTAGTTGTTCCTGTTGTGGTGGTTAGTTGTTCCTCTGTTGTGGTGGTTAGTTGTTCCTGTTGTGGTGGTTAGTTGTTCCTCTGTTGTGGTGGTTAGTTGTTCCTGTTGTGGTGGTTAGTTGTTCCTCTGTTGTGGTGGTTAGTTGTTCCTCTGTTGTGGTGGTTAGTTGTTCCTGTTGTGGTGGTTAGTTGTTCCTGTTGTGGTGGTTAGTTGTTCCTCTGTTGTGGTGGTCAGTTGTTCCTGTTGTGGTGGTTAGTTGTTCCTGTTGTGGTGGTTAGTTGTTCCTGTTGTGGTGGTCAGTTGTTCCTCTGTTGTGGTGGTTAGTTGTTCCTCTGTTGTGGTGGTTAGTTGTTCCTGTTGTGGTGGTTAGTTGTTCCTGTTGTGGTGGTTAGTTGTTCCTCTGTTGTGGTGGTCAGTTGTTCCTGTTGTGGTGGTTAGTTGTTCCTGTTGTGGTGGTCAGTTGTTCCTCTGTTGTGGTGGTTAGTTGTTCCTGTTGTGGTGGTTAGTTGTTCCTCTGTTGTGGTGGTTAGTTGTTCCTCTGTTGTGATGGTTAGTTGTTCTTCTGTTGTGGTGGTTAGTTGTTCCTGTTGTGGTGGTTAGTCGTTCCTGTTGTGGTGGTTAGTTGTTCCTCTGTTGTGGTGGTCAGTTGTTCCTGTTGTGGTGGTTAGTTGTTCCTGTTGTGGTGGTCAGGTGTTCCTCTGTTGTGGTGGTTAGTTGTTCCTGTTGTGGTGGTTAGTTGTTCCTCTGTTGTGGTGGTTAGTTGTTCCTCTGTTGTGGTGGTTAGTTGTTCCTCTGTTGTGGTGGTTAGTTGTTCCTCTATTGTGGTGGTTAGTTGTTCCTCTGTTGTGGTGGTTAGTTGTTCCTCTGTTGTGGTGGTTAGTTGTTCCTCTGTTGTGGTAGTTAGTTGTTCCTCTGTTGTGGTGGTTAGTTGTTCCTGTTGTGGTGGTTAGTTGTTCCTCTGTTGTGGTGGTTAGTTGTTCCTCTGTTGTGGTGGTTAGTCGTTCCTGTTGTGGTGGTTAGTCGTTCCTGTTGTGGTGGTTAGTTGTTCCTGTTGTGGTGGTTAGTTGTTCCTGTTGTGGTGGTTAGTTGGTCCTCTGTTGTGGTGGTTAGTTGTTTCTCTGTTGTGGTGGTTAGTTGGTCCTCTGTTGTGGTGGTTAGTTGTTCCTGTTGTGGTGGTTAGTTGTTCCTCTGTTGTGGTGGTTAGTTGTTCCTCTGTTGTGGTTGTTAGTTGTTCCTGTTGTGGTGGTTAGTTGGTCCTCTGTTGTGGTGGTTAGTTGTTCCTGTTGTGGTGGTTAGTTGTTCCTGTTGTGGTGGTTAGTTGGTCCTCTGTTGTGGTGGTTAGTTGTTCCTCTGTTGTGGTGGTTAGTTGTTCCTCTGTTGTGGTGGTTAGTTGTTCCTCTGTTGTGGTGGTTAATTGTTCCTGTTGTGGTGGTTAGTTGTTCCTGTTGTGGTGGTTAGTTGTTCCTGTTGTGGTGGTTAGTTGTTCCTGTTGTTGTGGTTAGTTGTTCCTGTTGTGGTGGTTAGTTGTTCCTGTTGTGGTTTAGTTGTTCCTCTGTTGTGGTGGTTAGTTGTTCCTGTTCTGGTGGTTAGTTGTTCCTGTTGTGGTGGTTAGTTGTTCCTCTGTTGTGGTGGTTAGTTGTTCCTCTGTTGTGGTGGTTAGTTGTTC
>WNGS01163813.1:2727289-2748614 GCA_020271785.1 Procambarus virginalis | reverse complement strand
CCTGAGGACTTCAACTGTTCCTGGTAGAGAGAGAACTAATTGTTGTAAAGCTTCCCTAAAGCTCTACGCAGAACGTTTTCTAAAACATTTCAATACTTTTGAAGATGAGTTCTTAATGTTTGGATACAGTTTCCAGAGTCTCCTTCGTAGGAGTAATAGTCGCTGTTGTTGAAGTACGAAGGAAAATTAAAAGAAAAAATGAGTATAATCGAGTAATTGAAAAAAAACTGAACAAAAGAATATCAAGATAAAAAATTAAACTGAGCATCAAGTCCAATCTTTCTTTAGCTCTTCAGAATGGTCGACAATTTATTCCCCACGATGAGTACTTTTGGGAGGATTAACTTTATGGGGATGGGGATTCTATAATTATTGTCTTGTCTCCCCATTTATATATATATATATATACATATATATATATATATATGTAATAATATATATATATTATATATATATATATATTATATAGTATATATATATATTACCATTATATGTGAGAAGCTGCATAACGCGCAAGCCATATATCACTAAGAACTATAATATAAGTGGTATTGGTAATACTGGCACCAAAAAGGAGTTAAATAGTATAGAAAGGGGACAACACATTGTTTCTGCTGCTTCCTTTAATACCCAAGGCATATCTTTTCAGTCTTATTTGTTACATCCATTTCCTGTAGTTGTTTATTTCTGGCGACGCTACCATACCGGCGAGTCTTTCCTGTGTGAGTGTCCGTTGAGTTGGGGCTTTTATCTCTGCTGGCTGACCAAGTTTCAGCTTAATGACTTCTTGGAAGATTTTGTTAATACTTCTTCATCATCTCCGTGCAGGATCCTTCTCCTATGTATGCCTGATCGATCACAGATATCATCATCCTGATGTGGATATGCTAGTAGCTTAGGTTGGTCCTTAGCTTATCTCTCTCCTCTCTCTGTCTTCTCTCTCTTCCTCTCTCTCCTCTCTCTCTCTCTCTCTCTCTGTCTCTCTCTCAACCTCCGTCCCGTAGACATTGATTTGTAAGTACAAATAGGATTTTTTTAGAACCTGTAACGCCTGGGAAAAGGAGCCACAGACTCAAGTTTAAAAGGCAACGTTGCGGAAAAGTTGTTCGAAAGTTCTCGTTTGAAAACAAATTGTTACAACTGACAGCAACTCTAAGTGAGAATGTCATCAATAGCAAAGTCATCAGTAGTCTCAAAGTGTCATATGACAAAAATTAAACAAGACACACACGATCGTAGCTCTCATCCTATAACTGAACTCGGGAGGTTATATCTTCTTGAGATGATTTCGGGGCTTAGGTCCCCGCGGCCCGGTCCTCGACCAGGCCTCCATCCCCCAGGAAGCAGCCCGTGACAGCTGCTAACACCCAGGTACCTATTTACTGCTAGGTAACAGGGGCATAGGGTGAAAGAAACTCTGTCCATTGTTTCTCGCCGCGCCTGGGATCGAACCCAGGACCACAGGATTACAAGTCCAGGTGCTGTCCGCTCGGCCGACCGCTCCCTCTCCCCGGAGAGACCACAAGTAACGAGAAGGAAGAAGACTTACACAAACAGCAAACGCTTTGTGTTCGTGTAGGTCCTGTACATATTGTGGGTACATAGAATATGTACATCACGAGGTACATATTCTAAATTGGTGAACACCAGAACATCCCTTAGGAGCCTTTATCAGCAGGCATTCAGAACACTGTACTCTACCTACGTGAGACAAGTCATAGAGTATGCAACCAGTCCCTTTCTCGGAAAGCATATAGAGATACTTGAAATCTAATGAATAATTCCAAAGATGCTCGTTACAGATTGACATGGAAGGAGAGCGGAGAAAAGTCGCAAGAGTGAACTTACGACGCTTGAATAGAGAAGTTAAAAATGGACACAATGGACGACACAATAAGGAACCTTTCCTTATTCAGTCTACTCATAGCCCCAGTCGATAGAGTTTCGGCCTCACACGCATTGGGGTCCACAGTTCGAGTCTCCTAGAGCTCAAGTGAATGAGAAGACACAATAGAGTCATAAGATAAACATGAAATACATATGTGGTAACATATGGGAATGATCACCTTCTATAGAAAAATAACTGAACACCATATTACAGTAAGAGCATTCCACTTCGATCATACGGAGTTAGATGACGGCATAGTGTTTCACAGGCCCGAGTTCAATCCCCGGAAGCATGATTGGTACACATTATTTACGAGAGTAAAAAAAGGCAAAGTTTAAAAATAGAACCAATATTTCGCAGCGCCAGACGCTTGTGTGGTAAGGCAGAGCTATTCTGTGGTCAGCGACGCTCATTTGGGAGAGTTGTGGCCCACCAATACCGCCAACTGCCTGATATATGACTGTTTTCCCAAGAGGATGAGGAGAAAATAGGGGTTTAATGGTGGATGTGTGTGGTGTGTGTGTGTGTGTGTGTTATCACCTAGTTGTACTCACCTAGTTGATTTGCGGGTGAGCTCTGTCTCTTTGGTCCCGCCTCTCAACAGTTAATCAACTTATGTATAGGTTCCTGAGCCTACTGGCTTTATCATATCTGTGTGGTGTGAGTGTGTGTGTGTGTGTGTGGTGTGTGTGGTGTGTGTGTGTGTGTGGTGTGTGGTGTGTGTGTGTGTGTGTGTTATATTATTACGTGTGAACATTCATCTATTTCCACTTTGTCAATTCCCCTGAGTATTTTATATGTCCTATCATATCTTCTCTCTCCCTTCTTTTCTCTAGTGTCGTAAGGTTCAGTGTGTGTGTGTGTGTGTGTGTGTGTGTGTGTGTGTGTGTGTTGTGTGTGTTGTGTGTGTGTGTGTGTGTGTCTGTGTGTCTGTGTGTGAGAGAGAGATGACGAATATAGTCTCTAATATCTTACAGAGAATATTTGTTAGTGATACCGGTCTGTAGTTCAGTGGCTCCTGTCTTCCTCATTTCTTTATATAGGCACCACATTTGCCACTTTCCAAACGTCAGGCAGTTCCCCCATTCCCCCAGGGAGGAGTTGAAGACCATAGCAAGAATTCCACAGTGTGCTGCAGTTGCCTTGTAAGATCCTTGGCGAGTTCTTGACAAGACATATGGTTTTCCTCGTCTTCAGCTCTACTGTTTCTTTACTTCTTCTGATGTCACTTTAATTTCGATCATTCTTCTGGTAGCGCTTGTTCTATTAGAAGTCGTAGATGTGGAGGCATATCTAGTTCGATCTTAAACCCCTGAGACTGTCATTGAGTTCTTCGCACACTTCTTTATTATTCTTTGTGTAGCCTCTTTCTCTTTTGTGTAGTGTGATCATTTACCGACGCCTCTTCCTTATGTAGCTATGTAGTAATTTTGACCGATCCTTGGTCTTGGTTCCTATATCGTTCTCACGCTGCTGTTCTGCTGCAGCAAGCGTTGATTCAGCAGGAGTTCTAATGTTCTGCTGCCATCATGCCTTGTGTTTTGTCTCTCAGTTTATATATATAACTCGAGTGGTTACAGCACTAGACTGCTAGAGGCCTGGCCTATATCGCCACCTCCTCTCATACCTACTACTCTCACACTGAGCGAATGATTAATAATGTCCCTTAATCCGATTAAAAGAAGAACGTAAACAGATTCCAAAACTTGAATTATTAGAACCAGTAGCCGGTCGCTTCGTTAATCCGGATTCCGCTTACACAAACGCCAGATATGTAAGATATATGGTAATCGGATTTCAGGTGATAAAATCGACGAACAACGCGTTTTAAAGTGATCAGTATTCACGCCAGAGGAGCGAGCTCCCCAGTTTAGTGGGAATCTGCACGAAAACACCAACTAAGGTGTTTATAGACGGGAAGCCTTGACTGTGTTCATACAAGAATGTTAATTATCATACCTTGGGCCCCCACTGTCACACCCATCTATGTTTTCGAGTGATTGGTTGGATACGTCACACACACACACAGTCAGAGTAGCAGACAAAAGGAATGCATTAGGAAGTGATGTGGTGGAGGCTGACTCCATACACAGCTTCAAGTGTAGATATGACAGAGCCCAATAGGCTCAGGAACCTGTACATTGGTTGATTGACCGTTGAGAGGCGGGACCAAAGAGCCAGAGCTCAACCCCCTCAAGCACAATTAGGTGAGTACACACACAAACACATTTATAGATATATATGTAGTAGATATAGATAGAAAAAATATTCTCGGAGTCTGCAGGTTGTTACAGACAACAGTCCTCTCGTCAGGGGCGAGAGGGGACAGCAGTAAGGGACAGCGAGAAGTCAAAGGATAGCAGTAAGGGGCGAGAAGTCAAAGGATAGCAGTAAGGGGCGAGAAGTCAAAGGATAGCAGTAAGGGGCCAGTAGTCAGAGTGACGTAGGGTAACAAGCAGATTACCACAAGGATTGGTGCTGGGACACACACAATATTTCTCATTTATATAAATGACCTACATAAGTTAAGTCTTATATGTCAGTGTTTGCAAACGACGTAAAATTAATGAGAAGGTTTATGGCAGATGAGAATTCTCCAAGATGTCTTAAACAACCAGGTGAGTTAGTCCGAGAAGAAATGGCTTCTGAAGCTCAACCCCGCCAAATGTAAGGTTATGGAAATGGCAATAGGTGGCAGGAGATAAAAAAAAGACAGTACACGATCAATGGGAAAACTGCTTCATTATAACGACTAGAGAAAAAGACCCGAGAACAGACCAAACCTAACTCCGGAAACTTGTATAAATAGAATAACGACAGCAGCATTCTATACTCATTAGCAAAAGTCAGAACATCAGTCAGGAACCTAAATAAGGAGACACTTAGATAGCTGTACACTACCTACGTGAGACTAGTTTAAGAGTATACTCGCTCCCATCTCAACCCACGCAAGCACAATTAGGTGAATACACTTTATGTTCTATTTTCATTCACTGTTGACCAGACCACACACTAGTGACGACGACGTTTCGGTCCGTCCTGGACCATTCTCAATCGACTTGAGAATGGTCCAGGACGGACCGATACGTCGTCGTCCCTTCACCTTCTAGTGTGTGGTCTGGTCAACATACTTCAGCCACGTTATTGTGACTCCTTGTCTGCATTCACTGTTTTCCAGACAACACAGGACTCCACCCCCAATAGAAGCAATGAGTTCCTTACCGCCCACGCCCATGGACGCTCCGACGCCCACGGACGACTCCGCGCCACCTGAGGAGTCGTACGCCCGCTCCATCGTCTTCCTGGGAGTGGACAGGTCACCAAGCTTCGTGACGGAGTCTGCCCGACTACCCAGTCACCTGGCACCGGGTCAGGTGGGTCAGAGGTCACGTCATTGCCCTTGTGAATGCGTATATGTTCGCGCGCGTGTGTGTACATGCGCGCATGTGCGTATATACGCACTTGAATGTATATATATCCGCATGTGCGTGTTTAGTGAAAGGGGGATAAATAATGCCGAAAATACGTGTTTGAATATATATAGATATATGGATATTCCTGGTGAAATGTAAATATATTGAACACAGATTAGTCAAAGTGAAGTCGGGAGGAACTTTATCAGTTGTCACAGAGAGAAGCAGGACGAGTAGGTCCAAGGATAAGATGGGGACCCAAGAGCTGAAGCCCATGCATACACACACTTTCTGTAGTTTACTGGGGCCTCACGGCTAAGTGGACTTGGCTGAGTTCCATTCCCACTGGTGGCAGAAACAAATGGGCAAAGTTTCTTTCACTCCGATGCTCCTGTTCTCCTAGTAGTAAAATAGGGTACCTGGGAGGTAGACAGCTGCTTCCTGTGGATGTTTATGTGTGTGTGGTGTGTATGCGTGTGCGTACGTGTGTGTGTGTGTGTGTGTGTATCAACATTTGTGGTATTAAACTAATTTGCTCTCGCATTCTAATATTTTCCCTCTGCCTAACCACTTGGGCTGGACGGTAGAGCGACGGTCTCGCTTCATGCAGGTCGCCGTTTAATCTCCGACCGTCCAAGTGGTTGGGGCACCATTCCTTCCCCCCGTCCCATTCCAAATCCTTATCCTGACCCCTTCCAAGTGCTATATAGTCGTAATGGCTTGTCGCTCTTCCCTGATAGTTCCCTTCCCTTCCCTCTCACTATGACACTCTGCTTCCTTTCCGATAGGCACTCCTTAGCTCGGCTTTCTTTCAAATACTTCAACTTGTTCTCTCTAGTTGGAAAGATTCCGCTGTATAAAACAATATGTAAATCTTTCTGAGAATAGATAAAGATCCAGCCCCTTCAAGTTCAAGTTATGTTTATTGAGACAAGAAATACATCTCAAAGGGATAGAGTAGCTTAGGCTATTTCTACCCCCCACCAGCCCCTTCTCCTCCGAGTCATATCTTGTCATAACACTTGTGTAATGTTGTATATGTGTCCAGGTCCTGGTGTTGGTGGAACTGGCGACCATCTGTGGTTCGGACCTTCACACCCTCAACGGTACAATGACCACCGCACACCCTGGTAAGTTGACTACTACTACGGCTTATTCCGCTGTTCTGAACACGAGTTAAAGATTGTAAAATATTTCAAGAGGTCATAGACAAGCTGCAGGGTTGGTCCAAGAAATGGCTACTGGATTTCAACGATAGCAGGTGTAAGGTGATGAACATGGGATACCATGATAGAAGGCTAGCAGGACGGTAGAACATAAGAACATAAGAACAAAGGCAACTGCAGAAGGCCTATTGGCCCATACGAGGCAGCTCCTATTTATAACCACCCCAATCCCACTCATATACATGTCCAACCCATGTAGACAGTAAAGGGAAACGTCTTCCTGAAACTGTTTGCAGAAACGATCCTAGAAGTAGACAGAACACAAATCTTACATCAGAGGCCCATTTACGTAAGACAATGTTAGCAACATACTCTAACTTGCGAGCGACAGAACGTTATACAGAAACCTCAACAAAGAGGTATTAATAATCCTGTACACAACCTACGTGAGACCAGTTTGCACGTCACGTAGCGTCCACAACCACTTGGGGCTGGACAGTAGAGCAACGGTCTCGCTTCATGCAGGTCGGGGCTCAATCTCCGACCGTCCAAGTGCTAGTTAGACACATTCCTTTCCCCCCCCCCCCCCTCCCATCACAAATCCTTACCTGATCCCTCCCAGTGCTATCTTCAGAAGCCCATAAAGATACTTGGAAAAATATAAAGGACTGAAACGAGGCTCGTTCCTAAATTACGTCGGATGGGACACGAAGAAAGGCTGGAGAAAAACGTCACTAGAGAGATTGATATGGTGCAAAAAGACTCATTTTTCCATGATAAATACCAATATATAACATTGTATAATATTATATAATATAATAATATAATACCAATATATAACAAAAGAACTTGGCAGAGGGTTGTGTCGCAGATGAACAACGGAGACATGGTAAAAGTTCTAAACGAAGGAACTAAAACAAAAGAACTAAACAAGGAACTGTAGAAATACGAATGAGCGCATTCACAGAAAGTAACAAAGATGTAAGCAAGAACTCAGGAAGAGATTATAAAATAATTCAATAAAGAAGAGCTACTCGGACTGAAAGTGTTGAACTAAGTGGCACAGTAAAGCCTTCATGTTAGAAGTGAAGATAGCACTTACTGCTGATATTTAACTTGACAAATGTTCAGAGATCAACCAAGATCTTATCACTAATAATAAGAATGGGACTTGAAGCTGTGTGATGCCCCCTTTACTAAATACCCTTCACTGGAATCAGGAAAATTACCAGAGTCTGATATATAGTACCCACATAAACAAAAAGGGAGTAAGATAACATATTGAAAAGGATATGCTAATATTGAGGAAAATATCACTTATATGCAGCGATGAGTCACATAACGTGGCTGAAATATGTTAACCAGACCACACACTAGAAGGTGAAGGGACGACGACGTTTCGGTCCGTCCTGCACCATTCTCAAGTCGATTGTGAGAATCTCACAATCATTCTCGCAATCGACTTGAGAATGGTCCAGAACGGACCGAAACGTCGTCGTCCCTTCACTTCTAGTGTTTGGTCTGGTCAACAATATCCCTTATATGTGTACATCTGACAGGAAGGACCTTTTCAAAGCAATATTAAGTGTTAGAATCGTGCCTTACACACTAGACAGAATACGATAAGGTGAAAGGAATCACACGTAACAGAGAATGTTGGTCATAATGCATATTATTGAGCTATCAGTAAACCTTCGATACTTGGAGAAATATGGAGTAATAGTGAAGTTGCAACAGTAGACTACAGAGTACCCAAGAAACCCAAGATACACAGTCACGGTGAAGGAAGACTCGTCAGAGTAGCAGATGTCACCAGCGGGGTCCCACAAGGGGAGAGTACATGACCCTATCCAACTCCTGATGTTGAAAATAATCTTCTAAACAGAAAATATTTCTTCCAGTTTAGCAAGAAGTATTCTTAATTGACAAAAATGATAAAACTTCATAAGCACGCATTCTAATATACAAAATCATACACACATACAGCATACAATCCAGAGATCATTTACGGTTTTAAAATATATACAACATAATTTTAATGTTTATATTTGTGGTATATCCTCAATATAAAGGATGAGATAATATGATACAAGTTATATCTGTGTGCTTGACTCTCAAGTTAAGAGTGGCAATGGTGATCTGAGGCGCTTGTTTACATTGTGCCGTCACGAGGCGCGTGTTTACATTGTGACGTCATTAATCTGTGTTATATTTTGGTCATTTATTATGCGCCTAATACCTATCCCGAGGGCGGTGGTGTACCCCATACCCATCACCTGGGTGAGTGTGTGTGTGTGTGTGTGTGTGTGTGTGTGTGTGTGTGTGTGTGTGTGTGTGTGTGTGTGTGTGTGTGTGTACTCACCTAATTGTGCTTGCAGGGGTTGAGCTCTGGCTCTTTGGCCCCGCCTCTCAACTGTCAATCAACTGATGTACAGATTCCTGAGCCTACTGGGCTCTATCATATCTATATTTGAAACTGTGTATAGAGTCAGCCTCCACCACATCACTGCCTAATGCAGTTCATCTGTGTGTGTTGTGTGTGTGTGTGTGTGTGTGTGTGTGTGTGTGTGTGTGTGGTGTGTGTGTGTGTGTGTGTGTGTCTCGCAATGTTAAAAATGTAAATTATGGCTTTCATGATCTCTAAAAATAACATTTCAATCGTCCTCCATATTATAATGTATATGTAATATTCTTCTCCCTGTGACCTGTTGACCTTTTGACCTGGCAGTGTGCTGGGCCACGAGGGGTGTGGTGTGGTGGTGAGGTCACAGCGAGAGGGGTCAAGCCAGGTGACCGAGTGACTTGGGGCATCTGTGCCGCCTGCCACACATGTCTTCCCTGCTCCTTACACCTGCACAACAAGTGCACCTCACTCATCAAGGTGAGCCACACGTGTACTCATAATTCATAATTATAAAAGCTAGATATGATAGGGAAATAGGACAGGGTCATTGCTATTAGCAAAAGGCAGGATCCAAGAGTCAGAGCTCGATCCTGCAGGTACAATTTGGTGAGTACACAGAGTCTATAGCCATCGTCTACAGTTAAGACCACTTCACTTTGTGCTGTGATTCTCAGACCAACGAATAGCGTTACTGTTGATATTATTGTTAGTAGTGAGAACATCACTGGAAGTCAGGATGAGTCGAACCTGTAACACTGTATTACCAGTCATGCGCCCTAAACAACTCAGCCACGACGAGCTGTCTAGGGCGCATGCTTGAGAGAACGCAGTGTGCGGGTTCGTATCCTCATCATGGCTTCTACTTCTACTGATGTTCTCATGGATACATCACGTTAATACGAGTTCTTTGGACAATATTATTTATCATTGTTATTAGTAGTAGTATTCTTGTCCTGTATTGCAGCTTCCATTACTGCAACGACCACTGCTATTGTTATTACTTCTATCAGTACTACTAGAGTAGCTTGAAATAGGCAGGAGGGCGGTGTAGAATCTACCTAATCAACAAGGTAATGAGGGAGCAGGAAGCCTGGTCGACGACCAGACCGCGGGGACGCTAAGCCCCGGAAACACCTCAAGGTAACCACCTCAAGATTGGCCACACTCACACACAGTAATTCTCCCCCCAGCTGGGCCACACCGTCGTAACTTCAGCCACACTCTACGGCACCTACTCCACACACCTCCTGTGTCTTCCCAGCACGCCCCTGGTGCCCCTCCCGCCCGCCCTCACGCCCACGCTCGCCGCCCCTATCAACTGCGCCCTCGCTACAATGGTCAACGCCTTCTCTAAGCTGCCGCCAACGCCCAAAGCGGGTCATCCGGGGGCGTCCGTGGCTTTGGTCCAGGTAGGTGCTGCATGACAAGACTTCCCTTATAGTTAACACAAGGCAGAGTTAGCATAGAGTATAGTCAGCATAGTGTACAGTTACCACATGTAGTAAGTAGTAAACAGGTACCTGGGAGTTTCCTGAGGTGTGTGTAACAATAAGGAGGCCTGGTAGAGGACCGGGCCGCGGAGACTCTAAGCCCAGAAATCATCTCAAGATGACCTCAAGATAGTATTGTTAGTTCAGTGTATAGTTAGTATGTTGTATAGGGCGCTATCTTCTTGAGGTTATCTTGAGATGATTTCGGGGCTTTTTAGTGTCCCCGCGGCCCGGTCCTTGACCAGGCCTCCACCCCCAGGAAGCAGCCCGTGACGGCTGACTAACACCCAGGTACCTATTTTACTGCTAGGTAACAGGGCCATAGGGTGAAAGAAACTCTGCCCATTGTTTCTCGCCGGCGCCTGGGATCGAACCCAGGACCACAGGATCACAAGTCCAGCGTGCTGTCCGCTCGGCCGACCGGCTATGCACTAGATAACACCATCAACACACCCGTTCCCTTAGAAAATTTTCTGCATATCTTGGTGAGGGAGGGAATTATCAAGGGAAAAGCGCCAAGGTATTACGACTATATAGCACTGGGAAGGGGTCAGGATAAGGATTTGGAATGGGACGGGGGGAAGGAATGGTGCCCAACCACTTGGACGGTCAGGGATTGAACGCCGACCTCAATGACCCGAGACCGTCGCTCTACCGTCCACCCCAAGTGGCTGGGCCATATCTTAGTGAGAGAAATATACAAATAACGGTAACCGTAGCACTTTCTTAATAGGAACTGGATAGGTGTCTAAATTAACGAACCCTACACAGACCTAAACCTATCCTAACCTGCCCATAACCAAACCTAACCTGATAACATAAACTAACCCAAAACCAACTTAACCCAACCAAACCTAGACTTTAACCTAGCCTAGGGGGGTACTATTTGGATACTGAATATAAAAATATACCTTCGCTGAGAGTTAAATTTGGATTACTATCCTGAATCCAAATGCTCCAGACCCCATTTCCTAATAGGAAAACGCCCCATTTACCTTTATCCATAATGTGCAACAGTTTATAGACCATCGACAATATCCTTAGATTATCGACAATCCTTAGATTAGGAAGAAATCAGTTGACTCTTCATCCCGCTTACCAGCGATCGACGTAACAACGACAGTTTACCCTCAAAGAGTTAGTTTACTTCATTATGCACCCTATACCCATCCCGTGGGCGGTAGTGGAAAGGGGTTACAGAGGCACATAATGGGCTCAGGGACTGAGATAAACTAATCATCCAATTCGTCCTCCAATCGTCATGTTCATCACTACTCCCTCCATTCCCCTCAGGTAAACCAATCAGCTTTCCCTGTCCCTCCCTCAGGGTGCTGGGATGCTGGGATTGTACTGTGTCTCGCTCCTGAGGGAGGCTGGCTACAAGAGGGTCTTCTGTGTCGACCACAACAGAACCAGGCTGGCCAAAGCCGCAGAATTCGGCGCCGCGATCCTCCACCCTGATAGTGGTGAGTGAGAGAGAGAGAGAGAGAGAGAGAGAGAGAGAGAGAGAGAGATATATATATATATATATATATATATATATATATATATATATATATATATATATATACAGAGAGAGAGAGAGAGAGAGAGAGAGAGAGAGAGAGTGAGAGAGAGAGAGAGAGAGAGAGAGAGAGAGAGAGAGGGGGGGGGTAGAAGGGGGGGAAAGGAAGGGGTGTACGTGAGGAGGAAGGGAAAGAGGGAAAGCAGACACACACGAAGGGAGAAAGGAAAAAGGGAAGGAGAAAGGAAAGGGGGGGAGGAGAAAGAGGGAGGGAAGATGAGAAGGGAGGGACGAGGAGGAGGTCAATGCAAAGAAAATGTTGAAGACAGATAGCAGTAACTATTTTCATTTGCAAGAGGAACATATTCTGGTGACCCTCGTTGATTCTAGGGTCACTAGAATCCCCCTTTTGGAGTCTGATGACCCCAACATGTTTATGTTCATCCCGTACCCCAGCCCATTTCCTCTGCCAATTTGGGTGAAGCTAGCCGCTAACGTCTGACCTCCAATTTTGGAAAAACATTTTCCTAGTGTTATACCTTCAGGTTACCTTGAGGTGCTTCCGGGGCTTAGCGTCCCCGCGGCCCGGTCGTCGACCAGGCCTCCTGGTTGCTGGACTGATCAACCAGGCTGTTTGACGCGGCTGCTTATACATTCATGCGCTGCCTGTCCCTGAGTGAATGAACTATATGGGTAACCCAAAAGTTACTGTATGGTACTATTGTTTTATTAACACAATCATATGCATCAGATTGATGAAGAAGAGGACCTTGGAGACAGAATCCATCATTAACTCTAAGCTGCACAATTGGGAGAAGCAGTAAAAACGCTAATCAAACCCCTAGGATAATGGAGCGTATCTTTGACTTTAAGGAAACGAAGCTATTTATGCAGCTGTATATTTTCCACTTGGATTCTGCATGGACCCAGACATGGCCTCCTCATCTTCAGAAAGACATAACTTCTCCGGAGACAGTTCAACAGCGACAACTGCAAACAAGACATGATAGCGCTGATCTCATCGAAACTTTGAAAATACGGAAGAATTTGGAGTATGTTGATCTAGAAGACAACTTCGGAAGATCAGATGTAACACAAACAAGGAACAATGGTTTAATGCTCAACAAGGCGAACCAACAACCAACCAACCGAGGTGTAGGACTGAAAACAGGAGATGTTTTTTTGCCTATAGGGTTATAAATCTATGAAACTACTTAGCTGCCGAGGCCGTATATGAAAAAAGATTTGTACTTTAAAATCCAGCTTGAAAAACCATTAGGATAAATTAAAGGGACCTATGACAAGCCGGTTGCTTCCTGTCCTCGTCGAGGCCATTAGTGTTAATAGCTCTCAGGTAAATTCAAGAAAATATATAAAAGCAAAACAAAAAATAAAACGGTAACAAAATTAAACAAAAAATGCTTTATTACATTTGTTATTCATCTTATATAAATTTTTACATATGACTGTATTAATAAATTAGTGTTACGGCCAATTTCCTTTTAGGCGTCCCTGGGACAATAGTGATTTAGCAAGTCTCTAAGAAGTTTCAGTTTAAAATAGTCCATCTTTAATAAAACGTTTTCTTTATTATGTTTTCTTTTTAATTTTAGAGGAGGAACTTATTCAAGCTGACAGTGTGGACGTGGTGTTCGAAGTGTGCGGTGACAAACGGGTAAGTTAACGATATGGCAATTTTAATCAACGTTCAAATAGCTCAATAGTATCAATATATATTTCTTTAAGCACCTAGATCACTTCAATATTGTTATCTGATCAGCGGTATGGTTTCTTCGTGTCGCATTCTGTTTGTCTTCCTTCATCATGTATAATAATAATAATAATAATAACAACAAATGCAAAAAGTATAGAGGATTTTCATTGTGTACATTCACAGTAGGTAAGGAGCGAGGTCTGAGCCAGCATGGCTGAGCTGTATAATTCTTAGACAGGAAAACGAGAACACAGTGAATAGTAGACATATAAACCCCATCTCTTTATATTATATATTATATATATATATATATACTGTTTACTCTGTTTAAATAGTGTACAAGATTATTATTTACTTGCTGGTTGGTTATTGTAGTGGCCTTAATAACCCTTACGCAGTTAATTGGCTTTAAACCCAACACCAAACTAGACTTTAGTCCTGGACAATATTCAGGCCGCAAGAATACTTGCTGATTGGACAGTTTTATTAGTGTGTTTGTTATTGATATATACACGAGTTCTTACATTCTTGTACATCCACTAGTAAGTGGTGTTGTGGTGGCCTTAACAACCCCACAGAGTTTAATAGGCTTGTTGTTTAACACAAACGAAGCAACTTGTAGATATGATACGAATGCAATAAGCTCGAGAACTTGTACACCATTTCATTGGAGTTTGAGATTTAAAAGCGGAACCAAGAAGCCGAAGCGCAACCCACGTAAACACAACTAAGTTTATATTATTTCACCGTAGACTTAAACGTTTTCTGTGAACACTCGAACAGTCCCGGACGTCTGATAGAAAGCTGTTATTAATGTAATGTTAATGGTAAACTTATATATTTCGTGTTGAGCTTCTTTATTATTTATATATTTATTTATACAAAGAGTTCTTACATTCTTGTAAAGCCACTGGCACGCATAGTGTTTAGGGCATGTCCTTCAATCACAATTTTCCCCGAAATACGGTCCGTCAAATAGTTTAACAACCAGGTACCCTTCAGTGCTTGGTGAACAGAGGCGTACAGCTATGGATTGGCGCCTAATCAATCCTCCCCAGCCAGGATACGAACCCAGGCCAAATCTCTCGCAAAGCACCTGGTGAGTGTTTTATCACTGCGCCATGTGAACTGAAAATTCCTTTTTTCATTCATTTCCTATTCCAATTCTCCTTCGACCTTTTCTGACCAAGCCCACGTCGCTTTGTCACCACACCTCTTTGTCACCATAACATCTTCCTCACCACACGTCTTCTTCATCGACATCATCACGACACAAGACACTCCAAGCCCTCCTCATCACGTTACAATACACCACAAGCCTTAACCACTAACGTGTCGTTTCTCCAGGTGGTTGGTCGAGGCGTGAGGGCGCTGAGGGCCGGAGGAACCTATGTGCTGGCCGGCCTGGTGCACCCGGACTCCCAGATGAACCTCGCAGCCCAAGAACTCATTCTAAAGTGCCTCACTATAGTAGGTAGGTAGAGGGAAGGGCAAGGGAGACATCTCCCGTCACGCAGGGTGCAGTCGCACCTCCACAGATCTCCAGTAGCAGTTCTTGATACTGGTAATTTCTCAAAAGGGACACCACTTACGGGCTATTCATGCCCGTGCCACCTTTTGGGTGGCTTAATCTTCATCAATTAATCAAGAACAAGGGAGTATAGAGGGAGGAAAGAAAGGAGAAAGGCTTACGGGCTCACCATAGCCCGTGCTACATAGACATTTCGTTGTGAGTAGCTAAACCTAAAACAACAGGGCAAGGTATTAGTTGATTTTAACTGCACAAAAAAACTATAAATAATAATAATATTTTATTTGTGCAAGAGTACATATGATTAATGAAGAGTGGAGAATTCATAGGAAAGACATGTAAAATGCCTAGCAGCTAATACGTAGAGCATTTCGGGTGATTGGGAAAATAATTTTCCAGCTTAATGTGGTAGAGCGATGCGATGGCCGGAGCTAAAAACCAATAAGTTTTTTTATAATTAGCTTTGGCATCTCAGCAAGGGTACTTGATTTAGTTTTGAGAGGGTTATATTATTAATATCTACAAAATGCGCTGGCGAGAGCGCATTTAAGCCCCTTAGCTCCCCCCTCACAACATTCACCTATAGTTTTGTAGCGCCCCGTAAGTCTAAGCACTTGGATCTCCCTTCTATCCTCTCCAAGCAACAGCCTGGTGGACCAAACTCTCACAAGTCAAGCCTGGCCTCGGGCCGGGCTTGGGGAGTAGAACAACTCCCAGAACCCCATCAACCAGGTATATGTGGGCCTGCGGGCCGCTCCAAGCAAAAGCCTGGTGGACCAAACTCTCACAAGTCAAGCCTGGCCTCAGGCCGGGCTTGGGGAGTAGAAGAACTCCCAGAACCCCATCAACCAGGTGCCAAGCCACCGGTGTTAACACATATTCTGTCCTCGTACAGGTGTACACAACTACACACATCAACACCTGCAGGAGGCCGTCACCTTCCTCTCTCGACATCACCACCGGTATCCCTTCGCCTCCCTCATGGGCCCGACCTACCCCCTCTCCGACTTCAGGGTAAGTGTGTTGGTCAGGGTGAGTGTGTAGGGGAGAGTATGTTGATGAGTGTGTGTCTGGAAGGGTAGGTCTGTTAGGGACGCCGGGTATGTTGAGCTGAGTGAGTTGCGGTGAGGAAAATGAGTACACTGGGGAGCGTGAATGGGTTATGGGGGAGTACGCAGCAGGTGAGTACATTATGAAGTACGCTGAGAAGATTATATGTACGTTAAGTACGACGTAAAGGGTAAATGCACTCAAGGCTGTGACACGGTTGAACATCACAAGCACATGTTTCAAACGCACACTAGCTTGTTGAGTGCGTCGTACCGCCTGAGTGCGACAAGTTACTTTCTTAAACCAGAAATAATAATAAAGAAAAACCACGGAAAAAAAATCGATACAACTTGTACTGCGTTCCGTGTGACAAGTTCGTTATAAGCAGATACGCGTTATATCGTCTACGTAGATAACCGAGAATTCAGAGTAGGAAACATCTGATGATTTGTAGGCGTTTCTTAGCGCCAACCATCTTAGCTTTATGCTACAGATCGTTCATTATGCGCGAAAGCAGCTCCTCGGTGCTGTCTACACAAGGGTGAAATTTAATTAGCACTGTCGTTCTATTCGTGGAAGGTGCTGTCACCTGCCTCGTGATATAACATGCCAGGCTCTTATTTACTAAGCAGCTCACGTATGTACATTGTGTGTGTGTGTGTGTGTGTACATGTGTGTGTGTGTGTGTGTGTGTGTGTGTGTGTGTGTGTGTGTGTGTGTGTGTGTGTGTGTGTGTGTGTGTGTGTGTATCACCTGGCTGTGCTTGCGGGGGTTGAGATCTGGCTCTTTGGTCCCGCCTCTCAATTGTCAATCAACTGGTGTACAGATTTCTGAGCCTACTGGGCTTTATCATATCTACACTTGAAACTGTGCATGGAGTCAGCCTCCACCACATTACTGCCTAATGCATCCCACCTGTGTGTGTGTGTGTGTGTGTGTGTGTGTGTGTGTGTGTGTGTGTGTGTGTGTGTGTGTGTGTGTGTGTGTGTGTGTGATCAATAATAATGTTCATTATTTCAGCGCCGTTAACTTCATTATTAAAATCATTTATGTAAATATTATCGTTATTTCAATCGGCATTGGCACTTGTTATTGATTTTAATAATATTCACTCAAGTCCACTTTCAAACCTCTAAGTATAACACATTTGTTCTACTTCTAATTCACTTCATCTACTCCAAATTCACTAATCTACTACTTATAAGTTCAATCTACTTCTAATTCGAATATTAATCTTCTAATTTACTTCTCTTCCGTTCTTTACAGAATGCAGTTGAAGTGGCTCGCTCGGGTCAGTTCCCGCGTGTAGCCATTAACCCACAGTTATAGCTAATAGCTTCATTCCGGGGTCCATAGCCTCCGTCAGGGGCCCATAGCCTCCGTCAGGGGCCCATAGCCTCCGTCAGGGGCCCATAGCCTCCGTCAGGGGCCCATAGCCTCCGTCAGGGGCCATAGCCTCCGTCAGGGCCCCATAGCCTCGTCAGGGCATATAGCCTCCGTCAGGGCCCATAGCCTCCGTCAGGGCCCATAGCCTCCGTCAGGGGCCCATAGCCTCCGTCAGGGGCCCATAGCCTCCGTCAGTGCCCCATAGCCTCTGTCAGGGGCCTATAGCCTCCGTCAGGGGCCCATAGCCTCCGTCAGGGGTCCATAGCCTACGTCAATCACCAGGGGCCCATAGTCTACGTGAAACTCAACCACCCATCAGCCAGTAAACACTGTTACATTCTGCCATCTTTGTGACCAGGACGGAATATCCAACATTCTGTCCCAGCCATCTTGAGACATAGGGGAATGGTAAGCCGCAGGGGGCCTAATGGCTTACGTGACCACCTTAAGGTTGTATTTTCGGCTGATCCAACAAAAATTGTCTTCACTTCTGTTCTGCCTTTGAAAATGTTCACAGGAACAACGAAACATCTCTTAGTATCAGACCATAATAAAACTAAAATAAACTTTGGAGAGTTAATTTTTCGACTTCCTTCTCAAGTGAAGAAAAATATTTTAGCCTGCCAACACCAGCAGGTGTGGTAGTGCTGGTGTTGGCAGGTGTGTCAGTGTTGGTGGTGCAACACTCCCTCAGGCTATGTTCATTCCAAATACAACGACTGACCCCAAATTTACCACTGTATTCAGAATAGAAATTTCCTCAAATATATATTAATATTATATATTATCATATTGTGCGTATCTAGACGTAGGTGATACGTAGGTGACATCCAGAGCAAGCTGACTACAGCATACTGCAGGGAAAAGAGGGAGCCGGTCGGCCGAGCGGACAGCACGCTGGACTTGTGATCCTGTGGTCCCGGGTTCGATCCCGGGCGCCGGCGAGAAACAATGGGCAGAGTTTCTTTCACCCTATGCCCCTGTTACCAAGCAGTAAAATAGGTACCTGGGTGTTAGTCAGCTGTCACGGGCTGCTTCCTGGGGGTGGAGGCCTGGTCGAGTACCGGGCCGCAGGGACACTAAAGCCCCGAAATCATCTCAAGATAACCATTCAACTCATCTTCGGGTCTGGAGTCGGTACCCAGTGAGACAGTGAAGCATCTCCCTCACCCAGGGCGACAACAACAAGCTGGTTTGTTTACAAGCCAGCAAGGACACGATAATACTCCGGAAATTAGATTAAACAGAATTAGAAACAACACTGCCTCCTCTTCCTTTGGAATCCAACTCTAGGAGGGCGTGTAATTAGTACTTAAATATCAGTGACTAGAGAGGTTTAGCTTCTAATTATGCCTCCCTTGCCTACTTGCCTTCTTGTATCTGTCATGTTACTATTTAACTATTGATGACGATCGAACTGCTCATCGAATCTGGCCTTAAAGCTGTAGACTGGAGGTGGTTTCCACAACTTATTCTTTCAGTCTATTCCACTTACTGACACGTATACAGGGCATGAGTATTTCCTTACATTTTGTCTACTCGGCTCGTTGGTTCGAGTCGCCTCATTGTTCCAATTCGTTTTCTTATAGATATGTACAACGTTAGTGTGATTTCCTCGTGTCTGGGAAGCTGGAACGTACACTTGACGAACTGCTTTACCTGCACCAGAATACATGGCGGGTTAGGTGTGAAACTTGGACTGCCCTCAGTCCAAGTCCACGTCTGGATTCCTGCCTGAAACCACGTCTGGATTCAGTGGAATGCTGTTGTTGTTATTGTACATTCAGCAACTGGGAACAAAAAGTTCCAAGTAGCACGGGCTATGGTGAGCCCGTAGTGTACTTACCTGGCACAGGAACGGGGCTGTAACTCTCGGTGGAATCGGCCGATTGATGAAGATTAAGCCAACCAAAAGATGCACGGGCATGAATAGCCCGTAATCAGGGGAATCCCCAAGTTGTGTAACTTATACCATGTCGTGATAAAGGGGTAAAGTGGGCGGCTGGGGGGATACCTTGATCGCTGGGTTAAGTCACATCAATGCTCCAATTGATTTTCCTATTGATGTTGCTACATAACGCTAATGTGATTTCTTTATGCAACAGCTTGACTGATGTACTAGAAGTACCTCTCAACATTGGTAGATGATAATAGTGAATACCAATGGCATTTAAGATTTCCCTGGACAATATGAAGAAGGTTACCACTGGATGAGGTCGTCCATAGAATGTTTAGATTGGGTTTACAGTGTTTCCCTCATGGGTTCTTCCTTATTGTGAGGACTCTGGCCTGGTAGGTAGAGGCCAGGCACCTCACAGTGTCGTAGTTCTGTCCAAAATGGGTCAAGTTGATCCAATGTTCCTAAGATATTGTACTCGCCGAGTAGACTGTGACTTGCGCTTAGTGCGGACGTGGAAAGGTCCATCACTGTTGTGGTCTTTAAACCTGTCGGATCTTGGTCTGGTCAACATTGATAAATCCTGATTATCCAAGGTTATCCCAGGTCATCTCAGATAATCCTAGGTCATCACAGATAATCCCAGGTCATCTAAGGTTATCTCAGATAACCCCAGGTTATCCAAGGTTATCTCAGATAATGCCAGGTTATCCAAGGTTATCTCAGATAATGCCAGGGTATCCAAGGTTATGCCCGGTAATTCAAAATAACGCCAGGTTATTCCAGGTAATCCCCGATTACCCAAGTTATACCAGGTAATCACACATTTTATCCAAGGTAATCCAAATCATCCCAGTTAATTCCAGACTATGCCCAGTAACACAGGTAATCACAAATTATTATTGTCTAGGTAAGCCCAGGAAGATTAGTGATAATCCCATAGGACATCCACCTCGGGTCCGCCCCCATTATCTTATCGTTTCCGGCAGGTGTTCTGTCTAGTTCTGTTTAAACCGGTTTCCCGCGTAAACAATGGCTCCGGACCCATCAGGATGTAAAAACCCAGGTGTTCCATAAATATCCAACCAAACGAGGGCGCTGGATCGTTATACATATATACACATCAACTAGCTGTACCCGGCCACGCGTTGCTGTGGCTCGGGGGCAGGGGAGGGTTGCTGTGAGACACAGCAACCCTTCCCTGTTGAGGTTGAACATAATAATTGCTCATCTGATAAATAAATAGTAGTCAACAGGACTTTTGTTCATAAAGAAATAACAGAAACTCACCATCATGAAAATCACACGTCCTACATTCTGCTAAACTTTTCAACCAAACTTACATTATTCATTTTCCTAAAATTCTCATTTTTCCTACAAGGCTGAAATTTTGAATTAGCCATTTATAAACTGATCCTGAGAGCGTCAGCCAGCCCTGTACACTTAAAGTAATGAAGGAGTTATTGTTAAGAATAATTTTTGTCAGTTGTAACAAAAATTTAAAAATTTGCTGAGGAGGTACAATGAGTGACATTCCTTAGCCGTCTGTTTCACTCTGTGACTCGTGGCTCGTGACTCGTGACTCGTGACCCGTGACTCTGGTGCTGTCCTGCTCCTAAGATTTGCTGTCCTAGTCACTGCTCTTCTGTAATATCAATAAACTCGTGTAATTACAGAAGAACAGTGATTAACGGAGACACCATGAAAATGGTTAATGGCATCTGATCGCCAATCAACACTGCTGCTGTTCATTACTGTTCACTGTTGTTCACTACTGTTCATTGCTATTCGCTTCAGTTCGCTGATGTTCACTACTGTTCATTTTGCTCCTCACTAAATTATAAATTAATAAAGTTTTATAAATCTCCCTTCTGTAACTACA